>OY992536.1:71048617-71648617 GCA_963921195.1 Pegoplata infirma | reverse complement strand
TTTTATTTTAAAATGGCACCAAGCCTAAACGATAGTACATGTTTCGAGATGTATACCATACAAATTTCAGACTACTGAAAAAATAATTTAGCTATCGCATGAGTATTGTGATATGGGATGTATGAGGTTTACATAATTTTAAAGCTTATATCATGAAGACAACCATTTATTTTATATAGATTTTTATAATTTTTTTTTTTTTTTGATTTTGATGGAATTTGAAAGAAAAAAAAATCTATGTAAATTTATAAATATTTCTTCCAGTTGTAGTCGAAGTATTTGGGTTTTTTATTGCAGATCTTTCATTTTATCATTATTGAGATATTGCTAATGGTATAAACGATAATTTTCAGTGGGCAAAGAGCATCAAAATAATTTAGTTTTTTGAGGTTGTACCAAATTATGGGATCAAAAATTTAAAACACATCAATACTCATGAGAAAACTGATTTTTTTTAGTGGTCTGAAATTTTTATGATATACATACATCTCGAAACATGTTCTATCATTTACCACGAGATAGGTCTTTTTAATTCCTTTAATCTGATACCAAATAGGCCTAAATTATTTTTGATAAAATAGGCGTAAATTGTAAAACACTGGAAAAGGTCAACTTCCCCTCATACAAATCAACCCCCTAAGAAATGAGTTTGGACCGCTAAAAAAATATGTGTCAAATTACATTTCGTTCTAAACAACATATCCAAATTTCATGAAGAGCAGAGGGTGACAGCTAGAAGACTCTCCTTATTAGTGAGAAAGCAAATATGAGAAAGCAATTATGAAACTTGGGATCTGGGATTTTCAGCAGAGGTGCACGTAGTGTGGAAAGTTTCTGATCGTCATTCACTTGGGAGTGACCAGAAATGATTCCTCTGTTTGACTGTCCAAGCAGCTCACTACTTCCGGTCCTACCCCAAGTATTTCTCGAGCAATGGCTTTCCAGCATCCGCTAAAAGCTAGCTAGAGTGAGAAGGCGACCAGTCATGTAGCCTGAATGGTATTGGTAGATCCTGACGTCTCAGGCCAGTAGGTAAATAAAAGTTTGCTGAAGCATGACTGCACCGTGGGATTGGACACGAAGATAGCAGCCCTATTACCAATCTAAGAAAGGAGGGCTAGCAACCCACTTTTTCGAAATCTATCTTGCTAACGAACACACAGCCTCTTGGCGCCCTATGCTCCAGTGGGAGTTAGAGGAATATATATATATATATATATATATATATATATATATATAATTATGAAACTTCGAAGTAATATTTGCTTTCTCACTAACAAGGCAAGTCTCGCTAGTGTCACCTGCCGATCTTTATGAACTTGGTTTTATTTTGTAGAGCAGAAAAAATGAAGGGCCACGTATTTTTTTATAGCGGCCCAAATTCATGAGAGTAAGAAACTGGCATTTTAATTTTTTTTATTTATCTCCTAAAAAAAACTGTTGTTTTTTTTTTTAACAGAATTTACTGTATTTCATGTATGTATATTTTGACGGTCCCATTCCTAATATTTTTGTTTGTCACATGTCAAAGTTTTGTGCGAAAAGTGCAAAATGCTTTAACCCATTTCGATCCTCTGTTCGATTTTTCGAACAGTAGAGAACATCTTTTTCAAAAAAATATTTATGTAAGAAAGAGATGGAATTTCGGGTAAATATGGTTACGAATGTTAAGTCTCATGTTTTTGCATTAAAAAAAAAAATATCCCCGCTACACCACCGCAATTTATATGTCCATGAAATGCAATGCAAATCAGCACAGAAATTGTTTCAAGCAAAAACGAAAATTTTGCATTTTTTGATTTTCGGCTTTTAATTTATTTGACTAATTTAAAATTTTTTTAGATTTAATTTATTATCAAATTCCACTAATTTGAATTATTTTGAAACTATTTATTTTGAAAACAATGAAATAAATTAATAAAATAGCAAATAAATCCAAATATTAAAATTGCATAAAAAGTTCAAATGCAGGCTTTTCTGGGAAAACGGCACATTGAAAATTTTTTTTGACAAGATTTTTGAGATCAGCTGGTACTAATTACGCTAAAAAAGTACCTTTTTCCAAAAAAGAAAAATGTAATTGAATCTTGTTCCAAAATGTGTTAAAAAGTTAAATTGTAAAATATCACAAACTGTAAAATTGATTTTCAACAAAGTCGTGCAAAATAAGTCGAAAAAATTTTATAAATCTTCTTCTGAGTTTAAAGTTTACATATTTGATGGTGGTTCTTTTCTTGGGACCCTTTATTTAGGGGTCATTTTAGTCCTTTTGTCAAATACCCTCGTTAAAAGGGTTAAAAAGTTCTTCAAAAAAACTCCGCTTGAAATTTCACTTGGGGTTCTCAATGGCTAAAAGTTCCTGCGAAAAATGCTTAAAAATGTAAAATTGTAATGTATCTTACAAGGGAAGTCTCCCAGGTGTCACCCTCCGATCTTCATGAAATTTGGATATGTTGTTAAGAACAAAAATTAATTCGACACGTATTTTTTTTTAGCGGCCCAAACTCATTTTTTGGAGGGGTTGATTTGTATGGGTTGAATTTACCTTTTTCAGTTATTTACGATTTACGCCTATTTAAACAAAATTAGGTATTAAAAATACCTGTATCGTGGTGCAAACAACGGGCCAAAGAAATTAATATTTTTTGACTTATTAACAAAAACGTCCTAAAATTTTGTTATTTTACTCAATATGAAAAGTTGTGCATGTATGGACACGTTCTTAGCACACGTAGATAGGTTTTCCAAAGACATTTCATTTGGTATGTAACATGACTAGGTTTCTTTGCATAATATAGGAGATAAACAAAAAAAACTGAAAAATGGCATTGTCTTCCTCCCTCCTTTTTATCCCCTAAATATGAATTTGGGCCGCTAAAAAAAATACGTGTCCCTTTATTTTTTCTGGTCTACAAAATAAAACCAATTCCATAAAGATCCGCGGGTGACACTAGGGAGACTTCCCTTGTTAGTGAAACACAATTTAACAAATTATGATAATTTTAAATTTTCCCTTTATAAATATTTTGCATACATCGCACGAACTTTTGGCCTTTGACTAGCTCTAGTAAAATTTGATGCATAAAATGTTTGAAAAATTGTTTACCTCTTTAAACGCACGCCTTAGTAGTGTTCTATAATGATATTTTAAAAAGGGCTAAAATTACCCCTAAAAATGAAAGATAGAGATAAAATGATATCAGAAAAGAACCGCCATCTCTTAACGTTATTTAGTTCAGAAACAGATTTAAAATTTTTTTTCGACTTATTTCACACGACTTTCGTCAAAGAAATTTAACAGTATGTGATAATTTACAATTTTACTCTCTTAAGCATTTTGCACTTTTTGCACGAACTTTTGGACATTGACAACCCCTAGCGAAATGTAGAAAATCGTTCTAGAAGAGCTTACCCCGTTAAACGAACGTTTTAGTGGTGTTCTTTGACGATATTTAAAAAAAAAAATACAAAAATAACCCCTACAAATGGGAGATCGAGAACTAATGTGTTCTAGGAAAAGAATTGCCATAAAATTTCACTGAAGACATCTTTTAAAATTTTTTCCTTCAGAATTATATTTAATACTTTTTTAAATTGTTATTTATTATTATTTTGTTTTCCCTGATAATCACTTTCTGCATTGGAAAAGTTTATCCGCCTATTTTATAATATTTCGCTACAACTCCTTGCGGATATATGTATAATGTGCAAATTTTTACTTTTGAACAAACATAAAAATTTATTTAAAATTAATTTAAGAACAAAAACACCTATGTGTATTACATTTTTTTTTATAAACATTTAAAAAGTCCGAAACAAAATCAGCTATGTGTAGTTTTTTGTTAAAATCTTTTAACACTTCAGGATAAAAAAAGATTTTGTATTCTTTCAAAGCGTTATATTTTTAAATGGACTTAAAAAAAATAAAACGGTTTTTTTGATATCCTGAACACTTCATAAAAAACACATAGCTGTTCTGGTCGGCGCACCGACGATATGTTTCCTTTTTTTTTTTTTGTTTTGTGCTATGTGTTCATTATAGGTGTCCTTAAGATGGAAAATCACCTTTTTATATCTGGTAGGGTCCTTTATAATCATATTGAAAACATATTTAAAAAAAAGATTAAAAATATTTGATATGGTACACGGTGAGCCTCAGCGATGTTTATGTTCAACTTTAGTGTCGACGAAAAGGGTAAACGCAGATTGATTTCTACTTAATTAAATGTCACAAAACTGTTAACAGCGAAATCGTAGCTGCTCGCATTCGCGAGATATCGCGAAATAAGTGTTTTTGTATTTTCTAAAATTTTAAGAATAAAGTTTTTCAAATATCTTCAAAAACTGAGTATGCAGTTAACATCGTAATCATATCTTCTCAATTTCGTGAGAAATCGCAAAATTAAAAAAAAAAAAATTAAAAATTGGAAAAAGAAATATTTTTCGCGTAAATTAGCAGTCAAGATATTGATTTGAGCAGTGGTAAAACTTTTAACCACATAGAATTTAAACTGCATACAATATTTTTGTCGTTTCTTAATTTTTTCTAAAATTTTAAGAATGAAGTTTTTCAAATATCTTCAAAAACTGAGTATGCAGTTTTAATTGTATTTATTTACAGGTCACTAAACAGTTAACATCGAAATCATATCTTCTCAATTTCGCGTGAAATCGCAAAATTAAAAAATAAAAAATTGGAAAAATAAATATTTTTCGCGTAAATTAGCAGTCAAGATATTGATTTGAGCAGTTTTACCACCTTTAACCACATAGAATTTAAACTGCATACAATATTTTTGTCGTTTCTTAATTTTTTTCCTTTATTTTAAATACTAAAGAAAAAATAAATTAATTAATATAAAAGCTTGAACAGTAATTTTGCAATTTCTCGGGAATCTATATATATAAAAATGGATGTGTGTATGTATGTGGGTATGTATGTATACATGTATGTTCCGTATGGATTCGAAAACGGCTGGACCGATCTTGATGAAATTTTCAAGGAATATTCAGAATAGCCTGGCGAGTAACACTGTCAAGTCGGATTTTTGATTTTCCGTGTGTGGGCGGAGGGGCGTGGCAAAATCCAATTTTTGAATTCCACCACTTATGACATATATATATATAAAACAAATGGACCGATTTTGATGAAATTTATATCAAAGGTAGTACTAACTGAGTACTCACTATGTGCCAAATTTGAGTGTTATCGGACAAAGTAGCGTAAAATGCCATGCAACGTAAAATGCCATGCAACAAAAACGGCTATATGTATGTTCCTAATGGACGCGAAAATGGCTGGACCGATCTTGGTGAAATTTTCAGGGAATATTCAGAATAGCCTAGGGAGTAACATTGTGCAGACAGATTTTTAATTTTTTGCGTGTGGGCGGAGGGGCGTGGCAAAATCGAATTTTTACATTGCACCACTAATGACATCTATATATAAAAAACGGATAGACCGGTTTTGATGAAATTTAAAAGATAGTACTAACCAAGTACTAACTATATGCCAAATTAGAGCGTGATCGGACAAATGGGCGTAAAATGCCGTGCTTTTTTGCCAGTGGGCGGAGGGGTGGGCAAATTCGAGTTTTTACCACTAATGACATCTATATATAAAAAACGGCTGGACCGATTTTGATGAAGTTTAAACCAACGATAGTACTAACCAAGTACTAACTGTGTGTCAAATTAGAGCGTGATCGGACAAATGGGCGAAAAATGCCATGCCCCTTTGTATTGACTTGAATTTTATTTCTGCATGCTCCGCAATAACGCAAAAACTGTTGATTTGATTTTAATTAAATTTTCAGCACTGATAGTATTAACCGAGTGCGGAACTATAGGCCATGTTATACTACGATTGGAAAAAGGGGCGCAAAATACCACGCCCCTTTGTACTATACTTTACATTGTCTGCCTGTTTCGCAATCACACAAAAACAGCTGAACGGATTCTCTTGACATTTTCACTACATACATACATATATTGCTAACCAAGTGCATATGTAGGCCATATAACATCGTTATTGGAAGAAGGGATCAAAATTGCAACGCCCTTAGTACTATACTGACCACGATTGAACAAAGAGGCGTAAATTGACAAGCCCCTTTGTTTTATACTGAACGTTATATCTTCCTGTTGTGAAATCGCGCAAAAACGGATAAGCCGAATCTGTCACTACTGATAGAACTAACCGAGCGGGAACTGTAGGTCATATGGATAGTACTAATCGAGGATGCAGCATGGAACTTTAGACTATCACGATTCGATAAAAATGCGTTAAATTACATGCCCCTTTGTACTAACGTTATGTCTGTCTGTTTCGAAATCACGCAAAAATGGCTGAACCGATTTTGTTGAGATTTCTCTATAGATAGTGCTAACTGAGGGTGGAACCAAAGGTTACTAGCTGGGCCCGGACCCGAGCTTTAATTTTGTTCGACACTATATTTAAATTAAGATGCAATATAAAATAGTTTTTTTCTTAGGGCCAGCAACGCGGACCGGGTATAGCTAGTTGATCATCTATAATTTTTATGCTTGCAGTTTTGTCAACTTTAATAACCTCGAATCCAAACTGCATACCACATTTTTGTCGTTAATTAAAGTAAATGTTTTTACAGACCAAAAATAACACAAAGTAATGAATAAAAAGTAGTTTAGCGAGTTTTTAGCGATGTCTCGAAGAATTGAGCAGCTAGAATTTAAACCCGAGTAAAAATTTTTATATGATGCAATATATAATGATATGTAGCACAATATATATTTATACGCAATTTGATCCGAATAATGGTGGATGTTTTTGCATTAAAAAAGATCAACTTGTATAAAATATGATTTGATTTCATCCGAGTTTTGACCAGACATTGCTATATATTGGTGGATCTAATTAGATCTAATTTCATAAAAACATATAAAATCCTGGTGTTTTTGGTTTGCGTTGAGATACACCACAGGTCAACGATACATTTACCAAACATATAATTTACTAAAACAACAAAATGTTTGGGTACGCTTCGAACCAGATAGGTGATTTACATAACCCTAATAAGGAAATGTTTAGGAACATTTTAAAAAGTTTCTTATACTTTGCCTAAAAAACTTAGAAAAATTTTGGTTAATTGGAAACATATAAAGCTTTATATGGAACAGAATAAGCTATATAAAATTTGATGTTAAATTATACAGAAAAACAAATTTTGTATTGACCCTCATATTATTTTATTTAATTATATTAACCGTACACCTTTTAATCCGAATCATGATTAAATTATATATTACTACATATGACTGCATTAAAAAAATTTAGAAAATATATCACGGATGTATAATCATATATAATTTATTATGTTTGTATCAAGTTATATATTGTAATATATGTTTATTTTTACTCGGGAATGTTAACAGCCTTATCACCTTTAATCAATAGCAAATCAAAGTGCATTTCGTGTTTTTTTAACAATGTTAAAGAAACTTCTTTTATTAATCAAAAAAGAAATACCTCCAAAAAGAGGTTTTTCGCGATTTCTCGTGAAAGTGAGCAGCTATAACTTTTTTGTTAGCAGTTTTAATTTCTTCCAACATGCTAAAATCAAACTGCATACCACTTTTTTTATTATTTATAAAGAACCGGTTTTAAAATATAAATAAACAAAAAATAATTATACAATTACGCAATATTTCACGAAATTTAACACCTACAATTTCGATATCAACAGCTGTGTGACCTTTGATCAGGCACAAGTAAAACTGCATACCATGTTTTTACGAAATTTTAAAGAAACCTATCTAAAAATAAAAAACGAAAACAACAACAGCAAAAAATTGATTTCGCGATTTCTCGCGAACTAAAGAAGATAGGATTTTGATGTTTGCTGTTTTGTGACCTTTAAATAAGTACAATTAAAACTGTATACTCAGTTTTACAAAATATTTAAAAAACTTTAACGTCAACATTTTAAAAAATGCAAAAACACTAATTTCGCGATATCTCGCGAATGCGAGCAGCTTCGATTTCGCTGTTAACAGTTTTGTGACATTTAATCAAGTAGAAATCGAATTGCGCTTACACTTTTCGTCGACACTAAAGTTCAACCTAAACATCGCTGAGGCTCACCGTGGGTAGTCTACCTTTTCCTTTTATTCGGCGCGGGTAGATAAAAATTTCCGCGGATTCCAAATAAAATGCGTTATTCTACAATAATTTAGCAAATATGGGAAATTTTTTTCTCTATTTTACTGATCGAAGTGTAAAACGTAAATTCTGTAATTTTTGTGAAATCGGATATATGCAAATATTTTGTATTATAGAAATGTATAATGTCCCAAATTTGTCATTTCACGTCGACGAGAAGGGGTTAAATATGCCCAATTTCTCCAAAAATTCACAGAATTTATGTTGTACACTTTATATCGTACAACACAGATTTTTTTTCTTGTTTGCTAAATTATTATAGAAAAACACATTTTCTTTGGAAGCCGCGGAAATTATATTACTACCCATGCCAAATGGAAAAAATGTCTGCGAAGTTTGTACTCGTGCCCAAACCATTGAATCATGATAATGTTTTGCTGTATAAGTAGCTATTCTTTCCAAAGCAAAATTTTTGTAGGAAAAATAACGCTATACTAATTTGTCATTATATGCAAAATGCATTGAAATATCGGTCGAGGACCCCATTATGTTTATATATTATTAATCCGTAAGGCTTTCTAAGACATTCTAGTGATATCCATCAACCGGTTTGTCTATGTTTGTCGATAACAAACGGTTTTTGATTAAAAAAAGGGTTTTAATAAAGAAATATTATAGATAAAAAATATTTAATAAAAACAAAATTTTATGAAAAAAAATATTAATGAAAAAAAAAAAAATATTGATGAAAAAAAAATATATTGATGAGAAAAAAATATTGATGAAAAAAAATATTGATGAAAAAAATATTAATGAAAAAAAAATATTGATGAAAAAAAATATTGATGAAAAAAAATATTGATGAAAAAAAAAAAAATATTGAAGCAAAAAAAAAATATTAATGAAAAAAAAAAAAATATTGATGAAAAAAAAAATATTGATGAAAACAATAAAATATTAATGAAAAAAAATATTGATGAAAAAAAAAATATTGATGAAAAAAAAATATTGATAAACAAAAAAAAAATATTTATGAAAAATAATTATGTTACGTTTTATTCACCAGCTGGTGAATATTTTTGTTATTGACCACGAGGTGAATTATTGTCCAAGTTACAAACCCAAGTTAGTAAAATTTTTGGTTTTAAGAAAATGAAAACAGTAATTCTAATTTTCTTTTTTGTTAGTCGTTAGCTTACATTGTCAAACTGAGGTGGCGTCCTGTAACTTTTTTAAAATTAGATACCAGCCTAAAAACATTATCATATTAAAAGCTTGACTACCATATCTTTTAGTTTTTATCTATAACATGTATTTAATAAGATTATAAGGTAAAATTTATTTTTTTTGCCTAACAACTTTGAAATTTTGGTCTTTAAAACCATGCCTTGGTCTGGGGCATTTATGCGTAAAATGCTTATTTTTTATCCGATTTTTATTTCTTTAAGCTTTTTCGAAAGGTAATTTATTACCATTTTCATATTATATAAGAAAAGAAACATATGATAACTAGCTATACCCGGTCCGCGTTGCTGGCCCTAAGAAAAAACACTTTATCTTAATTTTACGCCCATTTTCCAATCGTATTTAGTATAACATGCCCTATAGTTCCGTACTCGGTTAACACTATCAGTGCTGAAAATTTAATTAAAATCGAATCAACAGCTTTTGCGTTATTGCGGAGCATGCAGAAATAACATTCAAGTCAATACAAAGGGGCATGACATTTTTCGCCCATTTGTCCGATCACGCTCTTTGGCACATAGTTAGAACTTGGTTAGTACTATCGTTGGTTTAAATTTCATCAAAATCGATCCATCCGTTTTTAATATATAGATGTCATTAGTGGTGCAATGTCGAAATTCGATTTTGCCCACCCCTCCGCCCACATGCAAAAATGCATGGCATTTTACGCCTATTTGTCCGATCAAGATCTAATAAGGCATATAGTTAGTACTCGGTTAGTACTATCTTAAGTTTAAATTTCATCAAAATCGGTCTATCCGTTTTGTTTATATAAAGATGTCATTAGTGGAAGAATGTAAAAATTGGATTTTGTCACGCCCTCCGCCCACAATCAGAAAATCAAAAATCTGACCTCACAGTGTTACTCCTCAGGCTATTCTAAATATTCGCTGAAAATTTCATCAAGATCGGTCCAGCCGTTTTCGAGTCCATACGGAACATACATACACACATACATACATACACACATCCATTTTTATATATATAGACTAGCTATACCCGGTCCGCGTTGCTGGCCCTAAGAAAAAAACTATTTTATATTGCATCTTAATTTAAATATAGTGTCGGACAAAATTAAAGCACGGGTCCGGGCCCAGCCAGTAACCTTTGGTTCCACCCTCAGTTAGCACTATCTTTAGAGAAATCTCAACAAAATCGGTTCAGCCGTTTTTGCGTGATTTCGAAACAGACAGACATAACGTTAAGTATAGCACAAAGGGGCATGTAATTTAACGCATTTTTATCGAATTGTGATAGTCTAAAGTTCATTGCTGCATCCTCGATTAGATATTTCATTGACATAAGTTTTGTCGTTTTTGTGTGATTGCGAAAGAGGAGGAAATAACTTTTTATTTATGAAAAACGGGAGTGATATTGTAAACCCTTTTGCCGAATCGGGCTATACATATGACCTACAGTTCCCGCTCGGTTAGTTCTATCAGTAGTGACAGATTCGGCTTATCCGTTTTTGCGTGATTTTACAACAGGCATATATAACGTTCAGTATAAAACAAATTGTTCAATCGTGGTCAGTATAGTACTAAGTAAGAGCGTTGCAATTTTGATCCCTTTTTCCAACAACGATCTTATATGGCCTACATATGCACTTGGTTAGCACTGTATGTAGTGAAAATGTCAAGAGAATCGGTTCAGCTGTTTTTGTATAGTACAAAGGGGCGTGGCATTTTACGCCCCTTTTTCCAATCGTAGTATAACATGGCCACTCGGTTAATACTATCAGTGCTGAAAATTTAAATCAAATCAACAGTTTTTTGCGTTATTGCGAAGCATGCAGAAATAAAATTCAATTCATTACAAAGGGGCATGGCATTTTACGCCCATGTCCGATCACGCTCTAATTTGGCACACAGTTAGTACTTGGTTAGTACTACCGTTGGTTTAAATTTCATCAAAATCGGTCCAACCGTTTTTAATATATAGATGTCATTAATGGTGCAATGTAAAAATTCGATTTTGACCAACCCCTCCGCCCACTGACAAAAAAGCATGGCATTTTACTCCCATTTGTCCGATCACGCTCTAATTTGGCATATAGTTAGTACTTGGTTAGTACTATCTTTGGTTTAAATTTTATCAAAATCGGTCTATCCGTTTTTTATATATAGATGTCATTAGTGGTGCAATGTAAAAATTCGATTTTGCCACGCCCCTTCACCCACACGCAAAAAATTAAAAATCTGACCACACAGTGTTACTCCCTAGGCTATTCTGAATATTCTCTGAAAATTTCATCAAGAACGGTCCAGCCGTTTTCGAGTCCATACGGAACATACATACATACCCACATACATACATCCATTTTTATACCCTCCAACTACAGTATGGGGGTATACTCACTTTGTCATTCCGTGTGTAACGCATCGAAATATCGGTCGGGGACCCCATAAAGTATATATATTATTGATCAGTGATCGATTCAAAGATATTTTAGCGATGTCCGTCCGTCCGTCCGTCCGTCCGTCTGTCCGTCCGTCCGTCTGTAGTTAACACGATGCAGTCCAAAATAAAATAGCTAGACCCTTCAAATTTGGCACAAATATGTCTTATGTTCCTAGGCAGGTTAAGTTCGGAAATTGGCCAAATCGGACCAGGGGGAAAAAAGTTCCCCCTTGAAGAACTAAACCAACCTCTAAAAAAATACACTTTTTTACATGTTTTTTTTGTATTTTTGTTAATTAAATGAAACATTTGGTATATTTATCGCGATAGGAAGGTGCTCTCAACGTCCCCCACTGACCCCATCAACCCCCCCCCCCAAAAAAAAAAAAAAGAAACGCCCCTGACAAATTTTTTTTTTACATTTTGGAGGGTATAATAGATTCGGCACAGCCGAATTTAACACTCTCACTTGTTATATATATAGATAGACTAGCTATACCCGGTCCAATTGTCCGATCACGCTCTTTGGCACATAGTTAGAACTTGGTTAGTACTATCGTTGGTTTAAATTTCATCAAAATCGATCCATCCGTTTTTAATATATAGATGTCATTAGTGGTGCAATGTCAAAATTCGATTTTGCCCACCCCTCCGCCCACAGGCAAAAATGCATGGCATTTTACGCCTATTTGTCTGATCAAGATCTAATAAGGCATATAGTTAGTACTCGGCTAGTACTATCTTAAGTTTAA
Organism: Pegoplata infirma; assembly: GCA_963921195.1. NCBI lineage: Eukaryota > Metazoa > Arthropoda > Insecta > Diptera > Anthomyiidae > Pegoplata > Pegoplata infirma. The sequence continues at coordinate 71,636,080 of OY992536.1, read as the reverse complement.
ATTTCATCAAAATCGGTCTATCCGCTTTGTTTTATAAAGATGTCATAAGTGGAAGAATAACAAAATTGGATTTTGTCACGCCCTCCGCCCACAATCAGAAAATCAAAAATCTGACCTCACAGTGTTACTCCTCAGGCTATTCTAAATATTCGCTGGAAATTTCATCAAGATCGGTCCAGCCGTTTTCAAGTCCATACGGAACATACATACACACATACATACACACATTCATTTTTATATATATGGGGGTTTTCGTGTCAACTGACACAACTTTTGAAGCCGATGTCTTCCGATCGGGATGAAATTTGTACCAAGGTTAGTCCTATTGGATAGTAGTTTAGACACAATTTTTCAGCGAGATCGGTCAAGGACTCTCTGAGTTAGAGGGGGTCGAAATTTGACATTTTGGCCAAAGAGGTGTTTATTCTCATCCATGTAACTTCTTACCTATTGTCTTTAGCAAAATGTGTTTCAAACAGTTTAGATAGCTATTTCTTCAATCTTTCAAAAAAAAATATAAAAAAAATAAAAAAAAATTTTTGATTTTTTTTCTTAGAAATCTAAAACTTTTTTGACTTTTTCCTCAAATTGGGCCCTTTTTTTTTTTTAATTCAAAAGAAAGCTTAGGTCTTTTCCTTTAAGAGCTATGGGGTCGCTTAGTGGGATGCGAGTGGGATATCTATGAAAATTTTTTTTTTTAACTTTGGAACACAAAAAACGGTTCTTCAGTTTGCACTTATTAGGCGTGGGATAGCTAACCAGTTTTCGATTTCGATCCGCGATACCCTCTAATTTTAATAGGTTCGAAAAAGAAAGCACGAGCCAAAAAATGAGGGCGGTGGGGTGAGGCCATTTGGCCCCCCATCGGGGTCAAAGTTGGGCGTAAAGAGGTAAAATCCTCAAAAAGCCCCAAAACTGCCCACGGAGGGGTGCAATGTGAGACCGACCTCTATTAATTTTCTACCCCCAAAATTTTTCTTGAATATACCTAACCTCTATTTCCACTTCCTAAGGGGGCACCCATACAAAACTTTTTTAAAAAATTTGATCCCACCATTCTAACTTACCCTAAAGTGCCCCAAGTGGAGCCAATTGTATGACCGACCTCCATTATTTTATTAATTCCAAAATTTTTTGCAAACACACCTACAATGTATCTTTAACCCTTAAGGTGGTCCCCATACATTTCTTTTATTTTTTATAAATTTGTTCTATTAAACCAGTTCCTACCGCCCCTACCGTGCCTCCTAGAGAGGCAAAAATTGCGACCAACCCCCATTAATTTTTAGTTACCAACATTTTGTCCAAACATAATAACACCCTATCTCCATTCCTTAAGGGGCTCCCATACATTATAAAAACATGTATTTTTAAAAACTAATAAAAAAATAAAAAATAAATGTATGGGGACCCCCTTAAGAGTTGAAAATAAAGGGTAGGTATATTCTGAGAAATTGTTGGAGTTGAAAAAATATTGGGGGTCGGTCATACATTTTACTTCTCTAGGGGCACCCTATGGACAGTTAGAGCGGTAGGAGCAAATTTTATAAAAATGTCATTTTGTATGGGAGCCCCCTTAGGAAGTGGAAATAGAGGTTAGGTATATTCAAGAAAAATGTTGGGGGTAGAAAATTAATAGAGGTAGATCTCACATTGCACTCCTCCATGGGCAGTTCTAGGGCAGTTTTGGGGCTTTTTGAGGATCTTACCTCTTTACGCCCAACTTTGACCCCGATGGGGGCCCAAATGGCCCCACCCCACCGCCCTCATTTTTTGGCTCGTGCTTTCTTTTTCGAACCTATTAAAATTAGAGGGTATCGCGGATCGAAATCGAAAACTGGTTAGCTATCCCACGCCTAATAGTGCAAATTGAAGAACCGTTTTTTGTGTTCCAAAGTTAAAAAAAAAAAAAAATTTATAGATATCCCACTCGCATTCCACTAAGCGACCCCATAGCTCTTAAAGGAAAAGACGTAAGCTTTCTTTTAAATCAAAAAAAAAAAAAAAAGGGCTCAATTTGAGGAAAAAGTCAAAAAAGTTTTAGATTTTTAAGAAAAAAAATCAAAAAATTTTTTTTTATTTTTTTTATAATTTTTTTTCGAAAGATTGAAGAAATAGCTATCTAAACTGTTTGAAACACATTTTGCTAAAGACAATAGGTAAGAAGTTACATGGATGAGAATAAACACCTCTTTGGCCAAAATGTCAAATCTCGACCCCTCTAACTCAGAGAGTCCTTGACCGATCTCGCTGAAAAATTGTATCTATATTACTATCCAATAGGACTAACCTTGGTGCAAATTTCATCCTGATCGGAAGACATCGGTTTCAAAAGTTGTGTCAGTTGACACGAAAACCCCCATATAGATATTTTTCAAAAAACTAAAAAAAAATGATTTTTTCATCATATAAATGTTCTTTCTTATTGTTAGTAGTAAAAAAAAATTCAATATTAATTTTTCCCTAAACTAAAACATGCCATCTGAACTTGGAATATCAATGCAAATTACTTTAATCTACTACAAATTTAAAAAATTTTAAATAAAATTGTAATGTGCAAAAACTAGACAAAGGGAGATTAAGGAATGTTGTTGTTTCTAAGGATCGTAATATTGTTTGTGTAAAATAAAAATCTTCTGTTGACGTCACACACATGACATCTGTAATGAAATACGAACTAACTTCTGCTGTTAGTTCGTCAAGCAGAGCGATAGCGCAGATGGTAGAGTGCTTGCTTTGCAAGCTGATGGAAAATTTCAAGAACGTGGGTTCTATTCCAATCAGAGTTAAGTCTGTTGATGAAAAAACCGAAAAACACTAAAAATCTTTTAAAATTGTTATTCGAACACAGAAGGTATCAAGGTTCTATCTCATACCGTTCCCGAGATATCGTCAGTCCGGCTTTTTTTTATCGCAAAACTGGCTTTTTAGACTTAACATGTTTTAGAATGGATCGGTTGATTTGTAGCCCTGCGGAGATCGCTATTTACAACTTTTTGTTTTTTGGACATTCAAAATACGGAAATAAAAAATGACAAATAACTCATGTAAGTATAAGACGCCCCTGGGCTAAACAAAATTACAGCCGACTTGTGTCAAATTTGCACCACATTAGTTTCAGACAAAGTGGTATAAAAACTTGCTGTACTTTGATAATTGGATTTTTTCCTACATAAAACTGACTATAAAATGGTCATGATCTTAATGAATTCTTATATTGTCAATAAAATTAGATATTTTTATTATTGCTTGAAAAAAAAAATCCAAAAAATTTTGAACATCTGCACAATTGAAATTTCATTTAATGGTTGCTAAAATTATTTATTATTATTTTTTTTTATTCAAACACTAAACATTCATTATTTTTTCGCCAACATAGGCTTTTGATCTAATTTTAAACTTCAACAATTCAATTATTGATAATAAATTATATTTATTAATTAGCGAACTTATTTTGTTTCACAATAAACAATAATTTATAAATAATTTATTGAAAATAAATAACACATACTTGGATAACTTTTCAGAACGTTTACCGCTCTTACCGCGTTCCGTATTTCCATATTGTTGGCGTACAGTCTTAGCACTTTTCATTTAAATTTTAAATTAAGTTAAAGGAAAATTATTTTTTTTTTAAATTTTTTAATAATTTTTTTAATATTTTTAAATAATTTTTTAATTATTTGTTTAACAATTTTATTTATTTTTTGCTTTTAAGCAAAAAAAAAAAAAACATTTATATGTTGAACATTTAACATGACATTAAATTTATATAAAAAACAGGTTTTTTAATATATTGAGAGCTATTTTATTTACACTAAAAAACAAATTATTTAATTTTAAGGTGTTTTTTTAATTGATGTTATAAAATATAAATTTTATATATAATATTTATATATAAATTAAATTCGTTTTCACAAAAAAATAACTGCAAAAAAAAATATTTTATTAAATTTTTTTTTTTTTTTAATTTATTAATTTTTATATAAATTCCTGAATTTTTCATCAATTTTCTGATATTTTTTATTATTTACAAAGAATTTTTATATTTTTTCTTATTTTTATTTTTTTGTTATTATTAATAAATTTCTCTTTAATTTTCCGCGTATTATCTTTTGTATAGACACAAACAAAATTGACATTTATTACATATAGTAGATATTTTATAGCGAGAAAAACTTTTTTTTTTGTTCAATTTTATATTTAGTATGTTGTAGGTACTTTATTATTATACACTCATACTCTTCTTAAACTAAACGATTGACGGACTAATATTGAACTAACCAACCAACGTAATCATGTTGTCTGTAAAGTCTTCAATTTTTTTTTTTTAATTTTTTTATTTTGACTTCTATTTGTTTAGAGCGTTGGTGGCTGCGAATTTCATTGCCAGCCAGTTTTACTCTGGCATCAATATGAGACCAAATACAAAAAAAAAAAAAATATTATCAAAAAAAAAAAATTTCTTCAAGTAAAACAAAAAACATTCTCTATTATATTTAGTGGGATTCTACTAAACTTTTTTTATAATATTATTAAACAAAATAGAATATAACAATATGCCATAAGGCATCAACCCAATAATATTCTGTATATAAGGGTGGAGCAAATTTTAAAATCATCGGGATTGGAAAAGTTGCCAATTAGGATCAATATTAATACAAAACAAGTAGAATAGTTAAATTCGACTTGGCCGAATCTAGAAATACCCTCCACAATGCCCCTTTTAAGCGATAGTAAATTTTCTAACATGAAAAAAATAATATTTTTGATAAGAAATATTTTATTTTGTGTTAAACTGTTTTTTTTAGTAATTTTTGAAAAAAAAAATGTAATTTACTAAATTTTTTTTTGAGTGTAAATTTTTTTTGAGTGTAAAATTTTTTTCGAGTGTATTTTTTTTAATGTAAAAATATTTTTGAGTGACAAAAAAAAATGTTGTAAAATATTTTTGTGACTTACCAATGTTTTTAAAACATGTTTAACGGGTTTTCAACACGTGATTTTAAGGTGAAACTAATCTGAAATTCACGGTTTTGCTAATAACTTTTGAACCCCAGGACCGATTTGGCTAAACCTCAATACGCATTAGGCCAGGCGAACGACAAATATATATGACAAGCATCAGCATCCTCAAAATAGCCCTTGGAAAGTTATCGTGTTTTTTATCTCGTAAATTCGCGAAAAACCCTTGCCGAAATTCACTCTTTTGCTCATAACGACAAAAATCAAAAAAAAAAAGTTCCCCGATTTTCATGATATGTTTCTATGTATTATAGAACATTCCTAATAGCACGGAAATAATCAAATAAGAACGATAATTCTGTTCGTTACTACACTCACAGCAAAATACGGTTGTCTCAACCGTACAAGGTTCCAACCTCAGATTGAGGTTGCGGCAAACGGTAAATATACGGTTGTAGCAACCGACAATTTACAGTTGTGGCAACCGGATAATTCCGGTTGCGGCAACCTCAAATAACGACATTTGCCGGTTGTAGCAACTGTATTGCCGGTTGATCCAACCAGAGCTGTGTTTAATATATTTTCGATAATATGCCAAAACACAAAATAAAATTCCAAAAATAAAACACATTTTTTAATTTTTTTTTTTTGCTTTTTTTATTGTTTGAAAAAAAAAATATGGTTATATTAATGACTTATACTAAAAATACAAAGAATTCTTTTTCTCAGAATCTGAGACTTTTTCTAAAGGAAAAATGTCTTAAAATCTGAGAATTTTTCTTTAGGAGAAATGTCTCAGAATCTGAGACTTTTTCTATAGGAAAAGTATTTCAGAATCTGGTCTTTTTTCTATGAGAAAAATAACTCTGAATCTGAAAATTTTTCTGTAAGAAAAATCTGAATCTTTTTCTATTATAAAAATGTATCAGAAAAAGTCATAGATTCTGAGAGAGTTTTTTTATAGAAAAAGTCGCAGATTCTGAGACAGTTTTTCTACAGAAAAAGTTTCAGATTCTGAGACAGTTTTTCTGCAGAAAAAGTCTGAGACAGTTTTCTATAGAAAAAGTCTCAGATTCTGAGACAGTTTTTCTATAGAAAAAGTCTCAGATTCTGAGACAGTTTTTCTATAGAAAAAGTCTCAGATTCTGAGACAGTTTTTCTATAGAAAAAGTCTCAGATTCTGAGACAGTTTTTCTATAGAAAAAGTCTCAGATTCTGAGACAGTTTTTCTATAGAAAAAGTCTCAGATTCTGAGACAGTTTTTCTATAGAAAAAGTCTCAGATTCTGAGACAGTTTTTCTATAGAAAAAGTCTCAGATTCTGAGACAGTTTTTCTATAGAAAAAGTCTCAGATTCTGAGACAGTTTTTCTATAGAAAAAGTTTCAGATTCTTAGACAGTTTTTCTATAGAAAAAGTCTCAGATTCTGAGACAGTTTTTCTATAGAAAAAGTCTCAGATTCTGAGACAGTTTTTCTATAGAAAAAGTCTCAGATTCTGAGACAGTTTTTCTATAGAAAAAGTCTCAGATTCTGAGACAGTTTTTCTATAGAAAAAGTCTCAGATTCTGAGACAGTTTTTCTATAGAAAAAGTCTCAGATTCTGAGACAGTTTTTCTATAGAAAAAGTCTCAGATTCTGAGACAGTTTTTCTATAGAAAAATTCTCAGATTCTGAGACAGTTTTTCTATAGAAAAAGTCTCAGATTCTGAGACAGTTTTTCTATAGAAAAAGTCTCAGATTCTGAGACAGTTTTTCTATAGAAAAAGTCTCAGATTCTGAGACAGTTTTTCTATAGAAAAAGTCTCAGATTCTGAGACAGTTTTTCTATAGAAAAAGTCTCAGATTCTGAGACAGTTTTTCTATAGAAAAAGTCTCAGATTCTGAGACAGTTTTTCTATAGAAAAAGTCTCAGATTCTGAGACAGTTTTTCTATAGAAAAAGTCTCAGATTCTGAGACAGTTTTTCTATAGAAAAAGTCTCAGATTCTGAGACAGTTTTTCTATAGAAAAAGTCTCAGATTCTGAGACAGTTTTTCTATAGAAAAAGTCTCAGATTCTGAGACAGTTTTTCTATAGAAAAAGTCTCAGATTCTGAGACAGTTTTTCTATAGAAAAAGTCTCAGATTCTGAGACAGTTTTTCTATAGAAAAAGTCTCAGATTCTGAGACAGTTTTTCTATAGAAAAAGTCTCAGATTCTGAGACAGTTTTTCTATAGAAAAAGTCTCAGATTCTGAGACAGTTTTTCTATAGAAAAAGTCTCAGATTCTGAGACAGTTTTTCTATAGAAAAAGTCTCAGATTCTGAGACAGTTTTTCTATAGAAAAAGTCTCAGATTCTGAGACAGTTTTTCTATAGAAAAAGTCTCAGATTCTGAGACAGTTTTTCTATAGAAAAAGTCTCAGATTCTGAGACAGTTTTTCTATAGAAAAAGTCTCAGATTCTGAGACAGTTTTTCTATAGAAAAAGTCTCAGATTCTGAGACAGTTTTTCTATAGAAAAAGTCTCAGATTCTGAGACAGTTTTTCTATAGAAAAAGTCTCAGATTCTGAGACAGTTTTTCTATAGAAAAAGTCTCAGATTCTGAGACAGTTTTTCTATAGAAAAAGTCTCAGATTCTGAGACAGTTTTTCTATAGAAAAAGTCTCAGATTCTGAGACAGTTTTTCTATAGAAAAAGTCTCAGATTCTGAGACAGTTTTTCTATAGAAAAAGTCTCAGATTCTGAGACAGTTTTTCTATAGAAAAAGTCTCAGATTCTGAGACAGTTTTTCTATAGAAAAAGTCTCAGATTCTGAGACAGTTTTTCTATAGAAAAAGTCTCAGATTCTGAGACAGTTTTTCTATAGAAAAAGTCTCAGATTCTGAGACAGTTTTTCTATAGAAAAAGTCTCAGATTCTGAGACAGTTTTTCTATAGAAAAAGTCTCAGATTCTGAGACAGTTTTTCTATAGAAAAAGTCTCAGATTCTGAGACAGTTTTTCTATAGAAAAAGTCTCAGATTCTGAGACAGTTTTTCTATAGAAAAAGTCTCAGATTCTGAGACAGTTTTTCTATAGAAAAAGTCTCAGATTCTGAGACAGTTTTTCTATAGAAAAAGTCTCAGATTCTGAGACAGTTTTTCTATAGAAAAAGTCTCAGATTCTGAGACAGTTTTTCTATAGAAAAAGTCTCAGATTCTGAGACAGTTTTTCTATAGAAAAAGTCTCAGATTCTGAGACAGTTTTTCTATAGAAAAAGTCTCAGATTCTGAGACAGTTTTTCTATAGAAAAAGTCTCAGATTCTGAGACAGTTTTTCTATAGAAAAAGTCTCAGATTCTGAGACAGTTTTTCTATAGAAAAAGTCTCAGATTCTGAGACAGTTTTTCTATAGAAAAAGTCTCAGATTTTGAGATTTGTTCTATAGAAAAAATGTTTTAGAATCTGAGACTTTTTGTATTGATTGTGAGAATTTTTTCAATAGAAAAAATCTCAGATTCTAAGACATTTTATCTATAGATAAAGTCTCAGATTGTGAGACATTTTTTATATAGAAAAAGATTGGGATTCTGTGACATTTTTTCTATAGAAAAAGTCTCAGATTCTGAGACATTTTTTCTATAGAAAAAGTCTCAGATTCTGAAACATTTTTTCTATAGAAAAAGTCTCAGATTCTGAAACATTTTTTCTATAGAAAATGTCTCAGATACTCAGGCTTTTTTTCTACAGAAAAAGTCTCAGATTCTGACACATTTATTCTATTCTCAGATTCTGACACATTTCTTCTCACATTCTGACAATTTTTTTTTATAGAAAAACTTTTTCCATAGAAAAAGTTTCAGATTCTGATATATTTTTTCACTAGTTTTATATCACCTTTTTCTGCAGAATCCAAATTTGAGGGCTTCCATCTCATGTCGTTAATTTTTGATCCATTTTTTAATTCGTGTGAGAGTTTAACGTATTCCATTATAAAATTAATTATTAATTAAATTAAGAAAAACGCCATTAGTTCAACTGTTGTATCATTCAAAGTACAAAAACTTACCCCATTAAATCTTTATTTTCCAGGTTTTATTATTAAATGTTGAAATTTTGAAGAAAAATAAATGTTTTCCTCAATATTTTTTTATTTAATGACATTTAATTTTGTGAAGTTTTGTTATTTTAATTATCAGTTGAGGGAACCGAGAATTTGAGGTTGAGGCAACCGGCAAATGCCGTTATTTACGGTTGCTACAACCGGGGTTTGCAGTTGTAGCAACTTTTTTTTAATTTTGTGGCAATTGACACAAAAATATTTTAAAAAAGTTATAACAACCTCAAATTACGGTTGCTGCAACCGCGTACGGTTGGGACAACCGCAAGCCGGTTACGACAACCGTACTGCGGTTGTGGCAACCTCATTCCAACCGATTTTTTATGTGAGTGTAACTGGTAGGTGCATAAAGTTGCATCTTGTAAAATCCTGTAACTAGTGTACATTATTTCGCATAAATTAAGTCGAGTTTAAACTGTTGTAACTTTTGAACAAAAAGAGATATTTATCCACTCTTTTTTGGTAATTTTAAAGGATATTTAAATGCTTTAATTTATATCTTTGCTTGTTTTTAAACAAATGTTTCTATTTTTTATTATTTTTTTTGATGGAATAGAACTTTTGTTTTTGATCCGTATTGGTCGCCAGACTTTTTCAGATATATTGACCAATATCGATAGTACTTAATTCAAAGGCTAACTTTTGCACTCCATGTGAAATCGCACACTTTGAAAAACTTTTTTTTTTAGATTTTCCCAATTTGTTAACAGTTTTTAGTACCCTTCGAAAACTCCTTCGTGGTAAATTTTCAGATTTTTTTGATGACCCGTTCAAAAGATATCGAATTTTTAAAAATTGGTAGTTTGTTCCTTTACTCAAACTTCTTTTACTCATAACTTCTTTAATAATAGTCCAAATTCCAAATTTTTTTTTTCAAAAATTTTTGTTTTTTTACGTACTTAAAAAAAAATCCCAAAAAATTATTAAAAGCGCCCTAGTATGCGATTTTTAAGTTTTAAAATTTAAATCTCATTTTTGAAAATGTTCGTACTCTTCGACTTTTTTGAAATTTTTTTGTGTAAAACTTCAATCGATTCTACAAATTTTTTGCCCAGGAGGATCGTGGGATAACGATTATTACTATTTTTTTAAAGTTTTTGAAAAAATTTTATTGTAATTTTCCAATCTTAAAATCATTTCTACTGCTCCATTGGTGCGTAATAGATAGGTAATTTTAAAGACCGACCCCCTTTAATTTTTACGTCTTAACATTTCTTTGGAACAAACTAATACCCTTTCTCCAATTTCTAAGGGGGATCCCATACAAAACGACATTTTTTAAAATTTGCTCCAACCGCTCTAACTGCCCTAATAGTGCCCTTAAGAGCAACAAAATGTATGACCGACCCACAATATTTTTTTAGTCCAAAAATTTTCTCTGAAGACACCTACCCTCTATCTCTAATTGTTAAGGCGGTCCCCATACATTTTTTTTATTTTTTGTAAATTTGTTTTATTTAATCAGCTTCTACCGGTCCAATGGTGCGTCCGAGAGGGGTCATTAGTGAGACCGACTCCCATTTATTTTATCCTCCACTCCCTAAGTAGGCTTCCATTCAAAATTAAATTTTTATAAAATTTGCTCCAACTGTTATTTGTATGGGAGCCTACTTAGGGAGTGGCGATAGGGCGTAGGTATGTTCTAAAAAAATGTTTTAGGGTAAAAATAAATGGGGGTCGGTCTTACTAATGACCCCTTGGACCGGTAGAAGCTGATTAAATAAAACAAATTTACAAAAAATAAAAAAAAATGATGGGGACCGCCTTAACAGTTAAAGATAGAGGGTAGGTGTGTACAGAGAAAATGTTTGGACTTAAAATATATTGTGGGTCGGTCATTTTGTTGCTCTAAGGGCACTATTAGGGCAGTTAGAGCGGTTGGAGCAAATTTTAAAAAATGTCGTTTTGTGTGGGAGCCCCCTTAGAAATCGGAGATAAGGTATAAGTTTGTTCCAAAGAAATGTTAAAACGTAAAAATTAATGGGGGTCGGTCTTATAAGTTACCCCTCTATGACGCACCATTGGAGCATTAAAAAAAAATGGTAATAATCGTTATCCCTCGATCCGCCTGGGCAAAAAATTTGTAGAATCGATAGGAGTTTTACACAAAAAAATTTCAAAAAAATCGAAGAGTACAAACATTTTCAAAAATGAGATTTATATTTTAAAACTTAAAAATCGCATACTAGAGCGCTTTTAAGAATTTTTTGGGATTTTTTTTTTAAAGTACGTAAAAAAACAAAAATTTTGAAAAACAAAATTTGAAATTTGGACCATTATTGAAGAAGTTAACAGTAAAAGAAGTTTGAGTAAAAGAACAAACTACCAATTTTTAAAAATTCATTCATCAAAAAAATCTGAAAATTTACCACGGAGGAGTTTTCGAAGGGTACTAAAAACTGTAAACAAATTGGGAAAATCTAAAAAAAAAAAAAATTCAAAGTGTCAAACTTATATATATCCTCTATCACTAGAGTGGAGGGTATAAAAATGTTAATTTCGCAAAATCGGATCCGACTGCCCGTAGAAAGGAGACGCAGTCCCAACTAGAGATGCCACGTGAGCAGATTAGTGCGTGATCAAGCGTCAGTGTGACTAAAACTCAAGTGCCTGTGTTTTTTTTAACAGATGCATTTAACAGTTACACTTTGTTTTTGTACATTTCTTAATCAAATAAATATTTTAATGTTAAGAGAATTTCAGAATTGGTGAAACAAATGTTTGATGAAAAAAAGAAAAACGAAACATAAAATGTTGATGCCAAAAAAACTTTAATAAAAAACAAATTTTTGATAAAAAAAAATGGAAAAAAAAAATATGAAATTTATGAAGAAATGTTGATGAAAAAAACTTTTACTTTTGAATTTATTTTTTGAATTTGAACATTTACAACAAATAATTGTAAAAAAAAATAAATTTCGATCAAAATTTTTATGCTAAAAAAGAAAACTGTCTAATATTGGTGAAATGAAATGATAAAAAAAATTTGATAAAAAAAAATTTTGTGAAAAAAAAATTGCTTAAAAAAACATATGAAAAAAAATTTATGAAAAAAAAAAAACAAAATGAAACAAATTGAGTAAAAAAAAATTTTTGATAAAACAAAAAAACTTAATTAAAAATAACTATGTTGCGATTTTTTTTAACAGCTGATGAAAAACGTTTTTATATACCAGCTGTAGTGTCCCTTATTTTGGTAATGTTAAGACTGTACCAGCTATTTTTTTTTTCTATTACTTTAAAATATCTTATGAGTAATTTTACGGCTCTACGACCACGCCTTTCCTAAGCAACGCACAGTGCCACATTTGGCCAACCTAGGATGACAAAAATCCAATTTGTTTATATTGACTGGAAATTCGGTATAAATGTTCGTTTTGATTTCAAAAACAACATTATGAAAAATATGAGAGGCTAGTTAACGGCCAGGCCTACTTTTTAAACAATTTTTAATTTTGGTTGTAATTTCTTTAAACTTGGTATATAAACTTGGTATATATACTCTCAAGGACTGTAGAAATATTATCACAAAAAAAGGGGCGGTCAGACAACTGTCACTCCCACTTTTTAAAAATATGTTTAAAAAATATGTAAAAACAGTTTTTACATATCGCCCCACTGTAGTCGGCGTCGCAGACGGTCGCAAAAGTTAGCCGTTGAAATAAGTACTATGGATTGGTCAATATGTCTGAAGAAGTCCGGAGACCAATAGAGACCAAACACAAAAGTTATATTCCATCAAAAAAAATAAATATATAATTTTCTTTTCAAAAATTTTTTTATGTTAAAGTTTTAATAAAAAATAGAAAAAAATTTAAAGTAAGAAGAAAAGATATGACTTAAAGCCTTTAAATATCCTTTAAAATTACCAAAAAAATAGTGTATAAATATCTTTTTTTGTTAAAAAGTTACAACAGTTTAAAATCGACTTACTAAATGCGAAATAATGCATTGTCTTTAGACAATGTAATTTTATACATGTATATTTTCTAACTATATTTGAAATATTTTCTTTTTGTCATAAAAAGGTTTTCCTATTTTTCCTTTAAAAATGTTAAAACATAAAATAGCTCTATATCTGTGTTTTAAAATATAATTCGTTGTAATATCTATAGATAAAATCTCGAAAAATGTAAATATGTAAATAACAAATAATTTAATAAAGATGAATTTAAAAATAAAAATAAACAAGTGCAACTTTATGCACCAACATCTTAATAACGAGTAGAATTAGGGTTCTTATATGAGTATGTTTTATCTATATATATAAAGTAGTTGCGTGACTGACTGATGACTGACTGACTGACATACTAATCACGCATCATCCCACAGCCCAAACCACTGAAGCTAGAGTCTTGAAATTTTGATTGTAGTTTCACCTCCTGGAATACATATCCACTAAGGCTGGGTTTTTGGAAATGTTGATTTTAAGGGGTAAAAATGAAGGGTTGAAAAAGGGGAAAAAGCGAGTACTTTGGTACTTTTTATTTTTTCTGAAAAAAATTAAATTAATTTGAAATTTGAAATTTAGGATCCTCTAACGGAAAAACATTCCCAAAAAAAGAACTTTCCGGAAATTCGGATTCCTAAGGGTTAAAAGGGGTAAAAAATGGTACTTTGGTACTTTTTATATTTTTTGAAATTAAGATCCTACAAAAATATTAAAATTTGCAATGGTGGTTCCAACAACGGAAAAAATTCTGAAAACGTACTTTTTCGAAATTCCGATTTTAAGGGGGGTAAAAAAACGAGTACTTTGGTACTTTTTATTATTTCTGAAAAAAAAATCCTATTAATTCGAAAATTGGAATGTAGGATCCTCTAACGGAAAAACATTCCCAAAAAAAAGTACTTTCTGGAAATTCGGATTCCTAAGGGTTAAAAGGGGTAAAAAATGTACCTTGGTACTTTTTATATTTTTTGAAATTAAGGTGCTACAAACAACGGAAAAAATTCTGAAAACGTACTTTTTCGAAATTCCGATTCTAAGGGGGGTAAAAAACGAGTTATTTGGTACTTTTTATTCCCAAAAAAAGAACTTTCTGGAAATTCGGATTCCTAAGGGAAAAAAGGGGTAAAAAATGGTACTATGGTACTTTTTATATTTTTTGAAATTAAGGTCCTACAAAAATATTAAAATTTGCAATGGTGCTTCCAACAACGGAAAAAATTCTGAAAACGTACTTTTTCGAAATTCCGATTCTAAGGGGGGTAAAAAACGAGTTCTTTGGTACTTTTTATTTTTTCTAAAAAAAAATCCTATTAATTCGAAAATTGGAATGTAGGATCCTCTAACGGGAAAACATTCCCAAAAAAAGTACTTTCTGGAAATTCGGATTCCTAAGGGTAAAAAGGGGTAAAAAATTGTACTTTGGTACTTTTTATATTTTTTTAAATTAAAGTCCTACAAAAAGATTTTAAAATGTTAGTTCCAACCACGGGAAAAATTTTGAAAAAGTACTTTTTTTGAAATTCCGATTCTAAGGGGGGTAAAAAAGTGTATTTTGGTGCCTATTATAATTCCTGAAATAATGGTCCTGGAAACATTCAATTTGGAATGCAGGGTCATTTAGCGAAAAAAGATTTCTAAAGAAGGCAAAGAATTTTTTGTTTTTTAGAGCATGTAAGCGCATATTCGGAACGGAATGAAAGCCACATGGGACTAATCGGAATGGAACAGGGAACGAAATGGGGACTTGAAATTTGGAATGGAGGTGCGCCTCCCGAAGTATAGATCCTTTAAGGCTGAGTTTCTGGAAAGGTTGATTCTAGGGGTAAAAAAGGTATTTTGGTACTTTTTATATTTCCACAAACCACTAAAGCTAGAGACTTGAAATTTGGAATATAGTTGCACCTCCCGGAAAATAGGTCCACTAAGGCTTGGGTTTTGGAAATGTTGATTCTTTTTATAGTTCCACAAACCAATGAAGCTAGAGATTTGAAATTTGGAATGTAGCTGCATCTCCCGGAATATAGATCCACTAAGGCTGGGTTTTTTGAAATAATGATTCTATGGGTGTAAAACGGGTAAAAAAATGTATTTTGGTACTTTTTATGTATATATACTTAAATAATGGTTTTATTAGCTTAAAATTTGGAATGTAGCATCCCATGCTTAAATAAAAGTCATAAAACTTAAAATTAGGAATGTAGGATCCAACAACAGAAAAAAACTATGAAAAATGTACTTTTTGGAAATTCCAATTCCGATCTAAGGGGATAAAAACGAGTACTAGATACCTTTTATATTTTCTGAACTAATTATAATGGAAATTTGGAATGTAAGATTGTCTAGCGAAATAAAATATTCCCAAAAGAATAACTTTTGGAAATGCTGATCCCTAAGGAAATTAATTAAAAAAGGGAATTATATATTCTTAAATAATGAGCATATTAACTTGAAATTTGGAATGTAGCATCATCTAACGGAAAAAAAATCCCCCTAAAAATTACTTTTTTGTACTGTTTATATTTTCTTAAATAAAGGTCATAAAAACATAAAATTAGGAATGTAGGATCCAACAACAGAAAAGAATTCTGTAAAAAGTACTTTTTCGAAATTTCGGTTCTAAGGGAGTAAAAACGAGCACTTTGGTACTTTTCATATTATTTGAAATAATGGTACTGGAAACTTGAAATTTGGAATGTAGGATCGTCTAGCGAAAAAAAAAACGTTCCCAAAAGAATTTTTTTTTTAAATTCTGATTCCTAAGGAGTTAAGGGGGTACTTTTTAAATTGTCTGAAACAAAATAAGGGGCAAAATGATTATTTTTAATTTAATGATCTTATCCCTAGAAACTCTTTTGTTCTTTAACGGATACTATTCGAAAAGGAATGAACACCACATTGAACGAAACTGAATGGAACAGGGAACCAAATGGAATGAAACTGGGAACGAATTCAAATTAAAATGTTTTCAATAAATTTTTTTTTCATTTTTTTTTTTTACTAATTAATCAATTAATTTTTCAGTAATTTTTTTGTTTTATTCATACATATTTGTTCATATTTTTACAAAATTTTTTCATTCAATTTTTAACTCAAAGTTTTATTTACTCAATTTTTTTTTTTTTGCTCAAATTAATAAATCAATGTTTTTTTTTTGATAACGTAAGACCGTCTTAAAGTTGACGTAGTACTTATTATATCAACTGATGTATTTGGTATTTTATTGTAAGTGTTGTGATCATCATAAGCACAGTTTTTGTAAGAGCTTAAGATATATATATATAAAGATTCCATAGCGAAAAGTTAAAAAAATGGGTAATTTTTATCATTATAAAATTTTTTTGTATTTACGGGCAACGAAACCCTGCGCACGCTAGTAATACATATAAACAAATCATAAAAATGGGGGAACTTTTTTATTATTTTTGTCGTGCTAGATTGGCCAAATGTGGCACTGTGCGACGGGGCCAATAATTTTTCCATATAACCAACAATTTTTTTGTTTAATTTTTTTTTAATTATTTTTTACTTGATTAGTTTATTAATGACAAAAAATTTGATTTTAATAAGATAACCTTCAGCTCAAAAAAAATTTTTCGAAAAAAATTTTGAGCCGATGAAAAATTAATATTTTTTTTATATTAAAAAAAAAATTAATATAAAGGGTGTGTGTGAAACGGTAGCAAAGTATGCTTGTTAGTAATTTTTTGACACTATTGAGGTGAATAAAATTTCACTAGCCCATTGGGCTAGTAGAAATTTTGACAATAGTATGTAAAATTTTGAAATTCAATAATTTGAAAAACAAAAACATAACAAACATACATACATAAATAGAAAACAATTGAAAAATACATATTTTAAAATGTTTTTAATAAAAAAAAATATAAAAGAGGCAAAATAAATATAAGGGTTTTGAGAAAAATCATGCAATGCTGGATGGCAGGATTCTTTATTTATAGCTGCGATGTGTGTGCAGACGAGAAGCGAAATTCTCCTGGTTAAATTGTCGCCTCTTCCGGAAGATTCTTAATTTTTTGAATTTTTTTATGTGACCAAAATAAAAGTTTTTTTTATTAAAAATTTTCTTATTTTTTTATCATAAACAATTGGACAGAGAATTCTTTCGTCTCAGAATCTGAGACTTTTTTAAGCAAACATTTTGTTGGAAACGGAGAAAGTTTTCCAC
Organism: Pegoplata infirma; assembly: GCA_963921195.1. NCBI lineage: Eukaryota > Metazoa > Arthropoda > Insecta > Diptera > Anthomyiidae > Pegoplata > Pegoplata infirma. The sequence goes on along the minus strand of OY992536.1, from coordinate 71,618,902 downwards.
AATAAAACTCCCATATTCAAACACATTTTTTCTGTAAAAAAAAACTAAAACTCAATATTTTTCCTAAAGAAAGTAAAGGATGCTGACCCCTTTCCATGAAGGAAATAAGTATTTATTAAATATGAAATACATATGCATTTTTGAGATATATCTATACAAAGGAAAAGATTCTAAAACGGGTTTTCTATAACAAGGAATCTCATATTTAAAAACACGTTCCTAGAGAAAAGATGTTAGATCCTGAGAAATGTTTCCTTTCGAAAAGTGGGTAAAAATCTGGGAATATTCCTTTTGTATAACGCAAAAACAAATTAATTTATTATTTGCAAGGACTGCGTTTGTTAATATATTGCAATAAGCTAAGAAAAATGTTTCTACATAAAAATATTTATATTTTTTAAAATATTTTATTTTTTTAATTTTATTAACAATTGTCAAAAATTTAATTTGTCAAAAAAGATATCATTTCACACAGCAGAAATATGAAATTTTCTCACCATAGAAAAAATATTATTTACCACAGCACTTTGCTACCGTTTCACACACGCCCAAAATTGTTATAATTGACTGTAGGAGGCAACTAATCCGACACCGACGATTTTGATATTAAAAAAAAGGAAAACTTGCTCTACCCTACTTTATACACAATGAATTGACTTAACAATAGGCCAAGATCCAAATAGTTCGTGCCAAAAAAATAAATTACATGTTTATAAATACTACATATTAAATTAAAAATCATTCCAGGGGGTGGGGGTCCGTTTTACAATCTATTTTGTGTTTAAAAAAAATATATTCATGAACAAAAGTTTATATTTGTTATCGTTCTATGATTGACTTTGCAATGTCTAACCGTTTGGCTTTGTTATTAAATATAGTTTACAAATAAAAAACGTAAATATTGAATATGTAATCATTACCGACTCCAAAATACCCAACACTTTGTAATCTAACAATAAGTATAATAATAAACATATTTTTGACACAAGTTGGCAGGCATCGATTTTTGACAATTTTTTTTTTTGTACTTTTGTTAAGAAAAAAATTAAAATTAAGTGCAAAATCTATAATAAATTATTTGGTTAGTATTTCTTTCGAATGTAAGGTTTCTTCCAACGTCAGGATATCACTTTTTGAAACTTTCAAAAAATCACGGTTTCAAGTTTTTTTAATTTCGTTTTTTCGCCTCAATGTTTTTATTCAAAGCATTTATTTTAAAAAAATGCTGGGATATATATAATTTTTAAGAATTTTTTGGGTTCTAAATCAAATCCAATTCTCGAATCGAAAAATTCTGAGATTCTGAGAATTTTCGGATTCTAAAACATTTTTGAAATTCTGAGACATTTTACGTATAAAAAAATTCTCAGATTCTGTGACACTTTTCGCATACAAAAATTTTTATATTCTGAAACATTTTTCGTATAGAAAAATTATCAAATTCTGAGACATTTATCGTTTAGACAAAATCTCAAATCCTTAGACTTTTATCGTATATACAATTTTTGAGATTCTAAGACATTTTTCGTATAGAAAAATTCTCAGGTTCTGAAATGTTTTTCGTAAAGAAAAATTCCTATTCGTATAAAAAAATGCCCCCAAATTTTGTATTCTTGCCCAAAACATTTCATCATGATAATATTTTGCGGAAGATTTGGGTGTACTTGCCAAAGCAATGTTTTTTTTTAGAAAAAATAATGTTATATTACTTTGCTATTCCATGCAAAACGAATTGAAATATCAGTCGAGAGCCCCATTAAAAAACCAAAAGAGTGAGTGCAAAATTAAGTTCAAAAAAGTGTTTTTACATTTTGGAGAGTATAAAAGATTCGGCACCAAAAATATACAACCCTCAATTGTTTTATGTACATTTGATAAACAAATGGAAAATTCTTATGCGAAAAGCTTAGACTTGGTGAAAAAGTAGTTTTGGTAAAAAAAAAAGTTTTTTTTTCACGAAAAAAAGTTTTTGATGAATTTTTTTTGATGAAAAGAAAAATTTGTTGATGTAAACAAAATTAATGAAAAAAAATATGAAAAAAAATTTTTTGGTGAGAAAAAAATTGATAATAAAAAATTTGATAAAAAAATTTGATGAAAAAAAATATGATAAAAAAAAATTAAAAAAAAAAATTTGATGAAAAAAAAAAAATTAATGAAAAAAAAATTGATGAAAAAAAAATTGTTGAAAAAAAAATTGATGAAAAAAAATTTTTTTATGAAAAAAAATAAAAATTGATGAAAAAAAAAATTGATGAAAAAAAAAAATTAATGAAATAAAATTTTATGAAAAAAAAAATTTTTTGAAAAAAAAATTGACGAAAAAAAAATTTGATACAAAAAAGATTATGAAAAAAAAAGTTTGATGAAAAAAAAAAAAAAATTAATGAAAAAAATGATGAAAAAAAAATTGATGAAAAAAAAAAATTATGGAAAAAAAATTTATGAAAAAAAATTTTTTTTTTTGTTGAAAAATAATTATGTTACTTTTTATTCAACGGCTGGTGAAAAACGGTTTTATTCACCACGAGATGAGTTATTATCCAAGTTACACACCCAAGTTATTAAAGTTTTTGGTTTTAAGAAAATGAAAATAATAATTCTTGTTTTCTTTTTCGTTAATTGTTAGCTTATATAGTCAAACTGAGGTGGCGTCCTGCAACTGTTTTAAAATTAGACACCAGCCTAAAAACATTATCATGTTAAAATTTTCGGATTCTGAGACATTTTTCGTATAGAATAACTCTCAGGTTCTGAAATATTTTTCGTAAAGAAAAATTCCAAGATTTTTTAACACTTTTCATATAGAAAAGTTGTCGGATTCTGAGAAATTTTTCGTATACAAAAATTATTAAATCCTGAGACATTTTTCTATACGAAAAATTCTCAGAACCTTAGGCATTTTTCATATAGCGAAATTCTCAGATCCTGAGACATTTTTCGTATAGAAAAACTTTTCTAGATTCTGAAAAATTTGTAGAAAAGAATAGTTATAAGATTCTGAGACATTTATCGTATAAAAAATTGTCAGACTCTGAGAAATTTTTCATATATAAATAAATCTTAGATTCTAGGACATTTTTCGCATCGAAAAATTCTCAGATTCTTAGTCATCTTGCATTTAGAAAAATTCTTAGATTCTTAAACATTTTGCGTAAAGAAAAATTCTGACATCCTGAGACATTTTTCGTATAGAAAAAAATCTTGTTGCCAGTTTACAGAAGACGATCGATACTCTCGAACGAAAATTTTGCATTCTGTTATTGCAACAACATCAAAATACAAATAAAATTTTAGTTCGTGTGTATCGTTCGCCTTTTGTAAACTGACACTTACAATTAGATTCTGAAGCATTTTTCGTATAGACAAATTCTCAGATTCTGAGACATATTTCTTATAGAAAAATTCTCAGATTCAGAGACATTTTTCGTACAGAAAAATTTTCACATTCTGAAACATTTTTGGCATAGAAAAATTGTCAGATTGTCAAAAAATTGGAAACATCCATCTAATTCAAGTTTTCTAGTGGTAGTCAAGGAATACGAATACGAATGATTTACATAAAAAACTTAAATTAATCAATCATACGCACAGTAGTACAAAATTGTAATACTGACTAGAGATGAAAGTGTGCAAATTAAGAAATGTTCTTTGCCAAGAGTTAAGTATTTCCATAAAAACTTAACTCTTGGCCATAGTGACTAGAGAAATTTCTACGTAGAAAAACACAAATCATCATTTACAAATGGATTCATCGCTGGGGAGCAAAAAAAATCTCACACAACAAAATTTAAAACAAAAATCAACAAAAATCGCAAAAAAAAATATTGTGTTGTCGATGTATAAAAATTTTATTTTATAGCATAATGTGCGTTGATTTTTTTGAAAGATGTTTTATACAAAGATCAGCGATTCTTAAATGTAAATTGCTAAGTATATACAATTTAACGATTTTTAAAATAGAGCGATTACAAATAAAAAACTAAAATTTTGTTTTCAATCTTATTGATCTTCCAAAATCAGATGACAAAAACTTTTTTCTCTCAAATAAAGAAAAATATATTGGAGCAAATCTGGACTCTAAACTGCCATAGGGAAGAAAACTTTCTAATTCTGACAAGCAAGGTGTATGTGCCATGAGATACATATGGGGCATTCCATGTCAAATCGGACACTTTGAAATTTTTTTTTTTTTTAGAATTTCCCAATTTGTTTACAGTTTTTAGTACCCTTCGAAAACCCTTCGTGGTAAATTTTCAGATTTTTTTGATGACCCTTTCAAAAGACATCGAATTTTTAAAAATTGGTAGTTTGTTCCTTTACTCAAACTTCTTTTACTCATAACTTCTGGCATAACGATTATTCTATTTTTTTAAATTTTTTGAAAGATATTTTGAGGATGTTTATTCTGGCTCGAGGTCATTATTTTCTTTACTAATTAAAACCATGATATTCTCATAGCATAATTTTCAAGAAAATTATTTTTTTGTTTTAAATTTATTTATGTTGGTCATTTTTGCAAGACTTAATCGACACGTGTTTCGGAATTTGTCAAGATTCCATTGTCAAGATTATTTAGCAAAAATAGAAACGATTTACTACAAAGTAGCAAACAAGTCTAATGACAAATCGTTTGTGCACAAACTAAAATATTAATACATATTCGCCTCTATTCACAACGAGAATTTGAAAGACGAAGAAATTGTACCATACTAATAAGGCAACGATTGTCAATAACCAACAAAAATATTTAAAACAATTTTACATACGATAGTCCATTGGACTACAACAGTATGTTATTTGTGTTATTGTTGTGAGTAATACATATTAGGGGTATTCATCACATGGCGTGCCAACCATTATGTTCAAATTCTGATTAATTTTTATTAAAAAATAAAAATTGTTTTATTCGACCTTTAAAATATAATATTTTGAGGATGTTTATTCTGGCTCGAGGTCATTATTTTCTTTACTAATTTTTTATTTGAAAGAATGTTATTGTAATTTTCCAATCTTAAAATTATTTCCACTGCTTCAATGGTGCGTCATAGAGGGGTCATTTATAAGACCGACCTCCATTAATTTTTACGTCTAAACATTTCTTTGGAACAAAGGGGGCTCCCACACACAACGGAATTTTTTAAAATTTGCTCCATTCGCTCTAACTGCTCTAATAGTGCCCTTAGAGCAACAAAATGTATGACCGAACCACAATATTTTTTTAGTCCAAACATTTTCTCTGAAGACACCTACTCTCTATCTGTAGCTGTTAGGGCCGTCCCCATACATATTTTAATTTTTTGTAAATTTGTTTTATTTAATCAACTTCTACCGGTCCAATCGTGCGTCGGAGAGGGGTTATTAGTGAGACCGACCTCCATTTATTTTAACCCTACAACATACCTACGACCTATCTCCACTTCCTAAGTAGGCCTCCATTCAAAATTACATTTTTATAAAATTTTCTCCAACTGTTATTTGTATGGAGCCTACTTAGGGAGTGGAGATAGGGCGTAGGTATATTTTAAAAAAATGTTGGGGGGTAAAAATAAATGGGGGTCGGTCTCATTTATGACCGCTCCCGGACGCACCATTGGACCGGTAGAAGCTGATTAAATAAAGCAAATTTACAAAAAATAAAAAGAATTGTATGGGGACCGCCTTAAGAGTTAAAGATAGAGGGTAGGTGTGTTCAAAGAAAATGTTTGGACTTAAAAAATATTGTGGGTCGGTTATACATTTTATTGCTCTAAGGGCACTCTTAGGGCAGTTAGAGCGGTTGAAACAAATTTAAAAAAATGTCGTTTTGTGTGGGAGCCCCCTTAGAAATTGGAGATAGGGTCTTAGTTTGTTCCGAAGAACTGCTTGTATATATATAATCCTTGAGAATTCCTAAGAGGAACATAGGGCCACAACAAATTTTTTCCATTCAACCTTATCTTCGGCCAGGCGTTTGATCTGGCTCCAGGAATACCCAGCATCACGGATTTCCTTTTCTGTGTTACATCTCCAGGTGTTATTTGGTCGACCTCTTCTTCTGCTGCCTTGAGGGTTGAATTCCAGCGCCTTTCTTGTAATGTTGATCATTGGTTTGCGAAGAGTATGACCAAGCCATCGATATTTTCGTGTTTTGATGGTTTCAGTTATTAATGGTTGGCTAGTTCTTACCCATAGCTCATCATTGGAGATAGTGTTCGGCCAAAAAACTTTAAGAATGCGCCGAAGACATCTATTGACAAAAGCTTGAATTCGTTTGGCGTCAAGTATTGGAAGATTCCATGTTTCGCATCCATACAATACACCTAGAAAAGTTTTACAGTAACTATTTACGGTTATTCAAAAAGTTTTAAGGTAAAGTTGTTTTAAACGTTTTATCGTTTGTTTTTCAAAAAAACTAAATTATTGAAAGATTTATACAGTTGTTAAAATAATAAACTACAAAAATTTACGGAAAAATATTTTTATCAGTTAAATTATTTTTAACTGATTATACCGTATATATTTACAGAAGTACGGTTTTTGTAGTTTGTTATTCAAAAAAAAATATTTTTACTCCACAAAATAAAAAATTGTAAACAGTTAAAATAACTGAAATATCATTTGTTTTTACGGAATGTCTAGTCAATTATTAACGTTTAAAAATAACTGAAAAAGTATGTTGTTTTAAGTGAAATATAAGTAGTCCGTTTTTTAAAATGAAAAACGATTGATTTAAATGTTTTTTCAGTTGGATTTACTTACAAAATATTTTGAGTGTAGAGCTGACTTTACGTTAGAATTAAAAATTTTGATTTTTGTTTTTACTGAAATGTTGGATGATTTCCAGAGAAGAAATGCTTAGACGTAAAAATTAATGCTCCTGAGCAAAAAATTTGTAGAATCGACAGAAGTTTTACACAAACAAATTTAAAAAAAAAATCGATTTAAATTTTAAAACTTTAAAATCGCATACTAGAGCGTTTTTAAGAATTTTTTGGGATTTTTTTTTTAAAAGTACGTAAAAAAAAAAAAAAAAAAATTTAAAAATAATTTAAATTTGGACCATTATTGAAGAAGTTATGAGTAAAAGAAGTTTGAGTAAAGGAACAAACTACAAATTTTTAAAAATTCGATATTTTTTGATCGGGTCATCAAAAAAATCTGAAAATTAACCAGGAAGGAGTTTTCGAAGGGTACTAAAAACTGCAAATAAATTTGGAAAATCTATAAAAAATTATTCAAAGTGTCCAATTTGACATGGAATGCACCATATATACCTTATGAGGTCTTACAAGTCTTTCTAGGTTTTATAAACGAAATCTCTGGGATGGAGGGTATAAAAATCTGATTTGAAGAGAAAAAACTCAACTATTTAAATAAAAGGATTCATTTGGGAGTCTATTCGTATTTTTCTGTTTCCGACCTTTCCAAATGGTCGGGAATGTGAGTGCAGAATTAACCCTTATGGGAGTGAACAAAAATTAACTGAGTGACAGGGCTACCTAGGTACTCAAATACAAACTTTTTGAAAATAGCGTCTTTTTCAAATTGTACTGCACGTTATATTTACATAAAATTATGAAATTCCCTTTTAAATAAAATAACATCGAACTTTATATTCGATCAGCAATTTTTTACTGGATCAACAATACAAGATATTCTTGAGTTACACCAGTAACTCGTATAAGGTGTACAAAAATTGATATGCTATGCCCGTCTAAAGTGAAATGGAAATGGACCCACAACTTAAATACAGCCAACACTTAAGTGTTCCTGGTACTCGGGAACCCTGTAACTTACATAATAGTTAAGCGAAAGTTAGTGCTGACAAAAAAGTTCTAAAGGTTAAACCCATTCATTATCTGTTTACATGTAAGCTTAAATATTTTTAAATTTAAAATTTTTTGCATCCTCTGATTTCATTGTACATTTACTGTCAATTGAATACTATTATACACATTTATGTAAGTAAAAAAAAAATTGTTTATTATTGTAAAATCTCGTCATGAACATACACACAAATTTCTGTTAATGCCAAAAATAAATTTCAAATAGTATGTCATGGTATTGGCAAGGCCAAATTTTGAATTTTTTTTCCATGAACATGAAATTCTTGTGAATGAATTGGTCCACTTTTAGATTTTAAAGCTTAAACTAGTGGGATAATAAAATACTTACGTGTGAATGTGCATGAAAAGTCGAGTACACAGTCAATTCGATTTACCGAGTAGAAAAAAAAATAATGACACAGTGCTACAGAAGTGGAAAAAATAAAAACAGGGGTTGTCATATAAAAATTTGGTTTGGTAACGGATTTAAAATTTGTTTAAGTTTATTTTTGAGATAAAAACCACAAAAAAATACTAGAAAACATGTCACCATTGGGCACGTTTCCGAAATAAAAATGTCTGCGAAGTTTGTAGTTTTACCTAAACCATTGAATCATAATAATGGTTTGCAGTATAAATAGGTTTTCTTTCCCACGGAAAATTTTTATAGAAAAAATAATGCTATACTAATTTTTCATTCCATGCAAAACGCATCGAAATATCGGTCGCGGACCATATTATGATAATATATTATTGATCCGTAAAGCTTTCTAAGACATTCTAGTCATATCCATCTATATGTTTGTGCTTGTCGATAAAAAAAAGTTTTTGATGGAAACAAGTTTTTAATGAAAAAAGATTACACTGTGCTACAGTGAAAAGACACTTTTGATGTGACTCAGTAAAGGTTGTTGGTTTTGTGGAGAAGATCACAAAAGTACCCATTAAAATTGTCAGATACCCGCAAATTTTAGAGTTATTGTCAAAAACTTTTTGAGTAAGACTTTTCTCACTAAACCTCGAGTAATTCGAAATCGTTTGAATAGCAAACCATTTAAAATGTTCAACTTTTTAGGATAAAAGAATGATAAGATTTTTATATTGATTTTTTCAATAATATCTAATATTTTTGATATTTTTTAAAAATGTTCCGAGTTAATCAAGTTTTTTCTGCTATATTTCATTGAAAAACCTTTATTTTTATAAACGTATTGTAAAAAAATATTATTTTGAATATGATGAGCTTTATCCTGAAAAAATCGGATAACAAATTACAGAGTTGTGATAATTTGTCTAAAAAAAAATTAAGATTTTTGTTACACAGGCAAAAAAAATAAATCTATATATATAAAAGAGTAACGTGACTGACTGACTGACTGACTGACTGACTGACTTATTGACTGATTCATCATCGCCCAGCCCAAACCGCTGAAGCTAGGGACTTGAAATTTGGACTGTAGGTTTACCTCCCGGAATATAGATCCACTAAGGCTGGATTTTTGCCAATGTTGATTCTAAGGGGGTAAAAAGGGTAAAAAACTGTACTTTTGGTACTTTTTATATCTCCTGAAATAATGGTCGTAAAGACTTGAAATTTGGACTGCATGTTCACCTCCCGGAATATAGAACCGCCAAGGCTGGATTTTTGCCAGTGTTGATTCTAAGGGGGTAAAAAGGGTAAAAAACTGTACTTTTGGTACTTTTTATATCTCCTGAAATAATGATCATAGAGACTTGAAATTTGGACTGTATGTTCACCTCCCGAAATATAGATCCATTAAGGCTGGATTTTTGCCAGTGTTGATTCTAAGGGGGTAAAAAGGGTAAAAACCTGTACTTTTGGTACTTTTTATATCTCCTGAAATAATGGTCATAGAGACTTGAAATTTGGACTGTATGTTTACATTATGGAATTTAGATCCAGTAAGGCTGGGTTTTTGCCAATGTTGGTTCTAAGGGGGTAAAAAGGGTAAAAATCTGTACTCTTGGTACTTTTTATATCTCCTGAAATAATGGTCATAGAGACTTGGAATTTGGACCGTATGTTCACCTCCCGAAATATAGATCCACTAAGGCTGGATTTTTGCCAGTGTTGATTCTGAGGGGGTAAAAAACTGTACTTTTGGTACTTTTTATATCTCCTGACATAATGGTACTAGAAACTTGAAATTTGCAATTTCGGTTCACTTCCGGGAAAAATGATTCACTACGGCTGGGTTTTTGCCAATGTAGATTCTACGGGAGTAAAATGGGTAAAAAAGTGTACTTTTGGTACTTTTTTTTATTTACTAAAATAATGGTCAAATTTAGAATGTAGGATCCTTTAGTGAAATTAAAAATTCTGGAACAAGTACTTTCTGAAAATTCTGTACCGTTTATTAAAATTATTTTTTTTTTAAAAGTACCTTTTATAAAAAGTACCTTTTATAAAAAGTACCTTTTATAAAAAGTACCTTTTATAAAAAGTACCTTTTATAAAAAGTACCTTTTATAAAAAGTACCTTTTATAAAAAGTACCTTTTATAAAAAGTACCTTTTATAAAAAGTACCTTTTATAAAAAGTACCTTTTATAAAAAGTACCTTTTATAAAAAGTACCTTTTATAAAAAGTACCTTTTATAAAAAGTACCTTTTATAAAAGTACCTTTTATAAAAAGTACCTTTTTTAAAAAGTACCTTTTAGAAAAAGTACCTTTTATAAAAAGTACCTTTTATAAAAAGTACCTTTTATAAAAAGTACCTTTTATAAAAATTACCTTTTATAAAAAGTACCTTTTATAAAAAGTACCTTTTATAAAAAGTACCTTTTATAAAAAGTACCTTTTATAAAAAGTACCTTTTATAAAAAGTACCTTTTATAAAAAGTACCTTTTATAAAAAGTACCTTTTATAAAAAGTACCTTTTATAAAAAGTACCTTTTATAAAAAGTACCTTTTATAAAAAGTACCTTTTATAAAAAGTACCTTTTATAAAAAGTACCTTTTATTAAAAGTACCTTTTATAAAAAGTACCTTTTATAAAAAGTACCTTTTATAAAAAGTGCCTTTTATAAAAAGTACCTTTTATAAAAAGTATCTTTTATAAAAAGTACCTTTTATAAAAAGTACCTTTTATTAAAAGTACCTTTTATAAAAAGTACCTTTTATAAAAAGTACCATTTATAAAAAATATCTTTTATAAAAAGTACCCTTAATAAAAAGCACCTTTTACAAAAATTACCTTTAATATAAACTACCTTTTATTAAAAGTACCGAAAGTGCTGAAACAATGATACTAGAAAATTGAAATATGGAATGTAGGATTTTTCGATGAAGAAAAAAACATTCTTGAAGAAATACTTTTTGGAAATTCCGTTTCTAACGGGGGTAAGAAAGTGTACTTTTGGTACTTTTTTTGTTCCTATAATAATGACCTTAGAAGCTTGAATTTTGGAATGTAGTGTACTTCGGTGAAAAAACATTCTGCTAAAGTATTTTTTAAAAAAATTCGTTTTTAGAGGTATAAAAAAGGGTTTTTTGATACTTTTTATATTTCATGAAGTAATGATCCTAGGCACTGAAATTTTTAATGCTTTATTTTAGGAAATTCTGTTTCTAAGGGTCGCGACTGATTGGGGATAAAGAAGTGTAAATTTGGTTATTCTTATATTTCTTGAAATAATGGTTCAGAAACTTGATATTTTAAATATAGGATCAACTAGCACAAAAAAAAAGGTTTTTTGGAAAATTTAATTTTAACGGAAGAGGTGGCAAATGGTTATTTTTACCTATCTAATTATTAAACTAAAAGCCCCAGAAATAACAGCAATATTTTAAAATTTAAAATTTTAGGATAAAAAGGGGTACCTGGTAAAAGTGGTGTAAAATGGTACTTTTCATATCTATAAAATAACGACAATATAAATTTTTATTTCTTTAACGCATATTATACGGAGAGGAATGAAACTTGCATGGAACAAAAGGAGATGGAGTTGGAAATGAAATGGAGTAGAACGGGGATCGAAATGAAATAGAGCAGGGAACAATATGGAATGATACTTTTTACTCAAATTTAGCGTATTTAACTTTTTTTATTCCATATTTTTTCTCCCTATATGTTTTTTCACTCAAACTTATTTTTATTCCCATTTCTTTTTTCACTGAAATATTTATTCACTTTAAATCCAAAAACCTGATATAAGGGCTCGAAAATTGTCAATATCTTTTTTTCACCGGAACGCACATGATAACGTACCAGCGAAGTTATTCAAATTGTATTGTTTAAATTATTCATTGAAATATTATTTTATGAAAGACGTAAACGTCCACAAGTAAATAAAATAAAGACTACCTAGGGAATTTTTTTTTAAATCATAGAGTAATCCTGATCCTTCTATTATTCGGTATTCAATACAACCGGTAACGAAGTACCGGGATGATAAGCTAGTTTATCATAAGAGGTCATGTCTAATAGTTTTTATTATTAGTCTCAAAATTGCTCTAACGCGTCAAGTTTGTGAGATATTTATTATTTCTTGTTGTCTCAAAAACCTAAAGCGATAGAGCAATTAACCGGTCAAATTCGGTTTCAGCAGGTCAAAAACCTTTAAAATTATTGTACGCGACTTCTCATGATGATTTTCATTTTTTTTAGAAAATATATCACAACTTTGTCAATTAATATTGGATTTTTACAGGATGAGTCTTATCGTACACTCTAATCAAAATTTGTTGAAATTTACCCAATTTATAGTAGGAAACTGGACTCCTACTATAAATTGGGTAATTTTACTCTGAATGTGTAAATTGAATAAATTGACCACATGTGGTTAATTTAAATAAAATGGAGGTGAATAAAATATAACAAAAAAAAAAAAACATACGGCGCCAGCCAGCATCGAACTCGCCACCTTCTGATTTGAAAGTACACTTCTTAACCACTACGCTACGGAAGCTTATACTTTTATCTGGCGTTTTAGTTATTTAACATGTGTGTAGGTATGTTGTTCGACAATTTTATTTACGTATTTGTGTGTAAAATATTTGAATTAACGGATAATATTTTTAATTTGCAGTGTTTAATTGGTTTGAATTTATTATACGCATTTAGTGTTTATATTAACACATAATGCGTGCTATTCAACAAAAATTTACCCAATTTATAATAGTAAGTTTACATGCGGTTTTTAGAGTGTATTCAGAATCAAATTTTACTTTTATAAATATAAGGGTTGTTGAACGAACTATAGCAGAAAAAAATCGTTTAACTCAAAATAAAAAGTATAAAAAGTATTAGATATTATTGAAAAAATCAATAAAATCTTTCTTTAATGTATGGACCAATTCACACACATGAAAAGCTCTATCCTTCTTCTATTCAAAACAGTTTAAAAATTGGTTTAGTGAGAAAAGTGCCAAAAAATCGTTTTTTGACAATAACTGTAAAATTTTATAGTGTCAGGCAAGTTTAATGGGCATTTTTCTGATCTTTTAGACTAGACCTACAACATTGACTTGCACATTTGAAAGGTATATTCGATTTTGATTTTTTTTTTTTGGTACAGTTTTATTGGTAAAAAAATATTTTATGAAAAAAATGTATGAAAAAAAATATTAATGAAAAAACAATTTATGACAAATAAATATTGATGAATGAAAATATTAATACAAAAAATATTGATGGAAAAAAAATATTGATGAAGATAAATATTGATGAAAAAAAAAATATTGATGAAAAAAATATTAAGGAAAAAAAATATTGATGAACAAAATATTGATTAAAAAAAAAATTATAAAAATTAATTGTATTACGTTTTATTCACCAGCTGTTGAATATTTTTTTTATTCACTACGAGGTGATTCGTTATTCAGTCTTACTACATTTAGTCTCTGAGGCATTCCACACCAAATGTCCCGCTACAGAAAAACATGTGTCCCGTAAATTTCTGAATAGGTTGTTTGGATAGCCCTATATGGAACTAAGAAAATTGTGTTTTTGGTTTTTCTAATTTTCAAAAACTGGGCTTAAGTAGAAGGCGTGGTCAAATATTGGAAAAATGGTAAAGTTTGTGGCGAGTTGCCTTGATTAAATATTTATCACATTAAATCGGAATGCACCACAATCTCAAAAATGTACATTCTTATATAGTTTTGTACGGGCTATCGATTATTATTATTTTTTTTTAATTTTCAGAACCCGTTCTGAAATTTTCCATTTATTAAAAATGTTAATTTATGAAAAATCATGCCACGTTTTTTTTTTTTGTTTTTTAATTTTTATACCCTCCAACCACAGTATGGGGGTATACTCACTTTGTCATTCCGTGTGTTACGCATTGAAATATCGGTCTAGGACCCTATAAAGTATATATTTTATTGATCAGTGATCGATTCTAAGACATTCTAGCGATGTCCGTCCGTCCGTCCGTCTGTAGAGGAAACGATACAGTCCAAAATAAAAGAGCTAGACTTCCGAAGTTTGCCACGAATATGTATTATATTCCTAGGCAAGTTAAGTTCGGAAATGGGCAAAATCAGATAAAGGGGGAAAAAGTTCCCCTTTAGAGAACTAAACCAACCCATTAAAAATACCACTATTTTTCATGATTTTTTGTGTTTTTGTTTAACAAATGCAACATTTTTATGCTACAGGAAGTTCAAAGTTCTGCATTAAGACCCAGAGAATTAGATAATGTCGTTTTTTCGGTCCGCCCCCCCCCCCCCTTTTTATGGGAGTGGAATATATTTTTTTTAAATAATGATAAACTTGTATTTCTTTAGTGCATAGAGCATAAGCATGAATTTTAAAATAATTTTAAACACATATTTGAGAGGAAATTTGCCTCCCCCCCCCAAAAAAAAAAGAAAACTTCCCTTCAATTTTTTTTTTGCATGTTGGAGGGTATAAAAGATTCGAAACAGCCGAATTTAACACTATTACTTGTTTTTTTTAAGTTTAGATGTTTGTCCATCCACACAAAAAAAAATTCAGAAACAATTTCTTCTTTTTTTTCGAGAAAATCACATTTGAACTTTAAATTTCATAACAATTTTGTAATTTGCTTGTATTCCATTGTTTTAACTTTGCGAATGAGTAATATTTATGCAATTAATATTACTCATTCGCAACGTTAAAACCAAGAAATACAAGCAACTTACAAAATTGTTATGAAATTTAAAGTTCAAATGCGATTCTCTCGAAAAAACGAAGAACGTGTTTCTGATTTTTTTTGTGTGGTTGGACAAACATCTAAGCTTAAAAAAAAAAATTTAAAAAAGAAAAAAAAAAAATACAACCTATTCAGAAGTTTACGGTACACGTGTTTTTTTTTCGCTGGACATTTGGTGTGGAATGCCTCACATGTGAACATAAATGAACACCAAATGGTATTTTTTTTACCAAAATTTTTTTTCGCGGAATTTTTTTTTCAAAAGAAATTTACTTTAAAATTAATTTTTTTGTAATAATCCTTTTGAAATTGTGAAGGGTATCACTACATTCGGCAAGGATGAATATAACTTTTTACTTGTTTTCACCTAAATTACATTTTCCACCAAGTCTGAACTTCATCTGACATAAAAATGTTCCATTTGTCTAACAAAAGTACAAAAGTGAGAGTGTTGTGCCTGTGTCTAATCTTTTATATCCACTAAAATACAAAAAAAAACTTTTTTACACTTAAGTAATACAATTTTATATTTTTTATATCCACGCCCATAATAGGGGCGGGCCAAAAAAAGTTAAATTTTAAATCCCCTGGCTTTAAATTGGAGTTTTTAAAAATTTGGTTTAGTTCTTCAAGTGGAAGTTTCTGTCATCTGGTCGGGAGTCTAGCTCGTTTGGTTTGGACTGCAGTGTGCTTTTCATAGACGTACCGACAGTTGAATATCGCTACAATGTATTCGATTCGATTTTGCTCATTTATCAAATTTACAGATCATTTGGTTTGGACAGCAACTTAGTTTTCCCAGACCAGCGAATCCGATGTTGATCAATTACTAAATTTACAGTTATTGGTTTAAGCTGCATGTGGCTTTTCACAGACCGACAGGCAAATTAATTTCGCTTGAAATTTTGTTCTAAAAAAAATTTCCTTTGCCAAGTACACCCATATCTTCAGCAAACCATTATCATGATTTACGTTTTGGCAATGTTTTTGTTTTGGCAAGAATCTAAAGTTTGTGATCTTTTTCATTTGAAAGATATCAAAATTTGGTAGACTATAAGGAGTGAGATCATAAAAATGTTAACACACATTTTTGCCTACAACTTTGGTGTAAAGCTTCCAAATTTTTTTTTTTTCGGCAGTTTACATTTCAAAAATATGTCAGTTAATAAATTAATTTACATCATGAGTTTTAATTTGCAATTTTTTACACAATGGACGATGAAAGAAAAGTGCGTTCAAAAATAATTAAATATTTTCAACAAAACCAAACATGGACATACAAAAAAATTGCCAAAGAAACTAATGTATGCCGCCAAACAGTTTCAAAAGTGGTAAAAAGGTATCTGGAACACCTAACAATTGAAAGGAAGCCCGGAACAGGAACAACGACTGGTTATCGTAACATTGGTAAGGCATATAAAGTTAAAAGCATCCTTAAGAGAGCTCCTAACACATCTGGCAGAAAAACAGCTCGGTTAGCCCAATGCTCAGACTTTTTTGTACGTAAAGTGAAACGTAAGGCGGGACTAAAGTCCTACAAAGTTCAAAAAGTTCCCGATAGAAACGCTTTTAAAAATTTGGAGGCCAAAACCAGAGCCAGAAAATTGAAATCAAATTTTATAAAAAAATACAACTGTTGTGTAATGGACGACGAAACTTATGTCCTGGCTGATTTTGCGCAGCTCCCTGGTCAAGAATTTTATGTTTCCGATGTTCGAGGAAATGTTGCGGAAAAATTTCGGTCAAAAAAGCAAACGAAATTCCCCAAAAAATTCCTAGTATGGCAAGCCATATGTAGCTGCGGCCAAAGAAGCCAGTCATTTGTGACATCTGGCTCTATAAACAGCGAAATTTATATCAAGGAGTGTTTGCAGAAGAGACTTCTTCCGTTCTTGAGTCAGCACAATGTATCCACTTACTTTTGGCCCGATTTAGCATCTTGTCACTACAGCAAGAAAGCGCTGGAGTGGTATAATGATAATAATGTGGTTTTTGTACCAAGAGAGGCAAATCCACCAAACTGCCCGGAGCTCAGGCCAGTGGAGAGATATTGGGCTCTTGTTAAAAAAGAATTAAAGGGCACAAAAAAGGTCTCCCAGGACATGCAAGATTTCAAACGTAGATGGACCACCTGCTCTAAAAAGGTGACAGAAACTACCATAAAAGCCTTAATGGGAGGGTTTCCGGAAAAAGTGGATAACTTTGTTCGTAGTGGTTAGAGTTCCATGCGGTTTTTTTGTTATGATTTTGTATTAAATTTTATTTAATAAAAATTTGGTTTGAAGTCTTAAAATTCAGCAGTCTGTTTTTTATTTAACTTTATGTGTGTTAACATTTTTATGATCTCACTCCTTAATAGCCAATGTAGCAACTCAGTAGTGTTATGCGTTTTTAAAGGACAAAATCTTCTGCAGTTGTACAACAAAAAATACTGAACCGATTTTAATTTATTTATTTTCATTGGATTTATATATTATTAAATTCTCTCTTACCGGTGTCAGTTATTGAAAAGTAAATTTTCTATTTTTAAGTTTCCATTAGCATGACTTTAACAGAAATCCATATTTTTCTAAATATGGCCACGCTAAGTACTTGAAAATTTAATAATCTACAAATCAAAATAAAAGAAATGTCAATAAAATCCGTTCAGTATTTTTTGTTGTCCAACTGCAGCCGATTTTGTCCTTTAAAAAAAGCATCCCACAATTGAGTGGCAACCCTCGCAATTCTAGTTGTCCAAATTTTGAGTTATAAATTTTAAAAAATATAACGATGGCTTATTTTTTAAATAAGACAAGAACAAAATTAAAAATTATTACTTATTTTTTACAACATAGCTATTTAAAAATTGTTAATGTTAAGGTTGTTTCAGACGTTAAAATGCTAACGTTTTTTTTTTAAGTAGGTCTATTCAGCTTGAGGTAATTTTTTCTTTTCTAATTGAAACTTCTCATAGAATAATTTTCAAAAAAAAATATTTTTCTGTTTTAAATTTATTTATGTTGGTAATTTTTGCAAGACTTCATCGACACGTGTTGGGAATTTGTCAGATTTCATTGTCTGGATTATTTAGCAAATATAAAACCCTATTAGTAATTTTATTCTAGCTCGAGTGATGAACAGAAAAACCTTAATAAAACATTTTTTTGTTTTTTTTTTCTATTCTAGCTCGAGGACAGTATTTCACTTACTACTTAATTAAAACTATGATATTCCCAAAGAATAGTTTTCAAACAAATATTTTTTTCTCTTAAATTTATTTATGTTGGTCATTTTTGCTAGACTGAGTCGACACGTGTTTAGAAATTTGTCAGGTTTAATTGTCAAGACTATTTAGCAAATGAATTATTCTATGAAATTATCACAGTTTTAAATAGTTAAGGTAATATTGACCAATAGCTAGAAATAACCTACTCAAAATATAAAATTTTGACCAATAGCTAGAATAAACCTACTCTAAATATAAAATTTCATTATTTTTATTTTTTAAGAAAATAAAAACAATGAAAGAGAAATTTTCATATTTTACAGTATTTTTGTTATTCAAAAAATTTAAAAGAAATTGATTTGCAATTAAGATTTTTTTTGTAATAATAAATTAAACAAGGAGTTATATATTGTTTTTCTACATGTCAATTAGGAACATGTCTCATAAAAATACCAAAAACAAAAAAATAAAACAATAAAAATCCATCTTAAACAAAAAACCAATTTATAGAAGATTTTTAATAAGATTCTTAATTTTGTTTTTGTACATATTATGTGTGTATTTTGTTTTTGTAAATTTTTATTTGATTATTTAATTAAGATTTATATACGCATACATAACAAATATATCAATTCACATGACGTAAACATCTGTTTATTTGAATATTTAAATTTTTTTTTATATCTTGGTTTTTTTGTTTATTATTTTTTTATCTGTAGGTTAAAGACATATTGGCTTTTTATTTAAATTTGGCAAAAAAAAAAAATACATTTCAAAAAGGTGTTGACATTAAGCAATTTTTGTGTTTTCTTATGCATATATCTGTTTTTTTTTTTTAATATTTTTTGGTTATTTTTGCAAAATTATCTGTATTAGTGACGAACCATTAAAACTGTCACTTGGGATCAGCATACGTTAAGATAAATTGAAAAATGTGTTGTGCGGTTTTTTGTTATTATAATACAATTTATTTGCTTGTTTTAGATTTTCTCAAAAAAATTTTAATTCCTAGTTTATTTTTTTGAACCATACGTATTTCAAGAATTTTTCAAAGATTACAGGGTGTTAAAATAGGTTTGAAATATATATATGAAATACATATCCATCTAGCAAAAAAATAAACCAATTGGTCTTCACCACTTTTACTCAACATCTAAATAAACAACCCAGCAAAACTTTAGTAATGGGTGGTGATGTAACACATTGCCAGATAATGTATATCCCTTATTTTTAGCATTATTTTAGGATGTAAAAATTGTATTTCATATTTATTATTTCAAAACATTAAATCATGTGTGACTTATATTTGGTTACATTATTTATTATTTCAAAATTTGAAATAATGCATTATTAGTAATTGAATACATAATGCATTATAATAACATAAAAAAATAAATATTTTATACAAAAATGCATAAGTTTAAACTAGAGATGGGCTCACGACAGGAATTTTTGAATCACGCACACTCACGAGCATATTATTTCTACTCACTTACAG
Source organism: Pegoplata infirma (assembly GCA_963921195.1). Classification (NCBI taxonomy): domain Eukaryota; kingdom Metazoa; phylum Arthropoda; class Insecta; order Diptera; family Anthomyiidae; genus Pegoplata; species Pegoplata infirma. The sequence goes on along the minus strand of OY992536.1, from coordinate 71,599,240 downwards.
TCAATTAATACATCGTTAATTGTTCACTACTCGTAACGCCTTATATATTACGTTATTTATTACTCGTATGCATTACTTTGAGTATCATCCCATGCTAAAATCATCAATGCTGCAATATATTAAATAAGCTATCAAAGTTTTTCTGGGATCTTTGTTAAAATTAGACACCAGTCTAAAAATATTATCATGTTAAAAAATTCCAAAAATCTTAGCTGATCCATTTTGATCTATGGAAGTATTTCAAAAGCCAGAGAAGTAATATTTTTTTATATAAAAAAATATATTTTATTTCAAAATGGCATTCAAATTGGTGCATAAGTCCGATTTAAGTACAAGAAAAATATTTTTTTTTTTTTTAGGTATTTATACAGGAAAAATACAATTTTTAATTTATATTTTTCCTGTTCTTAATGCGGCCTTATGTACCACACAGAAAAAAATAAAAAAAAAAATTGAGTAAATTTTTAATACTATTGAGTAAAAAATTACTCAATTTTGCATCAGTAAACGATTTAATAGTATTGAGTAAACTTTTAATAAAAAATTATTAAATGCTTAATAAAAAATTTGAGTAAATTACACCGCTCAACAGTCATTTTCCGGTTTGAATTCTGGTGATCAATTTTAGTAGACTTTGATCTCCTGATTCCAAATCTGTACTCCAAATTTTCCCATCACGTCCAGATTTTTAGTTATTCACGGTTAAAAATGCGAAAAATGACGATTTTTGCATTATTTGAAAGCCTGCACAGCAGCCATTGAGTGGAATACAAATCTGGTATAAAGCGCAAAAGTATAATTTGTCTATGGTCTCCAACATAGAAAACAATTTTTTTCTAATTATTGCGTTTGGTTGGATTACAATTGCGTTTTAAAATGACTCTGTTAAAATTATCATTTTTGTAAAAAAGATAAGGTACCTACCTTAGTTTTTTTTGATATTTTTCAAAGAAAAACTAAAAAAAATAAATATTTTACAAATTTAAGTTTTCTGTGTTATTTTTCATATAAACCGGAAGATATCTTTAATGGGTTTAAAAGTCTATAAGAAAGAATGAGATTTTGTCTAAATTTTGAGCTCATCACACTAAAGATTGATCATCTGGTTTTTGTTTTTGAGCCTTTTAAAAATGGTGCTTTTTCTAATTTTTTTCACAGTGTTTTTTTAAAATACGTGTTTGGCCAATAATAGTGCAACAACTTTTGATTTTTTTGATCATATATTTGAGATCATAGTTCAATTCAACTCTAACGCTTTATACCAGATTTTTATTCTACCCAGTGGCTGCTGTGCAGGCTTTCAAAAAAGGCAAAAATCGCGTTTTTTCACATTTTCAACCGCGAATAATTAAAATTCTAGACGTGATGGAAAAATTTGGAGCACAGATTTGGAATCAGCGAGTCAAAATCTTTAAAAATTTTGTATCAAACTTCAAACCGGAGTCAAAAACCTTCGATTTGTTGAGCGGTGTTATTAATTCACAGAATTAAAACTTTACTTAAAATTTTTCAGTATTTTTAAGTAACTGTTTAATTGTGACAAGTAAAAATTTACTCAAAACCCTAGTAAAAAAGTTTTGATATAATAATATATAATTTGATACAATCATATTAAAATATATATGAGTTCTTATATGTTCAGATCTAATTATATGAAAGATTTAATATGGGTCCATTTTCTTATCTGAGGTTATACATTAGGGCGGGTCGATTTGTATGGATCGAAAAAAACTGAAAAATCGTATAGCAAAAACAAAATCTACAAGAAATTCTAAGAAACTTTTCCGAAGAAACCATTGGTATAAAATCAAACCCTATACCGCGCCTAACGACATGAAAACCCGTCCGTCCGTCTTTCTGTCTGTGTAAAACACGCTAACTTTCAAATGTTAGCGGAAGAATGAAAAATATGTACGGCAAGCTGCTGAAGCGTGGCGTATATATTTGGTATACCTCCGGTCAGATTAATACTAAATTTCAGGGAAATCTGTACAGTGGTTCAAAAGTTATTAGCAAAATGGTGAATTTCAGATGGGTTTTAACCCGAACTCCAGTGTTGAAAAAAACGGTAAACACGCTTTGAAAAGGAATGGTAACAAAAAAAAATATTTTAGAAACTAGAAACTAAAATAATACACTCAAAAAAAAAATTGCACTCAAAAAAATTTACACTCCAATTTTTTTTTTTACAAAAATTAAAAAAAAAATTTTTTACTCAAAATAAATCAAATACTGATGTAAAAAAAATATTCAGTTATCAAAAATTTTTATCGAACACAGCTTTTTTCCTCTCCGATATGCAACTCCAATTTCATCCCACAAAAGTATCTGTGTTTTTTTTTTTTGGCGAAATATCATTATGATCCTCAATTACATACTTTTATTTACTAAGAAAAATCCGCTGCGCCAGCTTCCCTTTGTAATTAACATACAAAGGCTTTGGAGGGAATCGAACCCACAACCCCTGCACTTACTTTCAGAGTATCACGCTACATGTTAATATAATGCAACCCAATATATGGAGTAAAATTATCATGGATTAATGATAAAAGCAGCGATTTATTGTTAAAATTTCTTATTATAATTTTTCGTCTTTGGCGTTTTCATTACAAATCAATCTAATTATTTATAACTTCATTTCAGGCATTATGTTTAATATATCTGCCGGTCATAATCCCAAAAATTTTTCGAATTATATACAGCGGCAATTAGTAAAACATTGTCGCTGGATATGTTCTTGCAGCATATCGGTATATAAAACCATGTTTTCTTTACATCTGAGGTGTAGGGTATGTTCAGCAACTTTGTAGAAAATATTATGGAAAATATTTTTTTAAAACATATTAACCCTCTAACTCCCTCTTATAACGGTATTTTTTGGCTCTATTCTAACAAATCGCAAAAAACACCCCAAAAGAGGGGGAGGGTGGGGATGAAATGTTCTGAAAAAATGTTGCCAATAAAATTTTACTATATACCTCAGTGCACACCAAAGCCCAAAAATTAACACAAACACAAAAAAGAGTCAAGTTCTATGTTCTGCTTATGAAAAAAAGGACGGACGGACAAATCTTTATATCGTTAGGCGCGGTATAGGGTTTGATTTTAGGAACATGGTTTCTTTGGGAAATGTTCTTAGAATTTCTTGTAGATTATGTTTTTGCTATACGATTTTTGACAAAAAAAATCGACCCGCCCTATTATACATAAATATATATGACTTCATATAATTATATAAATCTACATTTATTTATATAAAATAAGATCAACTGGATTTATTTGGATGTGACCAAAATTCGGATCTAATTTTATCATTTTTTATATTTGTGTATCTAAAATAATACAATTAGATAATTATTTGATACAACTTGATACAGCCAATTTTGAGATCAAATTAGATCTTAAAAAGTTTTTTTTTACTCGGAAATGTATCAATTTATTATTTTTTAAAAGTTTAATAAGTTTAGAATTTTTTTTTTCAAAAAAATTGCTTTTTCAAACTTTACCAAATATACTTATGTCTTCAAGACAAAGGAAAATTTTAAAAAGATGATTTCAAACTTACATATACGTATACAAAAAACTATAAACTAAATGAGAATTCAAAACACCAAGAGAATAAAAAAAAAGTTTAAAAAAATATTAAATTTGTATTAAATTATTTACTCAAATTTTATTTTATTTTCAAATTTTATTTCGATTACTCAAATTGTTTTTTCCAATATTATTTTCTGTGCACTAGAATGATATTTAGAAATCTATATATAAATATTTAGAAATCTATATATATAGAAATCTATATATCGTGAACCTATATTCAAAATATGCCAACTCAAATTTGACGGAAATGAGTTTCCGATGGCAAATAGCTCCCCTATGTAATACCTATCTGCCATAAAAATTTCAGAGCAAAAAAATAATTTGTTGTCGTTTTACATCCATTTTTGTTATTCTGCTAACTCAAAGTACATATTTTTTTGGTGGAAATAAATGCCAACTCCCATTGTAAATTTCCAAAAATTTTTCAAAAAATTTTTAAAAAAAAATTAGACCACATATCTTATTGCATTTGCCATGCTAAACACGAATCTTGTAAAGATTTTGATATCTAATGACTGGTTCTCGAGATATTGCCATTTTAAAAATATCGGTAAATAGTGTTTGCAAAAAAAAAATTGCTTATATTTATGTAACTTTCAAAATATTTATCAGATTGAAACATTATGAATGGGGCAAATAAAGTCAATGATATAAGCTTTCAAAATAGCTGGTTTGGAGTGACCCTATTGCAATACAGCGTGAGTTACAGAGTGCCAAAGTTGACCACCCTGAGATTAAAAGGCTTTTGGAGCTAGTAACTTTTAAAAATATGCAAAGATTTTAAATTTTTTGTTCAGTTTTTGCTATTACCGTACTAAGGATAACAAAAACCAAAAAAAAAAAATTTTTAAAAATTTTTCCAAAAAAAATGTATTTTTATTTTCCGACAAAATATGCCAACTCTAAAAAAATATTTGTTTTTTGATATAGTAATAAATGCCATCTCTGAAAAATATGCAAACAAGTGCAAAATATGAAAATTTTTGCATAGGTAAAAATTGTTTAGAATACTTAAACCATCTTGTGGAAGGTACATTGTTTATTTTTGCAATAATACGCGAAATAACTAGTTTTTTAGCTCTCCTGAACAGTAAGCTTTTTCGAGTTGGCATTTATTGAATATAGTTCGACGATATATAAACTGACTGACACACTAATTCATCATCGCCCAGCCCAAACCACTGAAGCTAGAGACTTGAAATTTGAACTGTAGGTTGACCTCCCGGAATATAGATCCACAAAGCTGGATTTTTGCAAATGTTGATTCTAAGGGGGGTAAAAAGGGCAAAAAACTGTACTTTTGGTACTTTTTATATCTCCTTATATAATGGTCATAGAGACTTGAAATTTGGACTGTATGTTCACTTTCCGAAATATAGATCCATTAAGGCTGGATTTTTGCCAATGTTGATTCTAAGGGGGTAAAAATGGTAAAAAGCTGTACCCTTGACACCTTATATATTTCCTTAAATAATGGTCCTAGACACTTGAAATTTGGAATGTAGGTTCAGCTCCCGGAATATAAATCCACTAAGGCTGGATTTTTGCCAATGTTGATTCTAAGGGGTAAAAAGGGTAAAAAACTGTACTTTTGGTACCTTTAATATTTCCTTAAATAATGGTTCTAGAAACTTAAAATTTGCAATGTAGGTTTACCTCCCGGAAAAAAGATTCACCAAGGCTGAGTTTTTGTCAATGTTGATTCAACTGGGGTAAAATGGGTAAAAAAGTGTACCTTTGGTATTTTTTTTTTGATTTACTGATATAATGGTACCTTTTACCTTTTTAAAAAGTGCCTTTTATACAATTACCTTTTATAAAAAGTACCTTTTATAAAAGTACCTTTGATAAAAAGTACCTTTTATAAAAAGTACCTTTTATAAAAAGTACCTTTTATAAAAAGTACCTTTTATAAAAAGTACCTTTTATAAAAAGTACCTTTTATAAAAAGTACCTTTTATAAAAAGTACCTTTTATAAAAAGTACCTTTTATAAAATGTACCTTTTATAAAAAGTACCTTTTATAAAAAGTAGCCTTTTATAAAAAAAATACCTTTTATAAAAAGTACCTTTTATAAAAAGTACCTTTTATAAAAAGTACCTTTTATAAAAAGTACCTTTTATAAAAAGTACCTTTTATAAAAAGTACCTTTTATAAAAAGTACCTTTTATAAAAAGTACCTTTTATAAAAAGTACCTTTTATAAAAAGTACCTTTTATAAAAAGTACCTTTTATAAAAAGTACCTTTTATAAAAAGTACCTTTTATAAAAAGTACTTTTTATAAAAAGTACCTTTTATAAAAAGTACCTTTTATAAAAAGTACCTTTTATAAAAAGTACCTTTTATAAAAAGTACCTTTTATAAAAAGTACCTTTTATAAAAAGTACCTTTTATAAAAAGTACCTTTTATAAAAAGTACCTTTTATGAAAAGTAGCCTTTTATAAAAAATACCTTTTATAAAAAGTACCTTTTATAAAAAGTACCTTTTATATAAAGTACCTTTTATAAAAAGTACCTTTTATAAAAAGTACCTTTTATAAAAAGTACCTTTTATAAAAAGTACTGATCCGACTAACAAGGGAAGTATCTCAACCCTTATGAACCGATTTGCCTGAAACTTAAAATATATATTAAAGAGACGATTTTAAGGTTGGGGTGTCTCGTCTTATCGGCCATATCGGTGTTTTAAAATTTCGTTGTCCCCTTATGAAACCATGTGGACCTTCGGGAGAATTTTGATAACTTCTTAACTAACAGGAATATCGTCTAGGGCAAAAATACATGTGGACTTAAAGTTAATAAAGATTATTTCTTATTCATATGGATATTGTAGGTCTATGTCTTCACATAAATACCCCCCAAAATTTACACATTTTCCTGAAAAAAATATTTAAAGAAGCCGAATTTTTACAAGGTTATGCCACCATTGGATAGGCATTAAAAAAACCTTTCTTCTCATATGAAAACATCATATAGTTTCTTAAAAAGAAATGGCTGAAAAATCCAAAAAACGATTTTTTCGCCATTTTTTGACCCATGTTTTGAACCCCTAAATCCCCGATATGGCCGAAAAGCCGAGACACCTCAAGGTTATAATTGTCTCTTTTATATATATTTTAAGCATGGTTGGTTACCGTTACCCTTATTATACCGTTACCGATTCAAAACCCTTTCAAATCGAATACCGTTACCGTTACCGATACCGCTAAAAATAGTTTTAAAATACCGTTACCCTTACCGTTACCGTTATAATTATTAGAAGTATTGTACCGGTATTCAAAATTTTACCTGTTTTAAGGGATTTTAACGAACAAAAAAATAAAATTAAATTGCTAACATAATTTTAAATTTAAAATTTGCAAATTATCAAAAAATAAATGACAAAAATAATAATCATATCAAATCTATACTGGTTTTTGGGTCTATAAAATATTTTTAGCTTTCAGTTCTATCTTTTTTTCAAAATTTTAACTAAATTAATAATACCGGTACGTACCGGTTTGGTTGGTTCGGTACCGGTACATACCGTTACCGAAACGATTTGAAAACACTTACCGTTACCTTTACCGAAATAAATAAAAATTAGATACCGTTACCGTTACCCTTACCGTTATTCGTTTCGGTAACCAACCTTGATTTTAAGTTTCAGGCAAATCAATTCATATGGGTTAGATACTTCCCTTGTAAGATCAGTACTGATCCGAGATTTTAAAGATCAGACGTTAGGGGCCACCTTCCCCTTGCGATTTTGAACTTCTTCTGAGATAAGAATGTTGCATTTGCTTACCAAAAGTAAAAACAACTCTGCAAAAAATTCTGTTTTTCTTGGGTTGGTTTAGTTCTCCAAGGGGGAACTTTTTTCCCCTTGGTCCGATTTTGCCCATTTCCGAACTTAACCTGCCTAGGAATATAAGACATATTCGTGCAAAACTTCGGAAGTATAGCTCTTTTATTTTGGACTGTATCGTGTCCTCTACAGACGGACAGACGGACAGACGGACAGACGGACGGACGGACGGACGGACGGACGGACAGACGGACGGACGGACGGACGGACGGACGGACGGACATCGCTAGAATGTCTTAGAATCGATCACTGATCAATAATATATATACTTTATGGGGTCCTATACCGATATTTCGATGCGTTACACACGGAATGACAAAGTGAGTATACCCCCATACTGTGGTTGGAGGGTATAAAAATATTAAAAAAAACTCGAAGTTTCTCAAAATTTATTGTTTTTTTTGGATTTTACTGTTTTTTTATAAATTTCTCAATCTTTTCGTTTCTTTTTTCTTATATTTATGATTTTTCTTTATTAATTGAAACTTTTTAACATTTTCTAAATTTTTTCTTAATAGCTTTAATAATTTTTAAGCTCATCAAAGCTATGGCAATTTTAAAGTTTTTGTGTTTATTTATGAAATAAAAAGTCAACCTTCAAATTGTATAAATCCCCACATCTCATCCAACATGTAATAAATAGTTGGAAACTCTTACGTTTTCTCTTATACGATCGGTATACTCTTATATTGTTTTGGCAACACTCTTTTACTCAGAGAAAATAAGTGGAGCACATGTTCATTTATATCGATAAATCCAGAGTTTCCAGTTACGGGGTTTATCCCGAAATGAGGGATATTTTGAAAATGGGAATTACATTTTTGGTTTGGAGATCCGGGAATTTCATGGGAATGACGAAGATTTTTTCATGGTGATACAATTTTTAAATTAACAACTATTTCTTTTTATTTATTAAACACTAGCTAACTCGCCCGGTACTTCGTTACCGGTTAGCTGTAAAAAAAAACAACTTTATTACTTCAAATTCTTATTAATTTTTAATTAAACATAAAAATTGTTGTTTCAATCTTTAAAATATTATATTTTGAGTAGATTTAAAGTTGCAAAAATCTTTATTTTGGCGAAACGATCCCATAGTTCAAACTTTAAGTTTCAAGGAACATTGAAGCGAAAATTCAAAAATTTATTTTCCCAGAATGTAATTTCCGCGAGTGGATCGTAAAGTACCAATTTTAAGTATCTCTACTTTCTCCCTTTTTCCCCATTAGATGCAGAATTTTCATAAAAGTACTTATTTTAGAATGTTATTTCCGCGAAATGATCGTACAGTCCAAATTTCAAGTATTCAGGACCATTAATTCAGCAGATACAAAATTGCCCTACTTCCCCATTTTCCCCTTAGAAGCAGAATTTACTAAAAAAGTGCTGATTTTTCCAAAAAAGTACTTCTTCTAGAATGTTATTTCCGCAAGAGGATCGTACAGTCCAAACTTCAATATATAGGACCATTAGTTCAGCAGATACAAAATTGCCCTTCTTTTCCCCTTTAAAAAGTAATTTTCAAAAAAGTACTTCTTTCAATATGTTATTCCGCGAGATGATCCTATACTGCAAATGTCATGTTTTTAAGACCATTAGTTTAAAATTTACCAAACTGCCCCATTTTGCCCCTCTTGGCCCTCCTTAAAACCAAAATTTTCAAAAAGTGTATTTTTCAAAAAATTATTTTCGCGAGAGGATCAAAACTTAAAGTTTTAGTTCAGAAGATACAAAGTTGCCCTATTTTCCCCCTTCTACTTTTTTCAAGATGTTTTTTTTTTTGCGAGATGATCCTAGAGTTCAAATTGCAAGTTTCTGGAACCATTTGTTTAAAAGATAAATAATGTACCGATTTTCCCTATTTCCCCCCCCCCCCCTTTCCCACCGTGGAGGAGGAATTTTTCAAACAATATTTTTTTCGGAATGTTGTTTCCCCGAGAGGATCCTAAAGACCAAACTTCACGTTTCTGGGACCATTTGTTCAGAAGATAAAAAATTCACCGATTTTCCCTATTTTCCCACCCTTGGAGGCGGAATTTTCAAAAAATTTTGTTTTCCGCATGTTAATTCTGCGAGAGGATCCTAGAGTCCAAATTTCAAGTTTCTGGGACCGTTTGTCCAGAAGATAAAAAATGTACCAATTTGCTCTATTTTCCCCACCTTGGAGGCGGAATTTTCAAAAAAATATTTTTTTAGTTTTTTTTTTCGCGAGAGGATTATAGAGTCCAAATTTCAAGTTTCTAAAACTATTAGTTCAAATGATACAAAATCCTCCAAAGGGCCCTACTTTCCCCTTTTTCCCCCTTAGAAGTAGAATTTTTAAAAAAGTTCTTTAAGTATGTTATTTTTGCGAAAGGATCGTTCAGTTCAAAATTTCAAGAATCTAGGACCATTAGTTCCGCAGATTCAAAATTGCCTTTCTTTCCCCCTTTTTCCCCACAGAATTTTGAAAAGTACTTTCTTAAGAATGTTATTTCACGAGAGGATCGTTCAGCCAAATTTCAAGTATCTAGAACCATTAGTTCAGCAGATACAAAATTGCCCTACCTTCCCCGTTTTCCCCCTTGAAATCGGAATTTTTAAAAAAAAAGTACTTCTTTCAGAATGTAAATTCCAAGAGAGAAGATCGTGCAGTCTAAATTTCAAGTATCTAGGACCATTAGTTCAGCAGATACAAAATTGCCCTACTTTCCGCCTTTTCCCCTTAGAAGCGGAACTTTCCACAATAAGTACTTTTTCCGCAAGAGGATCGTACAGTTTAAATTTTAAGTATCTAAGATCATTAGTTCAGCAGATACAGAATTGCCCTACTTTCCACCTTTTCCCCCTTTAGAAGGAGAACTTTCAAAAAAGTACTTTTTCTAGAATGTTCTTTCCGCGAGAGGATCGTACAGTCCAAACTTCAAGTATGTAGGACTATTAGTTAAGCTGATTCAAAATTGTCCTACTTTCTCCCTTTTCACCCCGTAGAAGCAGAATTTAAAAAAAAGTACTTCTTTTAGAATGTTATATTCGCGAGAGGATCGTACAGTTAAATTTTAAGTATAGAGGACCATTAGTTCAGCAGATAAAAAATTGCCCTACCTTCCCCTTTTTCCCCCCTTAAAAGTAGAGTTTTCAAAAAAGTACTTCCTTGAGAATGTAATTTCCGCGAGAGGATCGTACAGTCCAAATTTCAAGTATATAGGACCATTATTTCAGCAGATACAAAATTGCCCTACTTTTCCTCTTTTTCCCACTCAAGATCGGAATATTTAAAAAAGTACTTCTTTCAGAATGTTATTTTCGCGAAAAGATCGTACAGTCCAAATTTCAAGTCTCCCGGACCATTAGTTCAGCAGATACAAAATTGCCAACTTTCCCCCTTTTCCCTGTTAGAGGCAGAATTTTCCAAAAAGTCCTCCATTCAAATTTTATTTCCGCGAGAGGATTGTGCAGTCCAATTTGCTAGGACTATTTGTTCAGCAGATACAAAATTGGCCTACTTTCCCCCTTTTTTCCCCTTAAAGAAGAATTTTTAAAAAAGTATTTCTTTCCGAATGTTATTTCCGCGGGAGGATCGTACAGTCAAATTTTCAAGTATCTAGGACCATTAGTTCAGCAGATTCAAAATTGCTCTATTTTCCCCTCTTTTTCCCCTTAAAAGAGGAATTTTTAAAAAAGTATTCCTTTCCGAATGTTATTTCCGCTGGAGGATCGTACAGTCCAATTTTCAAGTATCTAGGACCATTGCTTTAGCATATACAAAATTGCACTACTTTCCCCCTTTCTCCCCCTTAAAAGCGAAATTTTCAAAATAAGTACTTCTTTTAGAATGTTATTGCCGCGATATGATCCCATATTCCAAATGTCATGTTTCTAAGACCATTAATTTAAAGTTTAGCAAATTGCCCTATTTTCCCCCTTTTGGGCCTCCTTAAAACCAAAATTCACAAAAAAATATATTTTTCAAAAAATAATTTCCTTGAGAGCATCCAGATTCAAAATTTCAAGTTTGTTCAGAAGATACAAAATTGCCCTACTTTCCCCCTTTTTCCCCGTAGAAGCATAATTTTAAAAAAGTTTTTCTTTAACAATGTTATTTCCGCGAGAGGATCGTACAGTTGAAATTTCAAGTATCTGGGACCATGAGTTCAGCAGATTCAAAATTACCCCACTCACACCCTTTTTCCCCCGGAATTTTCAAAAAGTACTTCTTTTAGAATATTATTTCCGCGAGAGGATTGTGCAGTTCAAATTTCAAGTATCTAGGACCATTAGTTTAGCAGATACAAAATTGCCCTACTTTCCCCTTTTTCCCCATAGAAGCGGATTTTTTGAAAAGTTCTTCTTTAAGAATGTTATTTTCGCGAAAGGATCGTACAGTTCAAATTTCAAGTATTAAGGACCATTAGTTCAGCAGATTCAAAATTGCACTCAAAATTGCCCGATTTCCCCCCAGAATTTTGAAAAAGTACTTCCTTTAGAATGTTATTTCCGCGAGAGGTTCGTTCACTCCAAATTTCAAGTATCTAGGACCATATTTTCAGCAGATACAAAATTGCCCTACCTTCCTCTTTTTCCACCTTTAAAGCGGAATTTTCAAAAAAGTACTTTTTTCAGAATGTTATTTCCGCGAGAGGATCGTGCAGTCCACGCGAGAGGATCGTGCAGTCCTATTTGTTTAGCAGATACAAACCGGAATTTTCAAAAAGTACTTCTTTCAGAAAGTTATTTCCGCGAGAGGATCGTACAGATCAAATTTCAAGGACCTACGACCATTAGCTCAGCAGACACAAAATTACCCTACGTTCCCCTTTTTGCCCCTTAGAAGCGAAATTTTCAAAATAGAACTTTCTTCACAATGTTATTTCCGCGAAGGATCCCATAGTCAAAATTTTTAAGTTTCTGGGAAAATTAGTTCAGAACACACAAAGTGTACCAAATTGTCCTATTATCCCCCATTTAACCACCCTAGAAGCGGAATTGAAAAAAAAAATTGTTTCGGAATGTTTTTTCCGCGAGAGGAACTTATAGTCCAAACTTTAAGTTTTTAGGACCATTAGGTCAGAGAAAAGAAAATGTTCCAAATTGCCCAATTTTCCCGTTTTCCCCCTTCTTAGAAGTGCCTTTTTAAAAAAGTACTTTCTTCAGAATATTATTTCCGCGAGAGGATCCTATAGTCCAAATTTCAGGTTTCTGGGACCATTAGTTCACAATATAGAAAATGTTCAAAATCGTCCTATTTCCCCCCCAAATTTGAATGAAAAATTTTCAAAAAATACTTTCTTCAGAACATAATTTCCGCGAGAGGATCATATAATCCAAATTTTTAAGTTTCTAGGACCATTAGTTCAGGAGATACAAAATGTACCAAATTAAAAAATAAATGAGAAAAAAAAAATTAAGTAAAAAATTTGAGTCAAAAAATTAAGCGAAAAATATTTTAAGCAAAAAAAATTGAGTAAAAAATTTGGGTGAAAACACCTTCTAAGTAAAAAATTTATGTAAAAAAATGAGTAAAAAACTGAAGAATAAAATACAATTGAGTGAAAAAAAATTTTATTAAAAAAAAAAGTTGAGTAAAAAAAATTTTGAGTAAAAAAAATTTTGAGTAAAAAAAATTTTGAGTAAAAAAAAAATTGCAAAAAAAAAAATTTTGAGTGAAAAAAAAATTTTGAGTGAAAAAAAAATTTGAGTGAAAAAAAAATTGTAAAAAAAAAAAATTTTGAGTGAAAAAAATTTTGAGTAAAAAAAAATTTCGAGTGAAAAAAATTTTTGAGTGAAAAAAAAATTTGAGTGAAAAAAAATTTGTAAAAAAAAAAAAATTTTTGAGGGAAAAAAAATTTTGAGAAAAAAAAAAATTTGAGTGAAAAAAATTTTGAGTAAAAAAAAATTTTGAGTGAAAAAAAATTTGTAATAAAAAAATTTGTAAAAAAAAAAAATTTGTAAAAAAAAAATTTTTGAGTGAAAAAAAAAATTTGAGTGAGAAAAAATTTTGAGTGAAAAAATTTTAGTAAAAAAATGTTTTTTCCCCGAGAGGATACTATAGTTCAAATATCTAGTTTCTAGGACCATTAGTTCAAAATTCACCAAATTGCCCTATTTTCCCCCTTTGTGTCCCCCTTCAAACCGGAATTTTCAAAAAAGTACTTTTTTCAAAATGTTATTTCCGCGAGAGTATCCTATATTCAAAATTTCAAGATTGTAGGACCATTAGTTCAGAAGATACAAAATGTACCAACTTGCCCTATTTTCCCCCTCCCCCCCACCTTAGAAACGGAATTTGCAAAATATTACTTTTTCCAAAATGTTATTTCCGCGAGAGGGTCCTAGACTTCAAATTTCAAGTTTCTGGGACCATTTGTTTAGAATATAAAAAATGTACCAACTTGCCCTATTTTCCCCCTCCCCCCCACCTTAGAAACGGAATTTGCAAAATATTACTTTTTCCAAAATGTTATTTCCGCGAGAGGGTCCTAGACTTCAAATTTCAAGTTTCTGGGACCATTTGTTTAGAATATAAAAAATGTACCAATTTGCCCTATTTTCCCCTTTTTCCCCCCTTGGAGGCGGAATTTTCCAAAAAAAAAATTTCCGAAATTTTATTTCCGCGAGAGGATCCTAGAGTTCAAATTTGAAGTTTCTACGACTATTAGTTCAAAAGATACAAAATCCCCCAAAGAGCCCTATTTTCCCCCTTTTGCCCCCCTTAGAATCGGAATTTCCAAAAATCCCTTCTTAGTGGGTGGTTTTGTCGGGAGCCGAACCTACATTCCAAATTTCAAGTCTCTAGCTTCAGCGGTTTGGGCTGGGCGATGATTATTGCCAATCAGTCAGTCAGTCAGTCAGTCAGTCAGTCAGTCACCACACTCTTTTATATATATAGATTAAATAATAAATTTTATTGTAACTTTCAGTTTCCAATTTTAAAAAAATTCTTGAAACATTAGTTTTTGGAAAATGCTTAGTATGGGAAACTTTATGATAAAAAAATTATATTCGAAATGGTAAATATTTGTTTTTAAATGTGGAGAGAAAGAAACACAGTACCAAACTAAATTACAAAATATTACATCATATTATGTAATACAAGATTTTTTCTTTAGCAAAAATATTTCTTGAAAAACTACTAATTTTAATCATAATTTTGAGACAACTAGTTTGTTTATTAAAACAACGATTCCTAAAAGTTTTTAAATTAAAGTTTTATATGGCATCACTTATTTGTACACATTTAAAGATTTCACTCAAATAAAAATACATTTAAATTTAATATTAAATTTAAATTAGAATACATTTAGAGAGAACAATTTTTATACAAACAAACACATATAAAATTATGATCAAATCTCTTATACTGTTGAATATACATGTATCCCTCATTTAACGCGATTGGTATTAAAAAACCTTAATGCCAAAGGACACTATAAAATGTACTCTCAAATTAATAACATCATTTGTTTTTTTTTTTTTTTTTTAATTTAAGTTCTTTTAGAAGAAAACATTTTCACTTGATATTTATGCCTACTTTTTTTACAGGTCTGAAATTTTCACGATAAGCATCTCAAAATGTGTACTAACGTTTAGGCGTGGTGCATTTAAAAATAAAAAAATTAAAAAAATTTTTCGACCCACCTTAATGTACGTATCTTTTAATATTCATAATTGGAACAGGTACATAGATATATAGTTTTATACACATACTTAGGCAATTATAAAAAAATCTCTTATACTAATGAGATACATCTGTCCATAATTTATCGTGGTTGTTAAAGTACCGAAAAGTTTATTTTTTGAAAACTCTTATTATTATACTGTAATTTATTAAAATAAGATCCTGAATTGAGATGAATTTGAAGAAAGTCCTTTAAAAAGTCTGGATCATAACTTGTCCTGTTGTCCTTAGGACAGGATAAAATATTTTTATAATTTAATTAAATAAAATGCTAACAAGCGTATTAACAAAAACACTTAATTTTTACTTTTTTTTATTTACAGTGTTTTTTTAACGAATTCTTATAAAAATAAATAGACATTTTATGATTTGTTTTACCACTAGAAAACTAAATTCTAAAAAAAAGTATAATTTATCTCGGCTTATAGATTAAATAACAGACTTCTAAATTAACTTGAAACCAATTCACAAGTAATTAACTTATTTTATAGACATTCTGAAGTGGCCAAAACGGTAATTGTTTGACATTTTAAAAAGTTCTGTAGGTGGCGAATAACGGGTTATATTCTATGTCTTGTTTATACCACTGCGGAACACTAAAAAATAAACAAGAGTTACGACCATCATTTCTATATATTTCGGACATGCTGATTCGAATGGCGTACTCCGTTTTTCGATGTATGGTACAGTTTTCTTGCAAAATGTCGTTAAAGATTTGCTGATTTCGAGCCAGTTTTTTAACAAAAAAATTTGCAAAGTAAATAGTTTATAAATTTTATGACATGGAAAACAAAGATATGACTTGTAGCAACATTTCTTATGCAAATTTGGTTTAAAGCTTTTCAATTTAAGCCCTTAAATTTGCGAATTTCTTCATTTTTTAAGGTTTTCGCGAAATTAACAGCCAAATTGGTCTTTGATAAAAAACTTGCTTTAATTGAATCAAAAATGCATCCCTAACAATACGAATAGTGGACAAAAAACACCTATGTTATATGGACCATCATGATGAAAATCGCGAAAAACCGTTTTTTTGTATATGCCAGCATCACTTTACGAGATGATTTAAGGTTCCATCTTTTAGTATATAATGTGGGAACCTTAAACAACTAACTGACCAAAAATTCGGCCAAAAAAGTTTTCATTTGCAAAAGTTATCTTAACAAAAACTATTATTTCAGTGTTTGCGATACAATTATTATAGTTTTTGTTAAGATAACTTTTGCAAATGAAAACTTTTTTAGACAAATTTTGGGTCAGTTCACTGTTTAAGGTTCTTACATTATATACTAAAAGATGAAGCCTCAAATCATCTCCTAAAGTGATGCTGCCATATACAAAAAAACGGTTTTTCACGATTTTCATCATGATGGTCCATATAACATAGATGTTTTTTGTCCACTATTCGTAGTGTCATGGACGCCTTTATGATCCACAAAATAAAAGTTTTTTATCAGAAACCAATTTAGCGGTTAATTTCGCGAAAACTTAAAAAAATTAAGAAATCCGCGAATTTAAGGGCTTACGATGAAAAGCTTTAAACCAAATTTATATTAGAAATATTGTTACAAGTTATACCTTTGTTTTCCATGCGATAAAATTTAAAAATCATTAGCTTTGGAGTTTATTTTGTTAAAAAAGCAGCTGAAAATCAGCCAATCTTTAATGACATTTTACAAGAAAACTGTACCATACATCGAAAAACGGAGTACGCCATTCGATTCATCATGTCCGAAATATATTGAAATGATGGTCGTACCTCTTGTTTTCTAAAATAGTGCTTTGTTTTGTCACGCAGTGTACTTAACTATAATGATAATATGTATGTAAACTGCTAAAATTTATTTATAATACTGCTGCCGAAAAAGAATACCAATGCATACAAATTAATTTTAATTTGTTTATAGTTTTACAAAGGCGAAATATAACAAAATGTTTTTATTTAAATAAACTATATTTAAATTTTTAAGTGCAAATAAAAATTATCAGAATATTTTAGTGATAACACTAGTTTACAAATAAAAAAAAAAATTGCGATTCACGATATTTTGCATTAATTTTCCGCTGAATCCGAAAAACTACTCTAAAGTTTTAAAAGTAGAACAGTTTCGAGATATTGTCGACTTTTAAAATGTTCATATTTTTAAAAAAGTGGTTTTACTTAAATTAAAATATCTCCAACACAAATTGATGGATTTCATTGCTTTGGGTTTTTAGAAGGTAATTTAATGATCTATCAATCCCAAATTCAACATTTTAAATTTGATTATCGCCTTAAATGCTATTAATCGATATATCGACAATTTTGCATAAATTTCACCGAAATTCCAGAAAACAGTAAATTCAATTAAAAATTTCAGAAAGAAAAAAAAATTAAGATTCATTTCTATCTTTACAGATCAAGTATTCAAAAAAATTTTTGGTTTGATTTTTTGACAGTCAGACCGAAATTTATTTTATTTCGGTTTACTAAAATCTTATGACTCAGTATTATCGTGACAAACGGCCTTAAATAACAAAAATAAAATTTAAGATTTTTCAAAAAGTGAGCCACGCCTAGTCAATTATTGAAAATATCAAACTTATTTGCCTTAATGTCTTTACTTCAATACTTTTGGAAATTAAATAAAACACAGTAAAGTAATTAAAATATTTTTTTTATAGATTTTTGCATTGTCTATGGATTAAAAAAATAAAAATTGGAAAAAATTTAGAAGAAGTTGTGATTTTTTCAAATTTAAACTTAATCTTTATTTATCAAAAAACATGCCGCAATTTTATTTTTTTTAATTCAAAAATAAAAAAAGTACTTTTCTATCTGTTCGAAAATTTTCAGAAATTTGTTTTGCCTTGTTTTCGAGAAATCAAATGTTAAAAATTGCACTACGCTAATTTTATACAATAATCTATATATATAAAGTAGTTGCGTGACTGACTGATGGCTGACTGACTGACATACTAATCACGCATCATCCCACACACAGTGGACGGTTTGTATGGAAAACGCGCGCATCGAAGTTTTTTGACTATATCTTCTAAACGGTAAAGAGTTGTAAAGCAAAATTTGGCATTCTAAAAAGTAGGGACCTTAAGCAATTAAAGCTGTGATCAAAGTTTGTTGTCCTCCTTGCACCCTACATATAAATTGAATGTAAAGTTGATTATTTTATTTATATGAACAAATGCTAAAAAAATGTTAAGATCATTGACATTTTTGATATATTATTACTGAATGTCGTTCGGATAGAGTAAATATACATCATTAAACATTATTAGTTAAAATACATATAAAAAATTGAGTTAAATTATGACCAAATGTATCGACTTTTTTAGTTAACAAATCTGACAATATAATTATATAAGTGGAATTGCTTGTATCAAACCTATTTAAAATTGCACAAAAAAGATAAATTTCATATTTGCAAACATTACCTTTCACCCTACACTAAAATATCCGGCACGTATGACTTTTTTTATCAATTTTATTTTATTGATTTATAATAAATAAATAGTAGTAATAAACCAAAAATGAATAATAACAGGATTAAAACATTAAACAAGTAGAAAATTTAAATTCGACTTTGCCGAGTCTATGAATATCCTCCACAATGCCTTTTTAAAGGATAGTACGTGAAAAAAATTAACATTTTTGATCACAAATATTTTATTTTAAGTAAAAAAACACTTTTTTGTCACTTAAAAAAAAAGAAAAATTACTAATATTTTTTTTTGAGTGTAAATTTTTTTTCGAGTGTTATGGTTTTTTCACTGTAAAAATATTTCTGAGTGAATGCACATACTCAAAATATTGTAATATTTGTAAAAAAAAACTAAATTTTTTTTGGGTGTAAAATTTTTTTTGAGTGTAAAATTTTTTTTGAGTGTAAAAATTTTTTTGAGTTTAATTTTTAAGTTACCAATGCTTTTAAAACTAAACAATTTTAAAAAGCATCCGGATTACAAATCCCATTACTAGTAATGCCAAATTGTGCTGGGTATTTAGTTAGTTTCTCAAGCCTATGCAGCATCACCAATTTTTTTTTTGTAAATATCTAAATAGGTTGAAGCTGATATTTAATAATTTCGAAAAATAAAAATTTAAAAAAATAAATATATATAATTTTTTTTTTTTTCTTTTTATGGACCCTACTTTGGAGCCTTATCCTGAATTTAACTGCAAGTTACTGCAGACGAAATAAAGTTCCTCGTTTAGATAAATACCTCTAGTTTCACCCCATATTGAATTTGTATGTATCCACAAGGTTCCACAAAAGATGCAGTCTATAATTAAGAGTCTTTTTTACACATTTCTTAAAAAATGACAACATTTGACAGTCAATTAACGAATAACGCGGTTTAAAATTTTAGCTTCTAAGGGCAGTTTTAATTAGTTACATATACTGTCAAAGCTGTGTTAAAATTTCAGGATGTTAGCTTACTTAGGAATAGTTTTACTCAATCATTTAAAAAAGGTTTCCAAAAAATTTTCGTTTTTTAAAAAAACCTGAAAATGTTTGGACTTTGTAGAGACGCCCTGGTCAAAGTAAATGACATATAAATATTTTATGAATTGTTTTCTATCCCCTAGGATGTCTTTTATCAAACCCATGTTCAACCGATCAAATCGCTTACAATTTTGATTTTGTTACGATGCGCGTCCATCTTCCACTGTGCCACAGCCCAAACCACTGAAGCTAGAGTCTTGAAATTTGGATTGTAGTTTCACCTCCTGGAATACATATCGCTAAGGCCGGGTTTTTAGAAATGTTGATTTTAAGGGATTAAAACGAAGGGTTGAAGAAGGGGAAAAAGCGAGTATTTTGGTACTTTTTATTTTTTCTGAAAAAAATTCAATTAATTTGAAATTTAGGATCCTCTAACGGAAAAACATGGATCCGGTGCATACGAAATGAACACGAATCAGCTCAAAAAACATGGAACGAAATTAAGCTACTTGCCAGAGATCGAAATAGATGGAGAGAATTTGTTGACGCCCTATGTTCTTAGTGAACATTTTATTTAAGTATTTTATGCTACAATTCGTATTTATATTATATTTAATTAAATAAAGGACATATATATATAACGGAAAAACATTCCCAAAAAAAGAACTTTCTGGAAATTCGGATTCCTAAGGGTAAAAAATGGTACTTTGGTACTTTTTATATTTTTTGAAATTAAGGTCCTACAAAAATATTAAAATTTGCAATGGTGGTTCCAACAACGGAAAAAATTCTGAAAACGTACTTTTTCGAAATTCCGATTCTAAGGGGGGTAAAAAAACGAGTACTTTGGTACTTTTAATTTTTTCTGAAAAAAATCCTATTAATTCGAAAATTGGAATGTAGGATCCTCTAACGGAAAAACATTCCCAAAAAAAAGTACTTTCTGGAAATTCGGATTCCTAAGGGTAAAAAGGGGTAAAAAATTGTACCTTGGTACTTTTTATATTTTTTTAAATTAAAGTCCTACAAAAAAATTAAAATTTGCATTGTTGCTTCCAACAATGAAAAAAATTATGAAAAAGTACTTTTTCGAAATACCTATTCTAAGGGGGGTAAAAAGCGAGCACTTTGGTACTTTTTACTTTTTCTGAAAAAATCCTTTTAATTTGAAAATTGGAATGTAGGATCCTCCAACGGAAAAACATTCCCAAAAAAAGTACTTTCTGGAAATTCGGACTCCTAAGGGTAAAAAGTGGTAAAAAAAATGTACTTTGGTACTTTCTAAATTTTTTGAAATTAAGGTCCCACAAAAAAATTTTAAAATGTTAGTTCCAACAACGGGAAAAATTTTGAAAACGTACTTTTTCGAAATTCCGATTATAAGGGGGGTAAAAAAATGTATTTTGGTATTTATTATAATTCCTGAAATAATGGTCCTGGAAACTTTAAATTTGGAATGCAGGGTCATTTAGCGAAAAGAGATTTCTAAAGAAGGCAAAGAATTTTTTGTTTTTTAGCGCATGTAAGCGCATATTCGGAACGGAATGAAAGCCACATGGGACTAATCGGAATGGAACAGGGAAACAAATGGAATAAAACAGGGAACGAAATGGGAACTTGAAATTTGGAATGGAGGTGCGCCTCCCGAAGTATAGATCCTTAAGGCTGAGTTTTTGGAAAGGTTGATTCTAGGGAATAGGGGTAAAAAAGGTATTTTGGTACTTTTTATATTTCCACAAACCACTGAAGCTAGAGACTTGAAATTTGGAATATAGATACACCTCCCGGAATATAGGTCAACTAAGGCTTGGGTTTTGGAAATGTTGATTCTAAGGGGGTAAAATGTGCAAAAACAGGTACGTTAGTACTTTTTATAGTTCCACAAACCAATGAAGATAGAGATTTGAAATTTGAAATGTAGCTGCATCTCCCGGAATATAGATCCACAAAGGCTGTTTTTTTTGAAATAATGATTCTATGGGGGTGTAAATATTTGCCGATCTTGGCTATTAATTTCCTTATAAATATTTGCCGATTTTGGCTATTTATTTTTATATATATTTTATTTGGATTTTTTGTTAAAACAATTTTTGATCATTTTCGATCGAGTTTTATTTTCATAATGACAATCAAATAAAAAGAAAATTTTACAAATTAAAAAGAAAATTCAATTAACAATTTTATAAAATATTTTCCAATAGTTTTCAAGTAGTAACAGGGGGTAAAACGGGTAAAATAGGTATTGTGGTACTTTTTATATATACTTAAATAATGGTTTTATTAGCTTGAAATTTGGAATGTAGCATCCCGTGCTTAAATAAAGGTCATAAAAACTTAAAATTAGGAATTTAAGATCCAACAACAGAAAAAACCTATTTCTAGCAAATATCAAACAATCAATTTAGCTGCGATTTTGGAAATGTTGATTCTAAGGGGGTAAAAGGGGTAAAAAAAGGTATTTTGGTACTTTTTATATTTCCACAAACCACGGAAGCAATACACTTGAAATTTGGAATGTAGGTGGACCTCCTAAAATGTAGATCCAATATATATAATAATATAATATAATAATAATTTGATCCAATGATCAGTTTTTATTTATTCTTCCAATTTTCATTTACAACTCATTTTAAATAATTTTAACCTAATCGAGAACTGGTAACAATGACCGTCGTCTCGTTGTAGCGAAATCGACCAAGGGCTTTGGTGGGAATCGAACCCACGATCTCCTGTTTCATAGGCTAGCACGCTACCAACTAGCCTACAGGGGCCCCCAATCCAATAAGATCCAAAATAGATCCAATAAGGCTGGGTTTTTGGAAATGTTGATTTTAAGTGGGTAAAAGGGGTACAAAAAAGGTACTTTGATCCTTTTTTTATTTCCACAAACCACTGAAGCAATACACTTGAAATTTGAGACCTCCTGAAATGTAGATCCAATAAGGCTGCGATTTTGGAAATGTTGATTCTAAGGGGGTAAAAGGGGTAAAAAAAAGTACTTTGGTCCTTTTTTTATTTCCAAAAACCACTGAAGATAAACACCTGAAGTTTGGAATGTGGGTGCATCTCTGAAATGTAAATCCAATGAGGCTGTATTTTTCGAAATGCTGATTCTAAGAGAGTAAAAGGGATAGAAAAGGTACTTTGTTTGGCACATTTTATATTTCTACAAACAACTGAGGCTATTGACTTGAAATTTGGAATGTAAGTGCACCTCCCGGAATATATTTTTTTTTTACTTTGAGCCAACACTCAGGGGATGCCCCCAACTGATGGAATGCATTGTGTTGGTATTAGTAAAATATGTTATGAGGAGAAGGAAAGAGGGAGTAGTGTTTGTGGACGTTTAATTTGAATTTTTCCAAATTGTAGCTGGTTGGGAAGACGTCTGCGGGGAGTTTATTCCACGTACGGCTAGTAGTGTATATAACGTGTGCATATGAGTAATATCAACACTTCAAAAATATTTTAAATAGCGTGGGAGCGTGAGTGAGTTTTTATTTACGATTACACACGCTATTGGAAAAAAAATATTCACACATGATATTTTATTTCACTCACGCTCACGTGAACATCGTGACCGTGACTTATTTTTCTACTCACGTGTGCGCGAATATGCATGAGAAAAATAAAATATCGTGCTTGACTAAATTTTTTCATTCATGAGCGTGCGTAATCGGTATTAAAACTCATTCACGATCCCATCTCTATGTTAAATATTGTTTAAGTGTTTTTATTACTCATACGCACTCATTATTTACACCATTATTGTATAAAATTAGCGTAGTGCAATCTTTTAAATTTGATTCCTCGAAATAAGGCAAAACACATATCTGAAAATCAGAACAGATAGAAAAGCATTTTTTTTTTATTTTTTTAATTTTTATTTGAAAAATTTAGAATTTTTCTGAAAGTTTTCCAATTTTTATTTTTTTAATCGATAGCGCTTACAAAAATCTATAAAAAACTTGTATCTTAAAGACTTCACTGTGTTTCATTAAATTTGCATAAAGATTGAAATAAAGATACTTAAGCAAAAAAGTGCTTATATTTTCAATATTTGCCTACAAAGCTCACTTTTTTAAAAAACTCAAGTTTTATTTGTGTTATTTAATAGTGCCCTAAGGGCGAATACTCTGCAATTAATTTCATATTGACACGACATAACTCATATGTAATCAGAATTTGCTAATTTTTTTGCAATAAATTTTTATATATTTTTTTACCAAATTTTTTTTCCAATAAATAATTTTAAAAATCTTAAATTCATATATTTTCGTAAAAAAAGCCACGAACGCAACCTTCTGATATTATTTTAAAAATCCGAAAAAATTATTTTTTTTTTCGTAAAAGGGAGCAAATTAAAGATAAGACCTCAAAAAAAAAATTAAAAAATTTTTTTTAGGGATTATTTTTGTCCTCATTTCTAATGCTCTCTTTAAAATCAATTAATACGCATACATCACACACAAACCTACTATGAGTTAAGCAAACTACGTTTATACCGACAATAGCCTAAGTAGTTAGGCGTCGGTGTTACAAGCCATGAGTGATTTAGAAGCACAGGTTCGAATATCACGGCAGGCTAGTCTATTGATAAAAAACACATAAAGAATTTTTCTAGCAAATATCAGATAATTAAATGTTATATTGAAAATATGATTTCTTATTAGAAATATGATTTTTTTATTAGAAATTTGAAAAATTCAAAACCAGTTAATTAAAAAATGGCTTAATTTTACTAACAAGGGAAGTCTCCCTGGTGTCACCCTCCGATCTTCGTGAAATTTGTACATGTTGTTAAGAACGAAAATTAATTCGACACCTATTTTTTTTTAGCGGCCCAAACTCATTTTTAGGGGGGGTCGATTTGTATGGGGGGAAATTGACCTTTTTCAGTTTTTTACGATTTACGACTATTTAAGCAAAATTAATACAGGCATGTGTGGTATCAGATTAAAGGTATTAAAAATTTTGGTATGTAACATGACTAGGTTTCATTGCATAATATGGGAGATAAACGAAAAAAACTGAAAAATGGCCTTGTCTTCCCCCCTCCTTTTTACCCCCTAAATATGAATTTGGGCCGCTAAAAAAAAATACGTGTCCCTTTATTTTTTCTGATCTACAAAATAAAACCAATTCCATAAAGATCCGCGGGTGACACTAGGGAGACTTCCCTTGTTAGTTAAGTTTCAAGAAGTCCTTGTAATTTTTATCGCGTCAAAAAGTTGTAAATTTACAATTTTATTGGTAAAACCTTGCAAATTGTTTGTAATTTTACAAGCTTATTACCAATAAAATTGTAATTTTTACTAGAAACTCTCTTAAAATAAGAGGTACTATTAGCAAACAATCATTTTACGAGAATTTTTTGGTAACTTTACAAGATTTAAATAAAAAACATGTGAAATTACTAGAAAAAGTCTCGTTATCCTGTATTATTTTGTGTTTTGAGTGATCGAAATTTACATTTTTTTTATAAATTTACATTTTTATTGGTAAAACGTTAGTTATCCGCAGCCAAAATTTACGAAAAAATTTTAAATTTACAAAAAAAAAAAGTTATTGTTCACAAGGAATTCTAGTAATTTTATTATAAAAACACAAATCTCGTAATTTTTACAAGGAATTCTCGTAAAAAATTATGTAGCAAAAAATCTAGTTAAGTCACGGGAATTCCTTTTAAGTTTTATCGCGTCAAAAAAGCTGTAAATTTTCAATTTTATTGGTAAAAAGCTTGAAAATTACAAAATTTTTTTGTAATTTTTAATAGGAATTCTCGTAAAATAGGAGGTAGAAAAAAAATTACAAGCTTTTCTTATCATTTAACAAGTTTTTTTTTGTTAAGTGTATTTGTGCAATATGCAATTTTTAATCTGTGCAACATGGTTCTGTTTCCAATTAATGTGTCCACATGGTTCTATCTGCAAAACAATATGGGCTTTTTTGGTAAACAAGGTTCTATCAGCCAGTTAGAACCTTGTTAACTGAATCTCAAACCAAAAACACGTAGATAGAACCTTGTTGAATTGAATATCTCAGAAGCTGTAAGAGATAGAGAAAAACTGAGAACGCCAATCGAAAGAGCGTAGTCGCTTTAGTGCGATGCGATATATAACTCGTTTTTGAAAAAATGTCAGTTAGAACCTTGTTGTCCCAAGGTCGCGATATAACAAAATGTTTTTATTTAAACAAACTATAATTAAATTTTTAAGTGCAAATAAACATTATCAGAATATTTTAATGATAACACTTGTTTACAAATTAAAAACAAATTGCGATCCACGATATTTTGCATTAATTTTCCACGTAAAATCTTACGCTGAATCCGAAAAACTACTCTAAAGTTTTAAAAATATAATAGTTTCAAGATATTGTCGACTTTTAAAATTTTCATATTTTTAAAAACTTGAAATAAAATATCTCCAACACAAATTGATGGATTTCATTAGTTTTGTTTTTAAAAAGGTAATTTAATGATCTATCAACCCCAAATACAAAATTTTTCAATCTTAAAAAAATTTAAGATTCATTTCATTCTTTACAGATCAGGTCTGATTTATTTCGAATAAACAAAGTCAAAATCCAGAATTCAGTTTTTATACAAATACAGTTATATTTGAGTGTTTTTACATTCGGTAAACCCAAAATAAACAAATACAACTGTTTTGTATAAAACTGAATTATGTGAATTTTTGTTCAAATGTATGTAACTTCTACAATTTTTGGAGGAGTTTAATATGGAACATCATATTTTCTTCGTAACAAACCAGACATGAACTTTAAATTCAGAAATAATATATAAAAATTTTTAACTGAGTAAAATTTGCAAAAGAATTTACTGCCGATATTCGATGAATAGATTCCAAGCCGATAATCAGAATGAAAAATATTGTATTCAGAATTGATAAAGTATTTAATTAGCTCTAATTAAAACGTAAAAAATTCAAATCTTAAAATTTTGTTCGGAGATATTTTTATTTATGCCAAACCACCTTATTAAATATGAAATTTATCAATATCTATAAAAATTTTCTAATTTTGAACTTTTTGTTTTCATTTTCGGATTCAGCGCGCATACATATGTTTTCAGAATTTGCTTTTTTTCGCAATAAATTTTTATAAATTTTTTTACCAATTTTTTTTTTTTCAATAAATAATTTTATAAATCTTAAATTCATATATTTTCGTAAATAAAACACGAACGCAACCTCCTGATATTATTTTAAAAATCCGAAAAAGGAGTTTTTTGTATATTAAAAGAAGAAAATTAAGGGGATAAGACCTCAAAAAAATTTTTCTGGCAATTTTTTCGAGACAATTACAATTGTAATCAAACATTTTATCCAGATTTCGAACACTAAGAAAATTATGTCATTAACTGTTTGTAGGTTATTTTAAAAATTACACAGTAAAGTTATTTTAAAAGAAAAATCATTAATTTTATTATGGATTTCTTGTTTTTCAATACAAAATAAGTGAATATTCACTAGTTTTTTAATGTTTTGGTTAGTCATAAAATTAACATTTTAAA
This sequence comes from Pegoplata infirma, assembly GCA_963921195.1. NCBI lineage: Eukaryota > Metazoa > Arthropoda > Insecta > Diptera > Anthomyiidae > Pegoplata > Pegoplata infirma. Next base: position 71,572,151 of record OY992536.1, on the reverse strand, counting down.
TTGACTGTAATACGTTTTTATTTTAAATAAAAAAACAGCGGAATGGTTTTTAAATAAAATTTCATTTGTTTTAAGTGAATATTCAATGGAATTTACCTACATAATTCTTTGAGTGAAAATGAACACGCAGAAAAGAGATATATTTCTGGCAACTATTATTTAAACACGTCATATTACACCGGCCGACACAGTTTTGTACATATGGACCAAACCGACAAATTCTGAAAGTAGGGTCGAAAATAAAATACACGTATCTCCTAGTTTTCTACACGCCAATAAAAAAAGTTGTGTTTTTCCAAAGTAGTGTGAAATAAGTCGAAAAATTCGTTCAATCTACATTTAAGCTAAATAATGTTTAAACATGTCTTTAGTGAACTGTAAAGACGGTTCTTTTCGTAGAACATATTAACCCTCTATCACCCATTTCCAAGGGTTATTTTTGTCCTCATTTCTAATGCTCTCTTTGAAAACCATTAATACGGAAAAAAACAACTGTCAGTTAAGCAAACTACGTTTCGCCAATGAGCTTGTATACTAACAATAGCCAAAGTAGTTAGGCGTCGGTGTTACAAGCCATGAGTGATTTAGAAGCACAGGTTCGACTGTCACGGCGGGCTAGTCTGTTGATAAAAAACATATAAAGAATTTTTCTAGCAAATATCAGCTAATCAATTTAATGTAATATAGAAAACTTGATTTTTATTAGAAATATGCAGCCTTACCATAGAAAAATAAAATATATTTAAAATCAGCTTTTAATTTTATTTCCATACAAATTGTTTTTGTTTTTAAAATCGACTTTCAAAAATGTATTGAAAATTTGAAATTTAAAATAAATCTTTTGTTAAAATAGACTTTTTGTTTTCTTGTGGTAAGGGCCATGATTTTTAATAGAAATTTGAAAAATTTAAAACCAGTTAATTAAAAAATGGGTTAATTTTACCACACTCAAAATAAATTCTCTGTCCAATCAGTAGAAAAATCTGCTGAAAATACACCCATTTTGAGCCATATGAGAAATCTGCTGATTTTAGCAGACGCAGTTTGCTGAAAATTTGTTATGATTATCTATGCCAAATCAGCAGAGAAATCTGTCAAAACATCAGAGAAATCTGTTAAGACATTTCTAGAACATTTTTGTTTTTAGAAAGTTTGTTTTCATGAAAACTTTAATAAGGTTTTGTTTTGTATTTTAAACTTAAAAAAAAATGTTTCAATTTGAAAACAAAAAAAAACTTAAAAAAAGGATGACAGCAAACTATTTCTGTAAAATTACAAAATAGTCTGCTAAAAATATGTTTAAAATATCGTTTTGCTTGCATAAAGCAAACAAAAAAAAAATAACACTATGAAAAAAGAATAACAGCAAAAAATAATCTGCTCAAAATATGTTCAAAAATATTTTTAAAATTCAGAAAAACGCAGTAAAATTTTTTTTTTTTTTGTTAACTTAAAGAACAGAGATTTTAGTAAAAATAAAAATTTTGGCAGAAAAATCTGCTAAAAGTTTGCTAAATTAAATTGATAGACGTTTTTCAGATTTGTTGACAAAGTTTTTCTTTTGAGTGTATGTTCGACCACGCTTATATCGCCTACACAGAAAAAAATAAAAATGAATTTCAATTACGAAATTCGTTGATTCAATTAAAAAATTAATTGATTTCGGACCTATCACGAATATGCGCATATTAATTACTCATTTTGTTTGAAAATAGTTTTAAAACTTATTTTAATAGTTTTAAAACTTGTTAATTGAATCAATTAAAGTTTTAATTGAATCAATTAAAGTTTTAATTGAAAATAAAATTGAAACAAAAAAAAAAATAAAATAATATAAAATTGAAAATCAATAATATAAATTTATTGATTTACATAAAATTTTTAATTGAAAAAAGACCAAAACTCAATTTAGTTTTAAAAGTTAAACTTCAAAAAATGTCCTAAACTAAATAAACATCTAATTTTTTGTTTTATATTATTAAGAAATTTATTTTCTTTATTAAATATAAACAGTTGGTATAGTTTTGCATACACTCATAAAAATTTGTTAGTATTCCTTACAAAAAAGTCTGTTACCATTACTAATAAAGTTTTCAATTTGTGCCCGATAACTTTTTCAGTTACCATTACAAACTTTGGTTTTCAAAAATTAGTAATCTTAAAAAACACTAAAAAAATAGTATTACTAAATTTTTTTGTAAAAAAATTGTAAATTGTGTATTTTAAATTTTTGGTATTTTTTTAACTATATGTAAACTGCGTATTGTGCTTGTTGTCGCCATTACTATTTCAATGCAAGTCAGATTTTGTTTGAATTTTTGATCTGAAGTAGGTAAGAGAAAATATTGAATACATTTTTTTTTATACAAAATATAAATTACATACCACATAAAATTAATGCTTTGAAAATTGTGTTGAATAAATTGACATGTTGAATAAATTGGTGTTCTAGAATAAAAAATACATTATATTGATATTATTTAAATGGAACACATAAATATACAGTTGTTACCTTTTTTCATCATTTTCTATTTTGTTTTATTTATTGTCCTAAAATGTATTTTGTGTTGTAATATTTTGTTGTTTGTACATTTTTTTATTTCTTCCGCTCCGCGACGTTGTCAATTCAAATGCTATTTTTCAACTGAATAATAGAACGAAAGGCATGAAGAAAAGAACACAAAATTACCAATACTATTTTGAGTATTAAGAAATCAACCCTTTATGTACACTGTACACAAGAAAAAAAATTCGCAGATAGCGTAAAACAAAAAAAGTGGAGAAGAAAGAAAAAAGAATTGGAAAAGGTCGGTGTTTTTTTGCATTTTGCATATCTTCTCTTTACTGCATTTTGTTCCCTTTTTTATATATTTTTTTATTTGAAAGAAAACAAAGTAGTTACAATGAAGCAGACAAATAAGTGTAATTCAATATTGGAAATAATAAACATATTCATACTCATCAAAGCGCAGTTTTACCATTAAAATAAAAAAATAACTAACTGTATATTTTTTTTAAATGCTCTTTTTAATTTCCAAATATTTTAATAACATTTTCTTTTTGTATTTCATTAGTGCATTACTTTTCTAGAAAAGAAAACCGAAAAGTTAATACGAAATTTTTAAAAAATCAACTGAAAAAATTATTAAAAAATCAGTAAAAAATTAATAGTTTGTAACGCGAGTTTACTAAAACGAATTACAAAAAAATATTTTTTTAGTACAATTTAGTAAAAAAGTTGTAAAGTTGAGATACAAACAATTTTACAAACTTTTTTACTAACGTATTTTTTTGAGTGTAGAAACATAAATCTTGTTATTGCATGCATTTTTGTCGCTTTAGTAAAGTTGAAACAAAAAAAATTGTATTAAATTTCAATGTGTAAAACACAAGGCAAATTCCTCATATATTTTTTTTTTTTTGTTTCAACTGTACACATTTCATTAGCAAAACACTTTATCCGCAACGACCACTCGCCTTAAAGAAAACAATAAAACTAAATTTTGTTGAGGCGTTTTTATGTATTCATTGGCTGCTACCACCAAAATATACAAAAAAAAAATAGTTCAAAAGTTTTTTTTGTTGTTTTTTTCATTTTTATTTTTTCATTGGCTACTAACACTAATGCATACAAAACCGGTTTCGTTTGTTTATTTTATTTTTGTTTTCAGCAAAGTTAAGAATTCAATTAAAACATTAATTGGATCAATTAAAATGTTTAATTGAAATTAAATTTAATATCAAATCCATTTTTAATTAAACACAAAATTACGATATTATTTTCTGTGTATGTTTCCAAACAACGAAAACTTTTTGTTTCATGATTTGTGAGCTCTTTGTAGGGCAATGAGCTTTGTTAATTTTACTTTGATACAACAGCATTTTTTTTTTTGTAGTATGTTTGAAATAATTATTAATTTATTTTTTCTATTTTCCTTCTCTTAATATTTCCAATTGGGATTTTTTTATAACAAATGTTTTTCTAAACATCTTTCTGCACATGTTTTCAATATATCACGGTTTTATTCTAAATTTATTCTAAATTTATTCTAAAATCAAATGCACCATTGAGGAAAATTATACAAAAAATTAAATAAACAAAAATTACCTGGTGTTTAGTTTATAGTGCGCATGCCGTCTCCGTTCTCGTAGCATTGCCGTGCGTTATAAAGTTCCCATAGTATGAAAATAAAAATAAACAATAACAACAAAAACGAAATAAAGAAAAAACAAAATATTGGAAAATAAAGAAAATTTTTGGAAAAATAAAACAAAAATACAAAAAAAAATATTTAAAGGAAATTAAATTAAAATAATTTAAGAGAAATAAAAATTCCAAATTTAAGAGAAATTAAAATATCATTAAGAGTATAAGAAAGAGAAAAGAGATAAAAAAAAATCTTGTTGTTAGTTAAATTTTGTATTTAGAAATATTTATTTATTTGAAATCTTCACTTTTTTTGTTTATATTTTCTTAAGAACTTTTTGTTTATATTTTCTTTAGTTTTTTTTGTTTATTTTCTTAATTTTATAGTTGTTTTTGTTATTTTCTTTTTGTTAAATCAAATATCATGTTTTGCTTTTTTGTCTTTAAATCTTTAAACAATTTTTTGACAGTTTTGCTTTTTTAAATGTTCAAGTAGTCATTAATAATGACATTATGTTACTTTAAAAATATAATGAAAATTAAATGCGATTTAATGAGCACAATTTTTCAGTGTCTGTTAATCCCCTTTAATTTTAAAAAATTTCAAAATATTTTTTTTTATTATTTACACAACAAAAAGTTCATCACCTTTTGGTGTTTGGGATTAAACTTGCGTGTAATGTGAATGTAATTCGTTCACACCAAATATTAACCCTCTAACCGGCAGCCCCGCCTCTAGACGGGGTATACTAAATTGACCCAAAATGCATCAAATTATTTTTTTATGCCAATCAAGGATTAATAGGGACTTTCGTTATATCTCAATTGACCCGTACATTAGACCACCCAAATTTGCAAAAGTATATATTTGTTCGCTCCACCGGCAGTTTCTGATAGATTGGCCATAAAAAATAATATCTGTGTAAGAACTGGATCTCTCGGTTGCATACAGGCCAGTCGATTTGAACTTTTGACCCCAAAAGTGACCTAAAAGCACTACAAAGCTTTTAAGAGCAATAACCCTTAAAATATGCGTGTTTCCAAAAAATACTATATAAGTTTAATTTTGCAGAATAAGAAAGCAAACATTTCCTTCATACAAATTTTTAGCCTAAGTCTAAGACATCGTGGTGTTTTTGGCGGTTAAAATAAATATTTATGCGAAGACTTCATTTAAAACGACCCTCGTTAAAATTTGGACGGAGACTCAAATAGTCGGTATCCATTATTTTGTAGAGTAAGATATGTAGTTTTCATAAACCAATTACATTTGGAATTTATATGGGTAATTTCATTACAGAAGAGCCCAAAGCTGACTTTGAAGTTTCGATTATCCAAATGCTGTATACAAATTTGTAAAATTACTTTATTTTAAAGGACCCTCTTTAAAATTTTAATGAATTACAATCGGTTTCCATGATTTTGAAGAGTTAAAAATGCAGATTTCAAACAAGTGTTGAAAAGTGCAGGCATTTTTAGCATTAATTGAAAACATGTTAGCAAAATACTATATGAAAAATACTTGGCTTCTTATTACATTTGAACTTGAAGAATAAAAAAATGTTATTACAGTAGAAAATTTCAATGAATTTCATGATTCGGATTGTACTCAAGTGGTCTGCCACACGTTAGATGCCTGGGGAAGTTTTAATAACTTGGCTGATTTTCAACCGATTTTAGTTTTTAGTACGTTATTAGATAGGCATTTTACTCCAAATCAAAATTCTTTAACCAACTGAATTCAAATTTAACTTAAATACAAAAAAAAAAATGAGAAAACAGAAAAAAAAATATTTTTCCTTGTAATCCGTTTTTTAAAATTCAAGGCCGATGCGGGACGCCTTACCCATGTCCAATAAACCAAAATTTTTATGAGACATATTTTTACCAACAAATAAATGTATCTAGGGTAAGTTATGGTTAATGTCTTCCAATTTAATTATTTTGGAGCACCATATAAAATATACCAGAGTCTAAAAAAAACTGAAATTTTCAAAACTTGAAAAAAATAGAACTAATTGTGCTCACATCTCGAATTATGGATTAAAAATTGTGTAATTTAGAGAAGAATTTTTAGACTTTTTAAAAAAATCGAAGGTTTCGGACTTTTTCAAAAATTCGATTTTAATTTTATACGTTAAAAAATAAGTGATAATTCGAATAATTTTTAAATATTTTTTTTTCTAAAACTACATTTAAGTACAACAAAACGTCGTCAAACTTATTGTAAGAAATCTTTATTTTTTACTGGTCAAAATTAATGGAAAATTTAAATTTTTTTTTTTTTTTGAAAAAAAACAACATTTTAAAAAATTGATTACTCAACACCAACTTGGTACAAAAGTCTGAAAATTTGAGTTAAAGTTGCATTTAATACGTACTAAAATATATCAAAAAAAATTAATCGAAGGGGGTCGGGTCCAAAAGTGAGTGATTTGGCCTGGAATTCCCCAAATATTTTCCAAAAAGTACACATCTAACTCTTCAAAATCATTGAAACCGATTGTATCCACTAAAATTTTAACGAGGGTCGTTTAAAATAAAGTCATTTCACAAATTTGTATACAGCATTTCAAAAATCTAAACTTCAAAGTCATCTTTCGGCTCTTCTGTAATGAAATTACCCATATAAATTCCAAATGTAATTGGTTTGTGAAAACTACATATCTTACTCTACAAAATAATGGATACCGACTATTTGAGTCTCCGTCTAAATTTTAACGAGGGTCGTTTTAAATGAAGTCTTCACATAAATTTTTATTTTAACCGCCAAAAACACCACGATGTCTTAGACTTAGGCTAAAAATTTGTATGAAGGAAATGTTTGCTTTCTTATTCTGCAAATTAAAACTTATGTAGTATTTTTTGGAAAAAAGCATATTTTAAGAGTTATGGCACTTAAAAGCTTTGTAGTGCTTTTAGGTCACTTTTGGGGTCAAAAGTTCAAATCGACTGGCCTGTATGCAACCGAGAGATGCAGTTCTTGCACAGATATTATTTTTTATGGCCAATCTATCAGAAACTGCCGGTGGAGCGAACAAAAAAATACTTTTGCAAATCCCATACATTTTTTGGGTGGTCTACCGTACATGTTTTCACTGTTGTGATCAGACATATAGTTAAAAAGTTATTGTCCATTGCAAGTTTTACGAAAATCGCCAAAATTAAATATTTTGGAAAAACATCATTTTATAAAAATTTTAAAAATATATTTATAATTGATCCAGAGCTTTAAAAAAATTCAGATGCGTAGATCAAAGCCTCTAGAATGATTTTGCAAGTTCGGTCAATGGATTGCTTACAAGGATACTCCAGGAGATGCATAGACGGTCAGCCCGTCCAGAGGCGGTCTTTTCCGTTAGAGGGTGCCTTTTCTAGTTATTTCTGATACTTTTTTATTTTTTCTATTTTTACACAATTTCTTAGGTAATCCTATTTTTTATATTGCTCTCTTCATTTTTTATATGAAAACAAAAATTGCGCTCAAAAAATATTTTTTAATAAAAATTGTTAGAAAAAAATAAAATTTTACCGTAATTTGTATAAATTTTTTTATCCGTTACTTGGCAAGACTGCCTCTAGGCGGGGTACCAACAATTTCATCTGGACGAAAACCTCTAAGTTTTTGATATTTCTGAGTACAGAAAAGGACTTGCCGTGCCCAAATTACCCTAGAAATATTTTTTTTTATTAAAAAACAAAAATGGCCGGTTAGAGGGTTAACATAAAAACCATAAAATACAGAAGAAACATTTGATTAGCAACACATAAACGTCTTTTTCCTGATAAATACATATATTGGCTTTTTTTTGCTATCCACTAAGGCTAAAATACAAAATGCTGTGTTTAAAAATAACTACACAGTGCAATAACCAAAATCGAAATGGGATGAAACTAGGGTTTCTAAATTCCCGAACTTTTTCAATTCCCGGGAAATCATTATAAAAAGATTGTATTCCCGGGAATTCCCGGGAATTTTTTAATTAAAACAAATTTTGAATTTTACCATATAAAAATTGTTATATTACAAATTATGGCCGTATTTTCCAATTTAAAACAATTTTAGATGTATTCTTTTGTAAAATAGTTTTACTAACCTCTAAAATATACGCAGAAAGTTCATAAAATCTATTTTTTGTAGAAATATTGGACCTTATCATAGTTTCAGTATTTGCATTGACGTATTTCCACTCCATGCAAAATTGTTCACAATTCAGAAATACCCGATTTTGCATCAAATGCGGTTTTAATAACTTTTTGGAAAATCTTTCTAATTTTGACTACGCCAACCGTAAGAAATTTTATCTTGAAGATATATTTAATTAAACTTTCGAATTATTAAAATTAATTGGTTTAAGGCATTCCGGCCAAAATGAGAGCTTCAATGTACTATATAGCCATTGAAATGTAGTATTTTCACTAGTTGCTGGATAGATAGAACTCGCGGCGGCCAAGGTTCATTACAAAATATTTTTTTTTTCACGGCCGATAGATATCAGGCTTTTACTTCATATATGAAATTTTAAGCTGAAAACCAGGTTTGTTATATATTTTTTAAAATATCGATATTTTTGTTTAAGCACTATACAGATTGTTGTTCTGAATATGAAGTAAAATTTAGTTGATTCCGTATTTTGTCACGCAATCGATTAAAGAAAAATAATTATTAGGCCTAAATAATATGCAAGCTGAAGCATATCATCACTAGTTTTTCTTTAAAAACTTTAATTCTTTCAAAGTTTTAATGCCATTTTTATTAACTCATTTAAGATTGTGTTTAAAATGTGTAAATTAAATATATTTATTAAAAAAATAGCGAATAATTCCCGAAATTTCCCGAAGAAAAAATCCCGGGATTTTACGAAAAATATTTCCCGGGAATTCCCCGGAAATTTTTCCCGAATAGAAACCCTAGATGAAACCAAAAACAAATGAGAGGTTACATTTACCATAACAAAACCCTCAAGTTTTTTTTTTTTTTTTAGTTCAGTGCTAGATTTTTTTTACACGCATTTGAAGTTGGTGAACTTTTAGTATAATTATAATAATAATTACTTGAAAATTGTATAAGTGGAGTATACTTAACTTTTAATTGCCTTTAAATAACAATCACACGCAATGGTGCAATGTGGTTTATCTTCAATAATTTGCCTATTTAGAAAGTAGGTACTGGACCCATTGCAGCAAATCGTGCTAAAGTCACTTGATGCAAACATGTTTTTATATTTCTACAAATAATTTTTTGATTTTTTTTACAAAAAATAACACACACAGGTAGGTAAAAACTAATAATTTGTGTCTAAAAATGCGTACAATTTAAAAAAAAAATAATGTACAAATCATTAAAAATTAAACAATTTTTTGATTGATTTTGATTTTTTTCTACAAAAAAAAAAAATAACCCACACAAGTATGTAAAAACTAATGATTTCTCTTTAAAAAATGCCAACAATTTAAAAAAATAACGTACACAAATCATTATAAATTTAAGAATCACTTATGTTTATTTACAAAACAAAAACAAATAACTTTAAAAATTAAATGTTAATAAAAGTCTTTATATTTTATATAGTTATTTTTAAAACAACGCACAAAACCCTGCAAAAACTAGGTAATGTGTTGTGAAAAGTAATTATTGCCAATAACATTACTTATAGCAACTACTCATTACCCACTGCATTACTTTAGTGCAAAAAACAACTAGTGGCTTATATTGTTTAAGTACTTATTTGCAATAATATAAATAATGAGTTATTGGCAATGTTAAAAATAAATACTTATTTGCAAGTTCACTTAAGTCCAATCAGAAAAAACAATATTTGTTTTACCTTTTTAGCTTAAAGCTTCGCAAAAACGAAAAATGTAATGACAAATAGGTATTTTAAACTCTCTTTGCAACTATTTATTTAGGTAAGTAGTTATTTATCTCCCTACTCGTTAGCTTGCAGGCACTTATTATTTTTGTCTCACGACCTTTATGGAATAAGTAGTGTTTCTTGCAATGACTAAGTACATACCAATAATTATTACTAATTACTATACTCATTACTAGTAATGCAAAAATTTTGCTGGGAAGTAGTCATTAAAAAAACTGAAGATTAAACAAATGTTCTTTTTAAAAAAACAACAAAACGTAAACTTTTTAAATAAAGTACAAAGAGCTAATGACATATTTTCTTGTATTTTTTTATTCTAAAGTGCGGAGTTTATCATATGGCTTAAACTCGATTGTAACTTTTAATTTTTAGCTGACATCCTCAGATTTCTCAGATAAAATCAACAGATTTTTCAGAGAAAATTTATTTTGAGTATAGAAATAATTAATATGAATTACATTTTTTTGCAATAATCATGTAAAGTTATTTTAAAACATTATTTTTCACTTTAAAATAGTGTTTATAAACCTGTTAACCGAAAAACCGGGTTTTCCCCAAAATTTAGTTTTTTTTTTGCAAACAGTTTAACCGGAATTGAAAATTTTCGGTGCACCGAAAACCGGTTTTTTAATACATTCAAAACAGAATATTTTCGCAAATATTGAGGGTTTCAAACACCTTGAAAATCCATGAGAAAGAATGTCTAAAATATTTTTTGCCTTAAAGAAACAATTTTCGAAATAGGAATTTTATTCCGAATCTGATAAATATTTCAAATACTCACCGTTGTAAGCGTTTTTTGGACACTTTCATGAAAACTTAATAAAGGTGTGTTTATATCATCCCACCGAATCTTTGAATTTTAAGAAAGTAACCCAGTCAGAAAAATACAATCGCAAAAGCGTTGTGGACGGTTGTACTTCAAAGAGCCTTCAAAGCCCATTCAGATTATCCGAATGATAACACCGAGTTACGCTAGGTTTAAAGCGCTTTAAAAGCGATGTAAGAAAGTGCCTTTAAAAACCCATAGTAAAGAATTTCTGTTTTAGTTAGATTATAATATTTTTTTTTGATTATTGTTTAATCTCCAAAAAAATTTCGAAACTTCGAAAATTTAAAACAAGTAGAAAAGTTAAATTCGACTTGGCCGAATCTATGAATACCCTCCACAATGCCCATTTTAAGTGATAGTAAATTTTCTAACGTGAAAAAATAACAGTTATGATTAGAAATATTTTATTTTGTGTAAAAAAAATTTTTTTTAGTAATTTTTTAAAAAAAAAAAATACTATTTTTTTTTTGAGTGTAAAATTTTTTTTGAGTGTAAAATTTTTTCGAATTTTACATTCAAAAAAAAATATGCTAATATTTTTTTTGAGTGTAAAATTTTTTCGAATTTTACATTAAAAAAAAAAATTTACTAATTTTTTTTTTGAGTGTAAAATTTTTTTTTGAGTGTAAAATTTTTTTCGAGTGTATTTTTTTTTTTTTGTTTTGGTATAAAAATATTTTTGAGTGACAAAAATACGTTTTAAAATATTTTTGTGACTTACCAATGGTTTTAAAACAGGTTTAACGGGTTTTCACCACGTGAATTTAAGGTGAAGCTAATCTGATATTCACGGTTTTGGTAATAACTTTTGAACCACTGGACCCATTTGGGTGAAATTCAATACGAACTAGGCTGGAGGAACGAAAAATAAATATGCCAAGCTTCAGCAGCCTCAGAATTGATTTTCGAAAGTTATAGTGCTTTTTATCTCATAAATTCACGAAAAACCCTTGCCGAAATTCAGTCTTTTGCTCATAACGCTTGAACTACTCGACCGATTTCGCTGGATTGCAATACCAACCTGATCAGATAAATGCCCAATATATATGCCAAACTTCAGGAGCCTCCGTAAAGTCTTTCAAAAGTTAGCGTGTTTTCAACAGACAGACATACAGACAGACGGACATACCAAAGTCTTAATACTGCCAAAAAACAGCTGTTTGTATGCAAATATAATAACACACAGCTATTTTTTTAAATATTTCATAAAATCAAGTTCTTATTGGACTGTAAACAAAATCAGATTACTAACGATGTAAATACAAAAAAAAAAAATTGTTATTTCACAACGATTTATATTTAAAAAAAAATAAAATTAGTTTTTAAATCAAAAAACTCATTTTTATCATATGCTTGTCTATCGCGCATAAAAAATCTGTACGGAAAATGATGTGTGTAGGATTTGTTGCAAATTTGATTAACTTTAATTTAATTTTATCGCGAGTAGATCGGAGATACATAACTCAATTTATAAAGAAAATAGTAAAAACCCTCAAAAAAAAAGCTAAAAAAATTATTAAAAAAAATGTATCGGTGAAAAATTTTTCGATGACATTTTTGAGCTTAGCGGTCCATATGATATCCCTATCAAAAATGATTTTGTATATATCCATGTATAAAGTGATACAAATATATCTAATTTTACATAAAAATATCTAATTATATGACATTATATAAAAAATTACTCAGATAAGACCAAAATTCGTATCAAATTTTATAAAATTTTACCTGGAGTTATATCAAATTTTATATAATTTGATAGGAATTTTGGTCTTGTCTGATTGATTTTTTATATAATTAAATATAATAAGATCTAAATATGTATAAAAAGATACATTTGTATCAATTTATACATGGCGATATACGAAATTATTTTTACTAGGGATACAACAAAAATATTTGCGGTTGGTGCGCAGTTTGGTTGTTAACTAGTGTAGGTTAAAGAATTTAATGTTTTGCAGATATCGGCATAAATAGCAACTTTCATAAAAATATCTACAAGTTAAAAGTTTGTAGCACTAAAATAAAAAAAATTCTGTCACTTTTCGGTATTTTCAATTATGGGCATTACCGAGATATAGTACCGGTTTGTCAGGTCATAAGAAGTTCCCTAGAAATCTGTTATCCTAATTTCAAATTTGATGGAAACTGTATATTAGGTAAAATCGGTATAACTTGTTATCCGTCAAAAATCGGGAACATAACCGGTTTTCTCGTAAATACCGGTTCAGAGGGGTGGGATCAGAATCATCCTTAATAAATTGAAAATAAATGTTTAAATAATATTAGAATTTATCCTGTTTTTTTACACTATATGCTTTTGTGTACTCTTTATTTTAATATTGAGGACTAGCTCTAGAGATTCTTTTTAAAACATACAGAATTATTAACGATGAAAAAATTTAAATCAATTTCGATCGAAATCCTACACGGATTTAAAATTACTAATATACAATCAACATTTAAAAAAAATTCCCCCATGCCAGCAGAATTCCTTTTGCTTGCGACTACGGTAATTTTCCCTAAATACTTCCCATTAATAATAATAATATCATTAAATACTTACTCTGAATCGTAAAATGAACTCATATGGATATTTTGAACCTTAAATATTATTTTTATTTTTTGGTTTTCAAAAGAATATAAATCTTTCCAAATAACATTTTATTGAACAAAAATCGTAAACAACAACACAACTTTTATTTGTATACTTTAACTAAATTTTGAAATAAATAAGTTTTTAGCAAAAAAGTACAAACAATTTTCTATTTTAGGTTTTTGAAAAAACACACATTTTTTTACGGCATTTTTAAGTTTAATTTTTATAAAATTTAAATATGAAAAAAAACTGCTCTAACACAACACGCACGCGACCGGTATAGAACTGCACGATGGCAAAAAAAAACTCTTTGAGTTTGATGCGTTTGCAACTTTTACTAAAAATTTCGAACAAATTAAGTTTCAAAAATTCTTTTATATTATTTTTATTTTTTTTTATGTTAGAAAAAAATATATAAAAAAATATGTATATTTTTCTATTTTTTAAACAAATCTCTGCTAACACAACTAGACGTAGACAATACGCATATAACTAAAAGAAAATCGTGCTTTTTGTTATTTTTTTTTTTTTTTTGGTTGTAGTGAAATGTTGTTGACCAACAAAACAAGCAGACATAAAAGTGCGAGAAAATTTTTGTCGGACTAGACCGACTGGAAAATACATTACAATATCGAAAGATGCCATAGAGTTTACAAATTTTTTTTTATGTTAATTAAAATAGAAATCAAAAATATATAAATTTTTTACAATGTTAACACTTTTATAAATATATATTAGATTAATTCAGTTCTGATAAAGGTAATTTTGGGATTTACAGGATACTAATACATAATAAAAAATATCTGCGTATTTTGTACTCCAGCCCAAAACATTAAATCATGATAATGTTTTGCTGAAGTTTTGGGTGTACTTGCCAAAGCAACGATTTTTTTTTTAAATAATGTTATTTTCCATTCCTTGCAAAACGAATTGAAATATCGGTCATTAACTGTTTGTAGTTTATTTAAAAATTATTACGTTTTGTCGTTTTTAAACATTTGTTTAATGGTTAGTTATTAAAGACTATTTCTGTTCTTTGTTTCAAAAATAACAACATAAGAAATAAAGACTTTCATTAGCATTAAATTTTTAAAGTCATTTGTTTTTGTTCTGTAAGTAAAAATAAGTGATTATTCTTTAATTTTTAATGATTTGTGTACGTTATTTTTTTTTTTAATTGTTGGCATTTTTTTTTAAGAAATCATTAGTTTTTACCTACTTGTGTGGGTTACTTTTTTTTAGAAAACAAAATTCACAAAATTATTTTTAGAAATATAAAAACATGTTTGTATGAAGTAACTTTAGCACGATTAGTAGAGTGTCTGGCCAGAATGAATTTGATTGCGGGATTGATTCCCCAAAATTTTATTACACATTTTTTAAGAAATAATAGAAAAATTATAAAAATAACCTACGAAATCATTAATATTTAATGTTTTCGTAGGCAATTTTTTTCAAATTTGTTGGTAAAAAAATGAAAGTGAAATTTTTTTAATTGTTCAATGTTATTTATTTTAGAAACTTTTATGAATAGTAAAAAATAAATGTTGATGTTTGTTAAAACAAATGAATAATTACTGCGATGATTTTCAATAGTTTTATTACTTGTTCTAAATGTGTTTTTCATTTGTTTTTGCCTACAAATTATTATGTGTTTACTGTTGATCCATTTCTAAGACAATAAAGCTATAAAAATCCGTCCATCTGTCTATGAAAAGCAAGAGTCTAAATTAAACAAGTATAAAAGTTAAATTCGACTTAGTCGAATCTATGAAACCCCTCCACAATGCCCCTTTTAAGTGATAATAAATTTTCTAACGTGAAAAAATAACATTTTTAAATAGAAATGTGTTATTTTGTGTAAAAAAAGAACTTTTTTTAGTAATTTTTGAAAAAAAAAAAATAATTTACAAAAATTTTTTTTGAGTATAAAATTTTTTTTGAGTGTAAAATTTTTTTGAGTGTATTTTTTTTTTGTTTTAGTGTAAAAATATTTTTAAGTGACAAAAATACGTTGTAAAATATTTTTGTGACTTACCAACGTTTTTAAAACATGTTTAACGGGTTTTCAACACTTGAATTTAAGGTGAAACTAATCTGAAATTCATGGTTTTCCTAATAACTTTTGAAGCACTGGACCGATTTGGCTGAAATTTAATACGAACCATCCAGGGAAACGACAAATATATATTCAGCATCCTCAGGATTGCCTTTCGATAGTAAGCGTGTTTTTTATCTCGTAAATTCACGAAAAACCATTGCCGAAATTCAGTCTTTTGCTTATAACTTTTAAACCACTGGACCGATTTCGCAATACCAACCCGACCATGTAAATGCCAATCATATATGCCACATTTCAGAAGTCTCTTTAAAGTCTTTCAAAAGTTAGCGTGATTTCTACAGACGGACGGACATCTTTAGATCGACTTAGAATCGATCGAGGCTCATCATGAATATATATGGGGCATTAGACTGGCATTTTTTTTCTCAACTTTCGATTTTCCCAAGTGTCCGGGCAGGTTTTTATTGTCCAAGGTCTAAAACTTATGTGGTACAAATTTGAGGTCAATCGGATTAAATTAACCCGTGGCGCCCGGCGGTCAAAGTTTTGGATTTTTGAAAAATTTTCACCAAAAATCCAAAACTTTGACCGAACGGCGCCACGGGAAAAAATGATCGGATTTGGCTCAAATTAGATTTAAATGAAAGATTGTCTTAAGCTCTATAAAATGGCCGAGGAAAAAAAAATTGTGATGTTTTTTTTAAAAAATTTCTTGAACTTAGGAAAAAAACCGCAATTTTTTGCAAATTTCAAATGGCGATATCTCGAAAACCGTTCGACCGATTTTAATTTTTTTGATATTCGTGCTCACCCCATCAAAATTAACAAATATGATAGGTCGAAAAAAATTTAAATTTTTTATTTAATTTTTTTTAAATTTTTCAAAAATCCAAAACTTTGTCCGCCGGGCGCTACGGGTTAATTCAATCCGATTGACCTCAAATTTGTACAACATCCGTTTTAGTCCTAGTAGAATAAAAAAATGCCCGGACTTTGAAAATTGGAGAAAATTTTTTTTGGCCATACAGAAAAATGCCAGTCTAATGGGGCATTCCATGTCAAATCGGACCCTTTGAAATTTTTTTTTTTTTAATTTCCCAATTTGTTTACAGTTTTTAGTACCCTTCGAAAACTCCTTCGCTGCAAATTTTCAGATTTTTTTGGTGACCTGTTCAAAAGATATCGAATTTTTAAAAATTGGTAGTTTGCTCCTTTACTCAAACTTCTTTTACTCATAACTTCTTCAATAATGGCCCATTTTTTTTTTTTTCAAAATTTTTGTTTTTTTAAGTACTTTAAAAAAAAAAATCCAAAAATTTCTTAAAAGCGCACTAGTATGCGATTTTTAAGTTTTAAAAACTAAATCTCATTTTTGAAAATGTTTGTACTCTTCGATTTTTTTGAATTTTTTTTTGTGTAAAACTTCTATCGATTCTACAAATTTTTTGCCCAGGAGGATTGTGGGATAACGATTATTGCTATTTTTTAAAATTTTTTAAAAAAATTTTATTTTAGTTTTCCAATCTTAAAATCATTTCTATTGCTCTAATGGTGCGTCATAGAGGGGTCATTTACAAGACCGACCGCCATTAATTTTTACGTCTAAACATTTCTTTGGAACAAACTAATACCCTATCTCCAATTTCTAAGGGGGCTCCCCCACAAGACGACATTTTTTAAAATTTGCTCCAACCGTTTTAACTGCACTAATAGTGCCCTTTAACTGTTAAGGCGATCCCCATACAATTTTTTTTATTTTTTATAAATTTGTTTTATTAAATCAGCTTCTACCGGTCCAATGGTGCGTCCGAGAGGGGTCATTAGTGAGACCGACCCCCATTTATTTTTACCCTACAACATTTTTTTAAAAAATACCTACGCCCTATCTCCACTCCCTAAGTAGGCTTCCATTCAAAATTAAATTTTTATAAAATTTGCTCCAACTGTTATTTGTATGAGAGCCTACTTAGGGAGTGGAGACAGCGCGTAGGTATGTTTTAAAAAAATTTTGCAGGGTAAAAATAAATGGGGGTCGGTCTCACCAATGACCCCTCTCAGACACACCATTGGACCGGTAAAAGCTGATTAAATAAAACAAATTTATAAAATAAAAAAAAAAAATTGTATGGGGACCGCCTTAACACTTAAAGATAGAGGGTAGGTGTGTTCAAAGAAAATGTTTAGACTAAAAAAAATATTGTGGGTCGGTCATACATTTTGTTGCTCTAAGGGCACTATTAGGGCAGTTAGAGCGGTTGGAGCAAATTTTAAAAAATGTAGTTTTGTGTCGGAGCCCCCTTAGAAATTGGAGATAGGGTATTAGTTTGTTCCAAAGAAATGTTAACACGTAAAAATTAATGGGGGTCGGTCTTATAAAGGACCCCTTTATGACGCACCATTGGAGCAGTAGAAATGATTTTAGGATTGGAAAATTTCAATAAAATTTTTCAAAAAATTTTAAAAATAGTAATAATCGTTATCCCACGATCCTCCTGGACAAAAAATTTGTAGAATCGATAGATGTTTTACCCAAAAAAATTTCAAAAAAATCGAAGAGTACAAACATTTTCAAAAATGAGATTTAAATTTTAAAACTTCAAAATCGCATACTAGAGCGCTTTTTAGAATTTTTTGGGATTTTTTTTTTTTTTTAAATTTTGGACCATTATTGAAGAAGTTATTAGTAAAAGAAGTTTGAGTAAAGGAACAAACTACCAATTTTTAAAAATTCGATATCTTTTGAACGGTTCATCAAAAATATCTGAAAATTTACCTGGAAGGAGTTTTCGAAGGGTACTAAAAACTGTAAACAAATTGGGAAAATCTAAAAAAAAATTTCAAAGTGTCCGATTTGACATGGAATGCCCCATATACTTTATGGGGTCCTAAACCAGTATTTCGAGGTGTTACACACGGAACGAAAAACTTATATATACCCTCTATCACTAGAGTGGACGGTATAAATAGCTGTAAATTTGGTAAAGATGTGCATTACTCAAGTGCAAAAGAGTTTTTTTTTTTTACATTTTGGTGAGTATTCAAGAATTATTAAACACTCTCACTTGTTATTTGTACATTTGCTAAACAAATGGAACATTTTTATGACAGATTTTTTTAAATTTTAGTCATAGTACTCTGTTTTTCACGGCGAAAATTTCTTTTAAACTACAAACGCCTCTAATCGTAAAAAAATATATAAATCAACAATTTTTGACATTTCAAAGAAAGAAACTATCATTACAGAACTGAAATGTCTTATTTCACGGTATTTCAAATTGTCTTGTATACGTGAAAACTTTTTTAACAATTTCCCTACACAGAAAATAAAATCGTCAAATTTAAATCAGCAAACAGCAATTGTAAATCAACCAAATATTATATCAACCAAACATTTAATAAAAACGGCCGCCTGTTAGTCAACTAATTGTGTTTGTGTTTGTTGAATTTCTTTGTTGAAAAAAAAAATAAGATTTTGAACGTTTGTCAATACAAATAATAATTTTAGAGAACTATTACAAACTCGTTTGTCAATTTTTTTAAAATTTTTTTTCAACAATCAATATTTCCAACAGTTAGTTGATATTACATATTTCCGTATAGGAGCACTTTCAGTGATAAAGTTAATTGTATTCACAAATATTGGGGTCAATCTAACAATTAATTTTTTTCTGTGTATGATTCCTCGCGTTATCAAAATTTATTTTTTTTATGGAGTTTAACAAACTTTTTCCCGTGAAATCAAACAGACCCAAGTAAAATTTTTTATATGATGCAATATATAATGATATATGACACAATATATATTAATACACAATTTGATCCGAATAATGGTGGATGTTTTTGCATTAAAAAGATCTACTTGTATAAAATATGATTTGATTTCATCCGAGTTTTGACCAGACATTGCCTTATATTGGTGGATCTAATTAGATCTAATTGCACAAAAACATATAAAATCCTGGTGTTTTTTGGTTTGGGTTGAGATGCACCACAGGTCAACGATACATTCACCAAACATATAATTTCCAAAAACAAAAAAATGTTTGGGTACGCTTCGAACCAGATAGGTGATATACATAACCCTAACAAGGAAATGTTTAGGAACATTTTAAAATTTTTTTTATTGTTTGCCTAAAAAACTTAGAAAATTTTTTGTTAATTGGAAACATATATAGTTTTATATGGAACAGAATAAGCTATATATAATGTTATGTTAAATTATACAGAAAAACAAATTTTGTAGTGACCCTGATATAATTTTATATAATTATATCAACCGTACACCTTTTAATCCGAATCATGATTAAATTATATATTACTACATATGACTGCATTAAAAAAACTTAGAAAATATCTCAGGGATGTATAATCAAATATAATTTATTATGTTTGTATCAAGTTATATATTGTAATATATGTTTATTTTTACTCGAGGAGTACTTTGCTTTAGGCGAAAAAGTAGTTTTGGTGAAAAAATAAGAAAAAAATGAAAAGAAAAATTTTTTGATGAAAATCAAAATTTTTATATAAAAAAAAGTTTGGATGAACAAAAATTTTGGAGAAAAAAAAAGTTTTTGATGAAGAAAAAAAAACTGTTGATGAAAAATAAAATATTTATGACAAAAAAAAAAATCAGGAAAAAAACATGTCATGAAAACAGAAAAATTTATGAAAAAATGTCTGCGAAGTTTGTACTTGTGCCCAAACCATTGAATCATCATAATGTTATGATGTATAAATAGGTGTTCTTTCCAAAGTAAAATTTTTCTAGAAAAAATAACGCTATAATTATTTGTCATTCTATGCAAAACGCATTAAAATATCGATCGGAGACCCCATTTGATGAAAAAATAAATATTGATAAAAAAAATATTGATGAAAAAAAATTTTGATGAAATAAAAAATATTGATAAAAAAAATTTGATAAAAAAAAAATATTGATAAAAAAAAAATATTGATGAAAAAAAAAATACTGATAAAAAAAAAATAATGATGAAAAAAAAAAAAAAAATATTGATAAAACAAAATATATTTATAAAAAAAAAAAAATATTGATAAAAAAAATTATTGATGAAAAAAAATATTGATGAAGAAAAAAATATTGATGGAAAAAAAATATTGATGAAAAAAAAAAACTATTGATGAAAAAAAAAATTTGATTAACAAAAATATTGATAAAAAAAAATTGATGAAAAAAAATATTGATGAAAAAAAAATATTTATCAAAAAAAAAAAAAATACTGAAGAAAAATAATTATATTACGTTTTATTCACTATTTATTAATATTGATGAAAAAAAAATTATTGATGAAAAAAAAAAATATTGATGAAGAAAAAAATATTGATGAAAAAAAAATACTGATGAAAAAAATATTGTTGCAAAAAAAAAAATATTGATGAAAAACAAAAAAATATTGATGAAAAAATAAATATTGATGAAAAAAAAAAATATTGATGAAAAAAATAAAATATTGAAGAAAAATAATTATGTTACGTTTTATTTATCAACTGGTGAATATTTTTGTTATTAACCACGAGGTGAATTATTATCCAAGTTACAAACCCAAGTTAGTAAAATTTTTGGTTTTAAGAAAATGAAAATAGTAATTCTAATTTTCATTTTCGTTAATTGTTAGCTTATATAGTCAAACTGAGGTGGCGTCCTGGAACTTTTTTAAAATTAGACACCAGCCTAAAAACATTATCATGTTAAAAAAAATAAAATTTGATGAAAAAAAATTGTAAAAAAAAAATTTTTGGATAAAAAAAAATGGTGATAAAAAAAATTTTAATGGAAAAAAAAGTTTTTTTGTTGAAAAATAATTATGTGTCGTTTTATTCAACATGTGATGAAAAACGCTTATATTCTAGGGCTGCCAGTCTAGGGGATTTATCCCCAAAGCTATGGATCTCATGCTAGCACAATGAATAAACTGTTTCATTGTTTTTTTTTTTATATTCCAAAAATATTTCGGGGACCCAAAAATTGCCATAACGCGATGTCCATTATTATGGTTAAACAAACCACAGCAAAGTGGGAGATTTGGCAAATTTTTTTGAAATGCTTAAGCCATTCAGTAAGTACTGGATTGATAGCTATGAAATTTGGTCATAGTTAACGCATTTTCAAGCTTAAGTTTGGAATATAGAGCCCAGCGGTTATAGGGGGGGGGGGGACGGGGTAGCAGAGGCCCTCAAAGTAGGGTACCATTTCCATGCGAACTCTTTAAACTCTTGCCAATTTGTTGTTTGTTATCAGATTTCCAAAAATAGAACAATGTGCTAGAAGGTGCTTGAAAAAATGCTTAAGTATGTGACTACTGTGCACAGTTACAAACCTTTGATATCTTGTTCCTCTATGTATTATAGGGTAATTTAAAAAAACGTTTACATTTTGCTCTAGAAATTAAAGTCAACAATAAAATTTGTTTAGACAAAATTATAGAAAGAGTGAATGCGTAACTTAATTTATTTTTAATGAAATATATATGGGCTATTTCACGTCAACGGGAGACCCCCCCGCCCCCAAAATTCTATTGGTCGTAGAGAGTTGTATTATGGCTTAAAATTTAGCCAATGATCTCTACTTTTGAAAGCTGAGTGGCGGAAGTTGAACCCAATGGTAAGTGAGCCAATATGGCGGCGCGAATCGGGATACCCCGATCGGGATATGCTGAAAACCAATGAAGGAGTTATCGGATTTTTCTGAAATTTGTTATCAGGGGGTTTATTGGGACGCTTAGTTCAAATTTTAATTCAGATTTCAAAAATTCAAAATGGCGGATCCAATATGGCGGATGATTTTTTCGAGGTTTTCGCGTTCAAATAAAACTCGGTTTCCGGGTGTATTATGGGTCACTAAACACGATTCTGAATTTAGATTTCCAAAATTTAAAATGGCGGATCCAATATGGCGTTTTTTTATTTGTTTTTAATTTCGATTTTCTTGAAACTTGGTATCCGGGGGCTATTTGGAACGCTGATTTCGAATTTTTATTCAGATTTTAAAAATTCAAAATGGCGGACTCAATATGGCGGATGTTTTTTTTTTAATTTGTCGCATTAAAATAAAACTCGGCTCCCGGGTGTATTAGGGGTCACTAAACACGATTCTAAATTGTGATTTCCAAAATTCAAAATGGCGGATCCAATATGACATTTTTTTTTTTTTTTTTAATTTCGATTTCCTTGAAACTTGTTATACGGGGGTTATTTGGGACGCTTATTTCAAATTTTTATTCAGATTTCAAAAATTCAAAATGGCGGAACCAATATGGCAGATGATTTTTTTTTTTTAAATTGTCGCATTTAAGTTAAACTCGATACCCGGGAGTTTTATGAGTCACTTAGTACGAATCTGACATCAGTTTCAAAAATCGTTATTAAAAAAAAATATAAGAGCCATGTTGGATCCGCCATTTTGAATTTTGAAAACCTGATGTCAGATTCGTACTAAGTGACTCATAATTCTCCCGGGTATCGAGTTTAACTTAAATGCGACAATTTAAAAAAAAAATCATCTGCCATATTGTTTCCGCCATTTTGAATTTTTGAAATCTGAATAAAAATTTGAAATAAGCGTCCCAAATAACCCCAGGATAACAAGTTTTAAGGAAATCGAAATTAAAAAAAAAAAAACGTCATATTGGATCCGCCATTTTGAATTTTGGAAATCACAATTCAGAATCGTGTTTAGTGACCCCTAATACACCCGGGAACCGAGTTTTATTTGAATGCGACAACTTAAAAAAAAACCATCCGCCATATTGAGTCCGCCATTTTGAATTTTTAAAATCTGAATAAAAATTCGAAATCAGCGTCCTAAATAGCCCCCGGATACCAAGTTTCAAGAAAATCGAAATTAAAAATTAAAAAAAAACGCCATATTGAATCCGCCATTTTGAATTTTGGAAATCTAAATTCAGAATCGTGTTTAGTGACCCATAATACACCCGGAAACCGAGTTTTATTTGAACGCGAAAACCTCGAAAAAAACATCCGCCATATTGGATCCGCCATTTTGAATTTTTGAAATCTGAATGAAAATTTGAAATAAGCATCCCAATAAACCCCCTGATAACAAATTTCAGAAAAATCCGATAACTCCTTCATTAGTTTTCAGCATATCCCGATCGGGGTATCCCGATTCGCGCCGCCATATTGGCTCACTTACCATTGGGTTCAACTT
Source organism: Pegoplata infirma (assembly GCA_963921195.1). NCBI lineage: Eukaryota > Metazoa > Arthropoda > Insecta > Diptera > Anthomyiidae > Pegoplata > Pegoplata infirma. The sequence goes on along the minus strand of OY992536.1, from coordinate 71,548,447 downwards.
CCGCCACTCAGCTTTCAAAAGTAGAGATCATTGGCTAAATTTTAAGCCATAATACAACTCTCTACGACCAATAGAATTTTGGGGGCGGGGGGGTCTCCCGTTGACGTGAAATAGCCCATATATTTTTTTTATAATTTTTTGCTTCATTAAATTCATGCAATATGTGTGTAGTTGTAGAATTATGTACAACAAACAAGTGGTGTGATAATGTTAAATAGACAGCAAAATTTAGATTTGAAGATGTAAAATATTAAAGGGATGAAAAAAAAACTTTTAATTAGAATTGAGCAGATTTAAATTGTGTGTATTCTTTGATATTTATTTTAACAGAAATATAAAAAAAAAATAATAACAATATGGGGCCTATTTACAAAAAAGCTCTTAACAATGGTCATAAACCGATTTTTCCAAGAGGCTGTTGTAGTTTAATTTTAGAAAATTTTTATATTGTGTGAAAATTTCAAGAAAAATAAAAACTTCTTTAAAAGACTGTCTCAGAAATGACAAAACCAATGCAGAGAAAATCAAGCTTTAAAAAACTAATAGTCGGTCAAGACCAATCATATAATACCCTATACCAGCGTATCCCAAAAAATGGGTCTTTTGTCCAAACATTGACTGATTGGATATATCTTTTGTTAGATCTTTACACTCAAAAAAGAACCTTGTCAAATTACTAGAAAAAGTTACCAATATATGACAGTTTTCCTTGTTTTTTTACAAATAATTTTCGATCGAAATTTACTTTTTTTTTTTTGTAATTTCACAGTTTTTCTTGTAATTTTACAAATTTCCAAGATTTTTTACAAAAAAAATCTAGTAAATATACGAGAATTTCTTGTAAATTTTATTTCGCTAAAAAAGTTGTAAATTTACAATTTTATTGGTAAAAATCTTGTAAAATGATAAAAAAGCTGGTCATTTTTACTAGAAATTCTCGTAAAATAGGAGGTTGCAAAAAATCTAGTAAAATCACAAAAGCTCCTTGTAAGTTTTATCACGTCAAAAAAATTGTAAATTTAATTTTTTTTTGGTAAAAAGCTTGTAAAATTAGAGAACTACACACAAACCAAATTTGAGTGAACTGAGGTTCTTTTTGTTGTCAATATTCCGATTCATCCGTCAATATTTTTACATGGGGACTTAGTCCAAAATTGTTCCAACTTAAATTAGATTTGATTAGGTTACAAAAAACAAAATTTTAACAAAGAATTTTTGATAGTTAAAAACATCTCCAAAAACTCAATATAGTCTGTATCGCAGAGTGGTATAGGTTATAAAAATTACTTAATTCTGTTAATAGGCCCTTAAAACTTCAACAAAAAGCTAAAGTTTACAACGCCAGGCACCTAAACAACATTAAAAATAATTTTTAAAATGATGTTGTATGCATTTATAAGTTGAAATTTCTCTCTTTTGAGTCACTTGTCTGTTGTATAAATAAAGGAATGCATGTTATAGTGGAAATTTGTAGGATTGCCACCGTATGAAAAATACAATAATAAGCCAAACCAAACGGCTTCTGTACCGTTAGTACAGCAGTATTTTAATCGTGACGAGTTTTAAAAAAATTTGACCGTTCGTTTTAGGGATATTCAGTCTTGTTTTTGTCAAAAAATTCCTACTTATTCAAAAATAAAAAAACTTAGTGTGCGGGCTCATAAAAAACTCTTTTATTCCAAATTTTAGATATATCGGTCCAAAAATTTGGCTGTAATTAATTTTAGACTAAAAAAAGGCTGAAAGATACACGGAAAATAATATCGTTTATTTTATTTTAATTAAAATTTTAATTGTTTTTATACCCCCCACTCTAGTGAAATATTGGTCTAGGACCCCATAAAGTATACATATTCATTAGGGCGGAGTAATTTTTTTTCGACAAAATCGTCTAGTATATTCGGATTCTGCACAAAATTCTAAGAAAAAATGCCGAACAAACAATGAAAACATGTCTCAAAAATCAGTTTTGGCCCCCCCCTCCCAATTTTCAAAAATAGTTTTGCACGATATACGACTTTTTTAGCTGGGTTTTTTATTTGGAATATATTGTTTTACTAAAAAATTTTGCTTTTATTTTGTATTAAGAGGTTTACCTGGTCTTTTTGGGTACGTGGAATCCATATTTGATATTTATTTTGCTCTAAACCGCCGCTAGAGGGCGCTAAAAACAAAAATCTGGAATTGGGTCTTCAGATTTTTTTTTTTATTATGAAGCCAGATACTCCAAGGAGCCATTTAGACATTCCCATTTACAGTTTAATTAAATTCCAAAAACTCGCGATTTTATTAGCGATTTTAATTTTTTTAAAATACAAAAAAAATTAAAATGTGGTAAACTACACCACTCTTTTATTGACAGTTTTTTTTAAAACATTTTCGTTTATAGTAGAGGATTTTAGCTTTCAATTTCATTTTTAATTATCAAAATCCGATGTTTACTTAAGGAGTTATAATTCTTCAAAGTACATCGATAAACGGTTTGAAAATCCTAAAATCATTTATTAACAAAATTAAAAAAAAATATATATATGAATGTGGGTGTGGAACAAGGTGCTATAATCCAAAAACCAAATTGTTCAGGAGAAGCAAAAAACTATATAAGTAAGTCCCGAAAAAAATAAATTTTCTCAAATTTCTTTTTGCAGTTTGACAAAGATCGACCATATGCATCTACGTACAAAATTTCATTAAAAACAAATGAGCGGAAGTAGCAAAAAAATGCATGTGAAATTTTGTTCTAGTGGAATAAGGTGCTATGTTACAATTTCTACTAGGAATTTCAATACATTTGCCAAGTAGTTTTAAGTTTTTTGTGTTATTTTTTAAAAATTTAAATTTAGCGTGATGAATTCACAAAATTTAGACGGGATCCTGCAGTAATCATTTTTATATAAAAATAATAAATAGCAGTTAATTTAACAAAAAAATTACTGTTATATGGTTTATTTTAAACAACTTTTCCCATAATGGGTTAAAAAATTTGCACTATTTATGATATAAGTTACTAAACAATAAATTTTTAAGTTCGAACTCAAAAATTAGATAGATTATCAAAATCCACCCTTAGTATTACGTAAAACAATCTTATGTTTTTATGTGGATATAGTACCTTTTTCCACATTTACACTTTAACTATAGATTGATTAGATTAGGAAGCGTTTTTAGCAAAACCAATGGATACATATTGAAGCCTAGGATGTTTTCTACACGCTAACCATCTCATATGTAATAATTTTTATATACTACCTTCAGTTTAACCGCAAAATACATGTTAGTATCAGGGAAAAATATATAAAATATTCCCAAAAATAGTTAAAGTTGAACTTTTAAGGTACCTTTTATGACCAAAAACGATCAAATTTTTAACAAATTTGTTTACAAATAGGTCGAACTATTGTAGGATAGTACAATTTTGCAAAAAAACGCGATTTCCAAAAATTGGATTTTAGCACCTTATTCCACACATACATTCATATTTTTATACCCTCCACTCTAGTGATAGAGGGTATATATAAGTTTGTCATTCCGTTTGTAACACCTCGAAATATTGGTCTAGGACCCCATAAAGTATATATATTCATGATCCTAGATCGATTTTAAGACGATCTAGCGATGTCCGTCCGTCCGTCTGTCCGTCTGTCTGTCTGTCTGTCTGTCTGTTGAAAACACGCTAACTTTTGAAAGACTTTACGGAGGCTCCTGAAGTTTGGCATATATGTTGGGCATTTACCTGGTCAGGTTGGTATTGCAATCCAGCGAAATCGGTCCAGTGGTTCAAAAGTTATGAGCAAAAGAATGAATATCGGCAAGGGTTTTTCGTGAATTTATGAGATAAAAAGCACTGTAACTTTCGAAAATCAATTCTGAGGTTGCTGAAGCTTGGCATATATATTTTTCGTTCCTCCAGCCTAGTTCGTATTGAATTTCATCCAAATCGGTCCAGTGGTTCAAAAGTTATTAGCAAAACCGTGAATATCAGATTAGCTTCACCTTAAATTCACGTGGTGAAAACCCGTTAAACCTGTTTTAAAACCATTGGTAAGTCACAAAAATATTTTAAAACGTATTTTTGTCACTCAAAAATATTTTTATACCAAAACAAAAAAAAATACACTCGAAAAAAATTTTACACTCAAAAGAAATTTTACACTCAAAAAAAAAAATTAGTATTTTTTTTTTTTTTATGTAAAATTCGAAAAAATTTTACACTCAAAAAAAAAATAGTAAATTTTTTTTTTAATGTAAAATTCAAAAAAATTTTACACTCAAAAAAAATTTTACACTCAAAAAAAAAATTAGTATTTTTTTTTTTTCAAAAATTACTAAAAAAAAATTTTTTTACACAAAATAAAATATTTCTAATCATAACTGTTATTTTTTTCACGTTAGAAAATTTACTATCACTTAAAATGGGTATTGTGGAGGGTATTCATAGATTCGGCCAAGTCGAATTTAACTTTTCTACTTGTTTTTCTTTTTATATTGGCATAATTAAAAAAAAATATTAAAAATAGAAGACTTTTGTGTCCTATTAAAATGATGACTGATTTTTTTTGTAAAAATGTTATACTTTCATAATATGTTACTTAAAAAAAATCAAAAGAGGTGAAAGTTGACGAAAATGCACTAAAAAAATGCATTTGCATTTAAAATACATTTTTTTAATGACACAAATTTTTTTTTAACTTTCACGTATAATGAAAAGGACTTAGGCTTTTAATTTCAATTTTGATTTTAAAAATCGGATATTTACTTAAGAAGTTATCGCTCATCAAACTACACTACTTTTTCATATTATGTGATTTTTAAAAAATGAAAATCGCGAATAAAATCGCGAGATTTTGGAATTTAATGAAACTGTAAATGGGAATGTCTAAATGGCTCCATAGTGTATCTATGTACTCAATCTACAGATCACAGGTCAAAAATACCCTTCTTTTCGTGCTGATTAATGGAAAAGGCGTATATCGTACAAAATTATTTTTGAAAATTGGGGGGGTTAAAACTGATTTTTGAGACATGGTTTGTTCGTCATTTTTTCTTAGAATTTTATGCAGAATCCAAATATCCTAGACGATTTTGTCAAAAATTTTGCTCCGAACAATTCACTCCGCTCTAATATTCATGATCCTTGATCGATTTTAAGTCGATCTAGCGATGTCCGACCGTCCGTTGAAAACACGCTAACTTTTTAAAAACTTTACGGGGGCTCCTGAAGTTTGACATATATGTTGGCCATTTAGCGGGTCAGGCTGGTATTGCAATCCAGCGAAATCGGTTAAGTGGTTCAAAAGTTATGAGCAAAAGAGTAAATTTCGGCAATGGTATTTTGCGAATTTACGAGATTAAATCCACTCTAACTTTCGAAAGACAATTCTGAGGGTGCTGAAGCTTAGCATATATATTTTCCGTTCCCTAAGTCTGTTTGGTTTTGAATTTCAGCAAAATCGGTCCAGTGGTTCAAAAGATATAAGCAAAGCCCTGAATTTCAGATTGGTTTCACCTTAAACTGTTGAAAACTCGCTAAACAAGTTTTAACAGCATGGTGAAATACCAGTTTTTTTAAAACTTCTTGTTGTGAGTTTTCCTGCCGTGGCGTGCAGTTTAGTTGTTAGACAAGTAAATATTTGTTATTGTTTTTGTAACTGTATGTAACGGTGTATAGTAGGGTGGCTCGTTTTTGGGCTTTTCTCTCTGATCAAATTCTAATACCCGCCAAAAGTGTCGGTCCCCTAAGGGTAACTCACTTGCAAAATATCACTCCGATCGGAGTTTATCTTCTGTCTCCACTTTGAGCCTCAAAATTCGGGATTTCGCAAAAAAGGACTTTAAAAAAAAAAATAAAAAAAAATTTAAGTATTTTTATTAAAATAATTAAAAAATTATTTTTTTATAATATTTGATCGTAAATACTTAAATATGAAATTTAAAGATTTTACGGTATCATTAACCCGTTCAAACTTGATACCAAAAAATGGCATGATTTTGGGGGCGTTCTCAAAACACCTTTTTTCAAAATTTCAAAATTTTATTAAAAAAAAATTTTAAATATACCATTTTTTCTTTCTGAATTCATACAGAACACCTTGGAGAAGAAAAATGTGAAATATGAAGGATATCCGTCGGTCCACTTTTCGGGAATTGCGGAGGGAACTTAGGGGATTTCAAGGAAATGTTAGTTTTATCAATAATTTGGATTAATAAAATCTTATAAATTTAATTTTTTGGAAAAATAACAGTTTTTTGGTGTCGTAGCATTCTATTTAATAACTTTAAGTATGTCATGAAATCTTACCGATCTAGCACGTCTTTAACCCACATTGGCTGGGGGTCACAAATGACCCCCGCAGAAAATTTGAAGTTTAGAGCTTAAATTTTGTGCTATAAACAAGTATAAAACGACTTTTATGTTTTTTACCCCAACTATTATTTCGTATTAATATATTATCTTTAAAAAAATCGTTAACCCATCTTGGTAGAGGGTCAAAAAGGACCCATTCAATAAAAAGGATATATTTTTTCAAATAAAATTAATTTGTGGCAATCTATTAGATAACTTTAAATCAGTTCTTAAATCTCTCATATTTAAGATATCTTTAACCCACATTGGCGAGGGGTCAAAAATGACCCCGACAAAAACTTTTAGGCATAGTGCTTGAATTTTTTTTATATCAACAAAATATATATTTTTTATTGAATGGGTCATTTTTGACCCCCTACCAAGAAGGGTTAACGATTTTTTTAAAGATAATATAATAATACGAAATAATAGTTGGGGTAAAAAACACAAAAGCCGTTTTATACTTGTTTATAGCACTAAATTTAAGCTCTAAACTTAAAATTTTCCGCGGGGGTCATTTTTTACCCCCCACCAATGTGGGCTTAAGACGTCCTAGATCTGTAAGATTTCATGACAGACTTAAAGTTATATAATAGAATTCCACGACACCAAAAAACCGTTAATTTGCTAAAAAATTAAATTTATAAGATTTTATTAATCCAAATTATTGATAAAACCAACATTTCCTTGAAATCCGCTAACTTCCCCCCGCGATTCGCGAAAAGTGGCTCGACGGATATCCGCCATAATTCACATTTGTCTTCTCCAAGGTGTTCTTTATGAATTCAGAAAGAAAAAATGGTATATTTAAAATTTTTTTTTAATAAAATTTTCAAATTTTGAAAAAAGGTGTTTTGAGAACGCCCCCAAAATCATGCCAATTTTTTGGTATCAATTTTGAACGGGTTAATGATACCGTAAAATCTTTAAATTTCATATTTAAGTATTTACGATCAAATATTACACAAAAGTATTTTTTTAATTATTTTAATAAAAAACTTAAATTTTTTTTTATTTTTTTTTTTTAAAGTCCTTTTTTGCGAAACCCCGAATTTTGAGGCTCAAAGTGGAGACAGAAGATAAACTCCCATCGGAGTGATATTTTGCATGTGAGTTACCCTTAGGGGACCGACACTTTTGGCGGGTATTAGAATCTGATCAGAGAGAAAAGCCCAAAAACGAGCCACCCTAGTGTATAGTAAGTATTTTTGGAAAAAAATCAAAAAAAAGTGTCATTTATATGATTGAATGTTAGTTTGTTTTTGGTTTTTAAAGAAGAGGATGGTAAAATAAAACGAGGGAAAATGTGAAATAGTTTTTTTTTTGTATTACATATACGGTGGCTCGTAGCTTATTTTGTGTGAAAGATATTAGTTAGCAATCCATTCAAGACAAAGTTAACCAAAATAGATCTAATTATTATCAAATAAGTATTTTTGTAAAAATTCCTGTGTATGTAATTAATCAAGCTTTAATTAAAGCTTAATGACGTTCAGATTGTCTAAATATTAAATGTGCTACGAGGGTCGAACTGGAAATTGAAATTATTTCTTAAAAATATTTCTAGGTCGATTTTATCCAAGGTCAAACATAAAAAAAATTAAAAAATAGTTCAATAGATAATATTCATTTATTAAATATTTTTTCCAAAGACCCAAACAAAAATCAAAATTTTTAAAACACAGTAGACGAAATCCAAATTTTTTGACCACCAATTTTTTTACCATCAATTTTTGGTAAACAAAGAAAAGATTTAATTGTTTACTAATTTTAGTGCACCTAAGTGTATAGTATTGAGATATAAAAATAATTGAACATTTCCTTTGTTTACAAAAAATTGGTGGTCAAAAGAATTGGAGGTCAAAAAATTCGGATTTCTTCGGCTGCATTTTAAAAATTTTGATTTTTGTTTGGGTCATTGGAAAAATTATTTGATAAATGACCGTATACTACTGGACAATTTTTTAAATTTTTAATGTTTGAGCTTGGGAAAAATCGACCTTAAAGTATTTTTAAGAAATTTTCTAAACAACGTCTTTCAATAATTTCAATTTCCATTTCGACCCTCGTAGCACGATTAATATTTACTCAATCTGGACGCCATTAAGCTTAAATTAAAGCTCGGTAAATTACCTACACAGCACTTTCAACAAAGATACTCGTTTGATAATAATTAGGTGTACTATTGAAAACTTTGTCTTAAATGGATTTCTAACTTATATCTCACACACGAAATAAGCTGCGAGTCACTGTAGGTATAAAACAACAAAAATATTTTACAAAGTAATCTTGTTACTCAAAGAAATTGTACACCAAAAAATTTTTACACTAAAAAAATTTTACACTCAAACAAAAAATGTACACAAATTTTTTTTTTAATAAAACGTCACACTCAAAAAATATTGACAGTCAAAAAAATGTTACACTCAAAAAAATTTTATTGATTAAAAAAAAGTTTTACTCAAATTAATATATTTTTAATAAAAAATTTGTAATGCAGTTTTTTGAATTTTTTTGTAGAAAATTGCTATCAGATAACATTGTGGAGGGTATTCATAGATTCGACCAAGTCGAATTTAATTTTTCAACTTGTTTTTTTAGATTTTCCCAATTTGTTGACAGTTTTTAGTACCCTTCGAAAACTCCATTGTGGTAAATTTTCAGATTTTTTTGATGACCCGTTTAAAAGATATCGAATATTTAAAAATTGGTAGTTTGTTCCCTTACTCAAACTTCTTTTACTTATAACTTCTTTAATAATTGTCCAAATTGGCAATTTTTTTACGTACTTTTTAAAAAAATCCAAAAAAATTCTTAAAAATGCTCTAGTACGCGATTTTTAAATGTTAAATCTCATTTTTGAAAATGTATGTACTCTTTGCTTTTTTTGAATTTTTTTTACGTAAATCTTCTATCGATTCCACAAATTTTTTGCCCAGTAGGATCGTGGGATTATTATTATTACTTTTTTTTAAATTTTTTTAAAAAATTTTATTGTAATTTTCCATTCTAAAAATCATTTCTATTGCTCCAATTGTGCGAGAGAGGTCATTTCCAAGACCGACCCCCATTAATTTTTACGTTTTAAAATTTCTTCGGAACAAACTAATACCCTATCTCCCACACAAAATGACATGTTTTAAAATTTGCTCCAACCGCTCTAACTGCCCTAAAGTACCCTTAGAACAATCAAATGTATGACCGACTCACAATATTTTTTTAGTCCAAACATATTCTCTGAACACACCTACCCTCTATCTGTACCTATTAAGGCGGTTTCCATACAATTTTTTTTATTTTTTGTAAATTTGTTTTATTTAATCAGCTTCTACCGGTCCAATGGTGCGTCTGAGAGGGGTCATTAGTTAGATCAACCCCCATTTATTTTTACCCTCCAACATTTTTGTAAACAAACCTACGCCCTATCTCCCCTCCATAAGTGGGCTTCCATTCAAAATTACATTTTTATTAAATTTGCTCCAACTGTAATTTGTATGGGAGCCTACTTAAGGCGTGGAGATAGGGCGCAGGTGTATTTTACAAAAATGTTAGAGGGTAAAAATAAATGGGGGTCGGTTTCGCAAATGACCCCTCTCGGACGCACCATTGGACCGGTAAAAGATAATTAAATAAAACAAATTTACCAAAAATAAAAAAAATTGTATGGGAACCGCCTTAATAGTTAAAGATAGAGGGTAGGTGTGTTCAGAGAAAATGTTTGGACTAAAAAAATATTGTGAAACGGTCATACATTTGATTGCTCTAAGGGACCGCCGCAATAGTTAAAGATAGAGGGTAGGTGTGTTCAGAGAAAATGTTTGGACTAAAAACCTATTGTGGGTCGGTCATACAATTGATTGCTCTAAGGGCACTCTTAGGGCAGTAAGAGCAGTTGGAGCAAATTTAAAATAAAGTCATTTTGTGTGGGAGCCCCCTTAGCAATTGGAGATAGGGTATTAGTTTGTTTCGAAGAAATGTTTAGACGTAAAAATTAATGCTTATCGGTCTTGGAAATGACGTCCCTATGACGCACCATTGGAGCAGTAGAAATGATTTTAAGATTGGAAAATTACAATAAAATTTTTTCAAAAAATTTTAAAAAATACTGATGATCGTTATCCCACGATCCTACTGGGCAAAAAATTTGTGGAATTGATAGAGGTTTTACGTAAAAAAATTAAAAAAAATCAAAGAGTACATACATATTCAAAAATCAGATTTAAACTTTAAAACTTAAAAATCGCATACTAGAGCACTTTTAAGATTTTTTTTTGGATTTTTTTTAAAAAAGTACGTAAAAAACAAAAAAATTTAAAAAAAAAATTGGCAATTTGGACCAATATTGAAGAAGTTATGAGTAAATCTTTTGAAGGGGTCATCAAAAAAATCTGAAAATTATAAAAATCAAATAATTAATTTTCTGACTTCGCACAATAATTATAAAAAGTTTTATAGAAATCGAAATAAACTAAAAAAAACTATAGGTAAGTACTAGAGAAATTAATAATCTTCAAATCAGAAAAAATTTCATCAAAATCGGTTCAGTAGTTTTTGTTGTACAACAGCAGACAATTTTGCTCTTTAAGTTAGTCTACAATTGAGTGGCCCTTGCAATACGAACTCCAATTTGTCCTAACTTTTAATCTAAAAAAGTTGACATTCTCTTAAACTTAAAATGCTTACATCTTGACGACACAATAAAAATTCCAGTCATTTATACTTCTTAACTCGTTGAGCACGACCACCAAATACCTAAAAATACTCCAAATTATATTTTTTAAGTAATCTATTTTTAAAAATTCACATATGTATTTCAAAAACTTAAAGATATTTTTTGTCAATGTTTTTCTTTTATATGACCCATCAATTGTTTCTTAAAGCCACTTCAAAGGAAAATATATGTTTTTCTATAATTTAAAATCTATTTATGTGAGAGTTTGTTTAAATGACTTGCCTTTATAATATTTGTTAAGGTGTCTGTCAAAAGAATGAATAAACTGATTTTTCTATTTCAGCAAAATCACATTTGTTTACATATAAAGCATTTCACAGCAAATCTGCCAGTTATATGTAGGATAGAATATATAGAAATATTTAAAAAAAAAAAAATTCTGAAAAAAGTCTATAAATTATTTAATTTTACAGATCGATCCTCGTAGTACGTTTATTATTTGCTCAATCTGGATGCCATCAAGCTTAAATTAAAGTTTTATAAATAACCTACATAACTTTTTTTTTAAATAATACTCGTTTGATAATTATAACGTTTAGTATCGTTAACTTTGTCTTTAACAAATTTCATCTGCTATAAAATAGTTTCACAATGTATTGTCCCCACTATAAAATTTTGAGATTTTTTTGAGATTTAAAAAAAATAATTGCTTGAAGGTAGGAAATAACCACAATTTTTAGCAAATTTCAAATAGCAATAACTCGACAAACCGTTCGACAGATTTTAATTTTTTTGATATTACTACGCAGATGTTTTGATTAAAATGTTTGTTATTTTCTTTAACTGTCGAATTACAAATTTTCAACATATCAGATTTTTTTTTCGCTTTAATTTATTTGAGTAGTTTAATTCAAAAATATACAAAATAATCGGGTTTTACTTTTTTTATTGTTGGCAACATATTGGAAAGCAAAAAAGATGAATTTTTTGATAAATTTGTCATAAGTTTACAATTCATTTGTTAAATCAATCATTATTTTGATTGACTATAAATAAAAAATTGATCAAATTTTTGATCAAAATCTTAAAAATGATGATTGGTATAACAATTTTTTTAATTAGAGGAATTTTAATCAAAAAATTGATTGAATCCGCGTTTTTGTTGATTGAAATTCGTTTAAAATTTTTTCTGTGTATGATGTGTTGCTAGATATATTTATACCCCACACCACTCTGTGGTACAGGGTATAATGTGTTTGTGCTGATGTTTGTAACTACCCGAAATATTGGTCCTAGACCCACTTTTAGTATACCGATCGACTCAGAATCACTTTTTGGGTCGATTTAGTAATTGGAAAAAATCGGTCCATGTGTTGACCTAGCCCCTATACAAACGTCCCCTTTTAATTTGGGTCAAATGCCCCAAACAACCGTATTTTAATAGATTTCCTTTCAAAATTTGGCAGAAAAACGTTTTTTGTATTCACAAATCACCGTTCCGAATTTCAAAGGAATCGGATCAGTTCTTCTTGTAGCCCCCATACAAACCACCATCCCGATATTCACATAAATTTTATGAAAATAGAAAACATTTGATTAAAATTTTGTTTGAATGTGTTTAACGCATACTTTTATAACCCAAAAATCTGATTAAAATCGGACCATTTTTGGACTAAGGCCCCATATGAAAATTTCGCCCGATACTACTAAAAGCGGTGTATTTGCAACAAATATAAGCCAATTTCACTCAAATTTGGTATGTGAGTGTTTTCTAGACTTATTAAAGATTTGACAAATGATTGACCAAATTGGTCCATATTTGGAAAACACTGGTGTAGGGTATTTTATGGTCTTTTAATATATATTTTTTTTTTATTTTCACATATTCAAAACTCCGATCACCGACCGCCAAGGGTTAATTTAATACGATTGGCCTAAAATTTGAACCACATAAGTTTTAGGGCTAGGAGAATAAAAACTTTCCTGGAAGTTCAAATTAAAAATAACATTTTTTTGCCTTACAAAAAAAAAAAATGACAATCTAGTGCGGCATGCCCCACATATTGTTTGTGCAGCGTATTAGTTTTTAATGTCTGTGACCGCAAAAATATATATTTTTGTATGAAAGAAAAACAACTACAAACATTTTAAGCTGACATGATTTTATTATGTGAATTTTTCCATAATGACATTATAAAAAAATTTAAATTACATTTAAAGTGGGTGGATTTTTAGATGAATAAAACAAATTATAAACATAAGTTTTCAATAAATAAACAAATGTGTATGTTGATTGAAAAGCAAACAACCTAGATGCTATTAAGCACGGAGATGATTAAGTAGATTGGACAGAAGCAGACACATAAAAATCGTTGTCACTTGAACATTCCGTTGTCATTTGAAATTTTATTAAAAAAACGATGATTTTCCTAAAAATTAAAAACAGTTTATATCAACACTAATTCCTCTATACCTATCATATAAAACAAAATTCCAATTAATCATAACTTGTGCGAAATCTGATAGTATTTTAGAGAGATTTTTCTAGAATAATCTTACTCAAAATATAATTAAATATAATTTTATTCATTCTTTACATTGCGAAGTGAAATAAAAGTTACGACAAAAAAAAAGTTACGACAAAATCGAAAAATCGAAGTTACGATGGGGAAAAACCCATCTAAATGTGCAATACACGTGTCAAAACATACGCAAATTTTCGTCATATTGAATAAAATAACAAAATTGTATGACATTTTGTTAATAAGTCGAAAAATAATTTTATTTTTTGGAACGTTATGAGATAGGTCTTTTAAATACCTTTATTAAATACCTTCATTTAAAACTGATAATGGTTCACTTCCCCAATACAAATAACACCCCCATCCCAAAAATAAATTTTGGCCGCTAAATAAAACAACATTTCTAATGAATTTTTGTTCTGAAAAACATATCCCAATTTCATGAAGATCGGAGAGTGAAATTAGGAAGACTTCCCATGTAAGTAATAACGGGACGATATTAGTTTCTCATTCAGTTTGCGACACTGCAAAATTTTTCGTGGCATCGGCAACGTTCAAACTTTCACAATTTCCAGTTGACGACGATCGACATATCGTCTATCTATATTCAAAATATGACACCTTAAATTTGGTCAAAATGAATTTCCAATGGCAAAAAGCTCCCTTACACATACAATTATTTTAATTGTTTAACGAAAGTACAACCAAATTTAAAAAAGTGTTTTTTAGAGGCTGCTTTAGTTTTTCAAAGGAAACTATCTTACCCATTTACAAACTTCAGGAGTTTACCCATCTGTGACAAAAAAATTTAAATAAAAAAAAAATATTTTTTCTCGTTTTCCATCAATGTTTGTCATTCAGCTATCTTAAAGTAAAATTTTTTTTTTATGAAAATAAATGCTAACCTCCATTACAAATTTAAAAATGCCTACGAATTTTGTACTCTTGCCCAAAACATTAAATCATGATAATGTTTTTTTAGAAAAAATAATGTTATATTACTTTGCTATTCCATGCATAACAAATTGAAATATCAGTCGATTAAAAACCAAAAGAGCTGTACATTTCGTAAGTGAGTGCAAAAATAAGTGCAAAAAAGTGTTTTTACATTTTGGAGAGTATAAAAGATTTGGCACCAAAGAATATAACACTCTCACTTGTTTTATGTATATTACATTTAGCTTAGACTTGGTGAAAAAGTAGTTTTGGTAAAAAAAAAAATGATTTTTTCACGAAAAACAAAATTTTGATGAAAAAAAGTTTTTGATGAATTTTTTTGATGAAAAGAAAAATGTTGATGTAAAAAAAAAAATTGATGAAAAAAAAAAATATATAAAAAAAAATTTTTTGGTGAAAAAAAAAATTTTATGAAAAAAAAAAATTTGATGAAAAAAAAAAAATTGATGAAAAAAAAAAATTGATGAAAAATTTAAAAAAATTGAAGAAAAAAAAAAAAATTGATGAAAAATAGAATATGATGAAAAAAAAAAAATTGATGAAAAAAAATTTAATGAAAAAAAATTTGATGAAAAAAATTGATGAAAAAATAAAATTGATGAAAAAAAAAATTTGATGAAAAAAACAATTTTATGAAAAAAAAAAATTATGAAAAATAAATTTGATGAAAAAAAAAGTTTGATAAAAAAAAAAATTATGAAAAAAAAAAAATTTGATGGAAAAAAAATTGATGAAAAAAAAATTGATGAAAAAAAATTTGATGAAAAAAAAAAATTTTGTTGAAAAATAGTTATGTTACTTTTTATTCACCAGCTGGTGAAAAACGGTTTTATTCACCAAGAGGTGAATTATTATCAAAGTTGCAAACCCATGTTATTAAAATTTTTGGTTTTAAGAAAATGAAAATAGTAATTCTTGTTTTCTTTTTCGTTAATTGTTAAGTTATATAGTCAAACTGAGGTGGCGTCCTGCAACTTTTTTAAAATTGACACCAGCCTAAAAACATTATCATGTTAAAAAAAAATATAAAGGAAATTAATTTTTAATACGCAGACCTCAAATCTTATTGCATTTTGCATGCTGAATACGAATCATTGGGATTTTCAATGGCTAGTTTTCGAGATATGATCCTTTGTAACCGATTAGAACATAGTAACATAAGTACGTAAAACTTTTAAACTAAAAACCTGATTTAAACATTATGGCCCATGCCAAAGAAAAATTAAAAGTCTATTTTAACAAAAGTTTTATTTTAAATTTTAAATTTTCTAAACATTTTTTAAAAACAATTTGTATGGAAATAACATTAAAATCCGGTTTAAATTTAATTTATTTTTCTGTGGTAAACTTTGATTGATCCTGTTGCAATACAACGTAAGTGAGAGAGTGCCATAGTTGAACACCCAAAGATGGAAAGGACTATCAGAGTTTGTAACTTTAAAAAACACGCAAAGATTTTTGATTTTTTCAATTTTTGTAAATACAATAAAAAGGATAACAAAATCATACACAATCGCTAGGTAACCTAAGGAAAATATTTTCGTCTTGATTCACACAAAAATTCTTGGCTAAAAATTTTCAATTAAATGTATTGATCAACGAAATTTAAATGAGTCAATCAATGTTTTGATTATAATTTTTGTTATTTTTTGTTACAAATTTTCAACATACCAGATTTTTTTTCGCTTTAATTTATTTAAATAGATTAATTCAAAAATATACAAAATAATCGGGCTTTATTTTTTTTATTGATGGCAACATATTGGAAAGCAAAAAAGATGAATTTTTTGATAATTTTGTCATAAGTGTACAATTGATTTGTTAAATCAATCATTATTTTAATTGACTTTAAATAAAAAATTGATCAAATTTTTGATCAAAATCGAAAAAATGTTTGATTTAAAAAATTCAAAATTTTTATCAAAATCCACATTTTATTTATTGGCTATAACATGACCAACATTTTTAGAAATTGTTTGCAGATTATGTAAAAATATTTATTAATCTTAATAAATACGTGTGTAATGAATCGAAAGATCGGTCGAGAATTCCATAAAATATATGGGGCATTCCATGCCAAATCGCACCCTTTCGTACCCGACCCTCTTCGATTTATTTCATTTTTGGATATATTTTAATTAGTATTATATGCATCTTGCACACCAACTTTCAGCCTTTTATTCCAAGATGGTGTTGAGCAAAAAATTTTCAAAATGTCAATTTTTCCAAAAATATGAGAAATTATAATTTTTAATTAATTTTCACCAGTAAAAATATCGACATCTTAAAAGAAGTTGGACAACATTTTGTTGGTATTTAAATGCAGTTTCGATTTTTTTTAACTCTGAAAATTGTACTCTAAATTACGCAACTTTTAAGCCAAAATTCGAGATGTGATCACAATTGGTTCTATTTTTTTTCTTCCAAATTTTGAAAAATGCAAATTTTTAAAATTGCTTAAAAAAAAAAAAAAAATTGGTAGACATTCCCTCTCTAACCCTACTAATATTCATTTATTTTAAGAACGGATTACAATGGAATATATGATTTTTTTCTGTTTTCTCAATTGTTTGGGTATTTTAAGTTAAGTTTGAATTTAAGTGGTTACAGAGTCATGATGTGGAGTAAAATGCCTCTCTAGTAAGGTGTTTAAAACTAAAATCGTTTGAAAACCAACCAAGTTATTACAACTTCCCCATTAAGGAATGCGAGTCCGATTTATGAAATTTATTAAAATTTTCTACAGTAATAAATTTTTTTTCGGAAAGTCTTCATCGGAAAGTTCGCATTTTTCAACACGGTTTTGAAATCTCCCATTTTTAATTTTTGTTTTTTAAAAAAAATTGGAAAATTCGAAAAAATATTAAACTAGAACATGAAAGATAAAAAAATGTTATTACAGTAGATAATTTTAAATAAAATAGGACTCGTATCCCTTAATCAAGTGTCATGACCGGGGACAGGACCTTCATGCACTAAAAACTACACACAGAAAACAAATTTGCTAATTTCCAACTGAAATTCAGTTGTTGCAACAAAAAATTGGTGGATGCATTTGAATTAAGGTTGAAACAACTAAGTATCGGTAGTATTAACAAAATGTTGTTATTACAACTGTCATTTAATTGAAACAACTTTAAAATTCGTTAGCCACATCAAAATGTAGTAGCAGCAACCGAATTTTGAGTTGATACAACTGAAAAATTCAGTTGGAAATTTATTTTTCTCTGTGTATGTTTTAAGCGCTTAAAATATGCACTAAAAAGTGTTGAAATATGCACTAAAAATCTTAAAATATGTACTAAAAATGATAAATATCCACTTGTTTTTTACTTTTATAAAAAAAAAAACATATAATTTGAATTGAGTCTGGCATTTTAAGCTTAGATATACATTTATACAGTGTGTATAAAATGTTATTAAAAAATAAAAATTATTTAAAAAAATTTAATAACCCAGCAAAATTTTCGGTTGCAAAGAACCGATTGTGGAACAACTTAAAATTCCCTAGAACCTGTTCTAATTCTTGTGCAACACCGATTCTTTTTACAAAGGGATTGTCACAAAAGCAACAGGTATTTGTAAGAAAAATAAGAACATATTTTTGTTCTTCGGAATCGGTTCTAGCAGTGAAATTTGGAACAGAAATGAGAATTAAAGAAATATTTCGAATTGCATTAATTTATCAAACAAAGATAAAAACAATCATATACAACATGAAATATTTATATTTTTTTAACACATATTTATCCTTTTTCGCCTCCAAAGTTGCATTTTGGGCCTTACAATATCGATATACCAGAACATGGATTTTCTGCAAACAAAAATAAAAAAACATAATATTATTCGTATTTGACCAGACCCAGACAATGAAAGTTTAATTTGCTCACCTTTGTTTCAACAATTTTCACGATTTTATCCTGCTATTTTAATAGAATTTCGTGTTTTTTTGCTTGGTTAACAAAAATAAATTGATATTTATTTTTTTATTTTTTTGACACATAATTTTCTTCTAATTCCTGAGAACCAAAATGTTATGAAACTTTGATTGCAGAGAACAAGCATCACAATAATTTTCACTAAACTTGGTCTGAATAATTAAAGTGTAATAGTGTATGGTTACCGAAGAACCTGTTCTAGAACAAGTGTTGTCAGAATCGGTTCTGAAAAATTTTCCTGGTAATTGCTTTAATGCAAAAAAAAAAAAATATCGTACAGAAATCTTAAAAATAGCTAAAAAAATACTAAAAGTAGCTAAAAAACAAAAATTTATACAAAATGTGACTTAAAAATATGCATTTATAGCGAAATAATAGCAAAATATGCAAACATATGCATTTTAAGCGAAATATGCAAAAATATACACTAACGAATCGATGCCAATTTAAAGCAAATTCTTTGATTAGCAAATTTATCTTGTTTATGCCTGAGGAAGTTGTAATAACGTTAAATGCCTGAGGAAGTTGTAATAACTTGGCTGATTTTCAACCGATTTAAGTTTTTAGCACCTTATTAGAGAGCCATTTTACTCCAACTCATGATTCTGTAACCATTTTAATTCTACATATCCAAAAAAAATTAATAAAAAGACATATTAACCCCCCCCCCCCCTATGTAATTCGTTTTAACACTTCATAACCGATACGGCACACCTTACTCATGTCCGATCATTCTGAAACTTTGTGAGACATATTTCTACATCAAAATAAATAAATCTTAGTGGAGTTGCGGTCAATATTAACAACTTACAAGGGAAGTATTTCAACTCTTATGAACCGATTTGCATGAAACGTAAAATATATAAAAGAGACAATTATAAGGTTGGGGTGTCTCGGCTTATCGGCCATATCGCGAATTTAGGGTTTCAAAACATGGTTGAAAAAATGGCGAAAAAATCGTTTTTTTCGATTTTTCAGCCATTTCTTTCAAAGAAACTATGATGTTTACATATGAGAAGAAAGGTTTTCTTAATGCTTGTAAAAGTTTGTCTTCGTTAAAAACTTTTTTCATGAAAATGTGCAAATTTTGTGGGGTATTTATATGAAGACATTGACCTACGATGTCCATATGAATATGAAATAATCTTTATTAAATTTAAGTCGACACGTATTTTTGGTCTAGAGGATATTCCTATTAGTTCGGGAGTTATCGAAAATTTCCCGGAGGTCCATATTGTTTCATAAGGGGACAACGAAATTTTGAATCACTGATATGGCCGATAAGCCGAGACACCCCAACCTTAAAATCGTCTCTTTTATGTATATTTTAAGTTTCAGGCAAATCGGTTCATAAGGGTTGAGATACTTCCCTTGTTAGTTGTTTTGGAGCATCATATTTAATACATAAAAGTAAAAAAGAAAAGGTACAATCTCCAAAATTTTAAAAAATAAAACGAATTGTGATCACATTTCAAATTAAAGCTTAAAAGTTCCGTAGTTACGAGTAGAATATTTAGAGTTTAAAAAAAAAAAATCCAACGTTTCGGACTTTTTGAAAAAGTCGATTTTAATTTTTAAACGTTAAAAAATAAGTGATAATTACTTCGAATAATTTTTTCATATTTTTTTTCTAAAACTACATTTAAATACCAACAAAATGTTGTCCAACTTTTTTAAGATATCGATATTTTTTACTGCGTAATTAATAGAATATTTCAATTTCTTAATTTTTTTGAAAAAAATCTCCATTTTGAAAAATTGATAAGTCAACACCAACTTAAAATAAATGGCTAAAAAATTTTGTGAATTTTTTTTTGACAAAAATGACAAAAAAATATTTCTACTTAAAATAAAATATTTTTAACTAAAATTGTTAATTTTTGTTTTCAAGTTATAAAATTTACTAGGGCATTCTGGAGGGTATTCATGAATTCGGCTAAGTCGAATTTATCTTGTCTACTTGTTCTAAATTAAATTATTAAGTTTATTACTTTGTTGTCCGTTACCCAGTTGCGTACAACGGAAATCTTCTGTGTTTTTTGGCCTTCGCCAAATATAAAAAAAAAAAAACTTTTTTATTATTGCTCATTATTTTGTTAGCCATGTTTTGTGGTTAGAAAAATTTATAATAAACATGTTTTTAATTAATTAAAATGTCATAAATAAAAAACGTGTTGAAAAAAATATTATTATCTAAAAACCAATAATGTTTTTCATTTACCCAAGACTTTAAACCCACAAAACGATGTGGAACTTTTTTTTGTGTTTGATGTTTTGAATGTTTGTTGAAAAAAATAAAAAATAAAACTTTTTTATATTGCCATATTGCTGCCACAATTGAAATTGTTTGAAATTGAAATTAATTTAAACAATTCTATATTTTTTTGTTTTAATTATATTTCAATTGCCCACATAATGTTTTGTCAATTAGTCGTTTTAATAATTTTATTTAACTTTAATCGTATCTCTACAATTAACTCAGTTAATATGTATATCGATGGCGAATATTCAAAACTTGCTATCTGCAAAATGAACATTTATTAGGAGATCAAAAAGAACAGTTATTTCTAGCTGGTTTGAAGAGTTATTATTAAATTTTTTTCTACAATATAATTAAAAACAATTGTTATTAAGGTAATATTTCAGTTAAAAATTTATTTGATAGATGAAAACTAAATCAGTGAATACATTTCTACCGAAGAATCTCTTTCAAAAATATTGCAGATAGCAAGTTTTAATAATTCGCCCTCGTTATATTTTTTTCAAATGTGGTTTTTACATTTTTAAATTTAAGTATTATTGTTTAAAGTTCTAAAGATAATTTTTATTTTGTTAAATTGATTTAACATTTTTTTGTAATTGCAAAACATGATATTTGTTTAATTAATTATAATTTAAAATAAATATTTATTTTACTGTTGACTTACATTAACATTTAAATGATTTCAAAATATTTTTCTGTAAATAACATACAACAGTTTTGTTATGAAAACACATGTCAAATTAGTTATTTTAACTGACAAATATTTTCTAACAATATATTTTTCAACAAGTGTTTGATTTGTTTATACTTTGCTGGTATTCAAATAATGATTACTATTTAATAAATTTAACAATTGAATTAGATTAAAATGTGTTTTGATAATGTCAGTAATGTATTTGTTTAATAAATTTGGAAATGTAGCAATAATTTTAAAATCTAATGAAATTTTACAAATTGTGTATTAGGGTGTCCCGAAGTACGCTAACTGTTATACAAATATTTGATGACTCTTTGATATTAATATGCACTAAAAAAACTTCTCAAATTACTAGAAGAGGGATAGTAAACCCATTTAACCAATATTTTACAGTTTTTCTTGTTTTTTTTTTTAACAAAGGATTTTAGATCGAAATTTTCATTTTTTTTTTTTTGTAATTTTACAAACTTTCAAGCTAATTTTGCAAAAAACAATATAGGTTAATGCACGAGAATTCCTTGTAAGTTTCATTGCACCAAAATAGTCGAAAATTTACAATTTTATTGGAAAAAATATTGTAAAATTACAAAAAAAAATCGTAAGTTTCACTAGGAATTCTCGTAAAATAGAAGGTAGCAAAAAATCTAGTAAAATTACGAGAATTATGAGTTTTCAAATTATTGGTAAAAAGCTTGTAAAATTACTAGGATTTCTTGTCAAATAGCAAAATATAAAAATAACAGGCTTTTCTTGTCATTTCACAAGTTTTTTTTTTTTTTTTTTGAGTGTGGGTATCGTATTTCTAAATTTCAACTCAGTGAAACTGAAACAAATGTTTAAAAAAACCGTCAGATTTTGGAATTAGGAAAAACTGTAAATGCAGTTGTGTAAACAAGACCATGCACCATCACTAAGCAATGTTTAAGGATTACCCCACTTTATCCGAAAAAGTTACAGAGGGTTAAAGTTGAAAAATCGATAAAAAAATGGCTTGAAATAATCCATAGTTTTTACCCTCTTTCGCTTTTTTTTTTAGTTCTCCTTATATTTCAATCTTTTCCGGCATAACACAAAGTCAGTACATATAAGAGCTTATTTTAATGTTGGTTTGATATATGTATGCTTCATCGCTTGGTAAGAAGTTATAAGACGCTTAAGTTTTGAAACCAAAAATTAAGAGTTTTTAAGTTTTCGAGGTTTTTTGATCAGGGATTTCGGCCCTCTCTATAAAATAAAAAAAATTGAACTAGAGTTGATAGCTGTTGTAATTCTTAACATTTTGGAATTAATTCCGTTAATGTGCCACGAAGGAGTTAAGGAGTTTCAGCAGATCAAACTTCGAAAGAAAAAAAGTAATTTTTTTAAAATACCAGTTTTTCGCGAGGCACATTCGCGGTTTCATTCGAATTTTGGTGGACTCTTGAGTAAACCGAGTTTTTTGTGAGTTTACATAAAAAAATCACCGGCGGGTTTATAAAAAATAAATTGCAAAAATTTTATGGCATTTTTGAAAATTGTGTGAAATTTGCAAATCTGTTTACTATTTTTTTTTAGTAGCAATTAATGCATCATCTTCATTTTAATACACCAAAAGACGTGCCTTAATGAGTAGAACTGATTTGCTTTTTGATTTTTACTTTAAGCCATTCTGAGCGGAAAGCGCGATGATTTTATCTAAACCTGTTTTGATCTGGCACATCCAAGGCTTTACACGAAATCGGATGAAATTTTTTTTTAAATGAAAGCCCACTTGATGTGTCAACATTAAATCAGAGGCGGGTTAAAAAATTTTGATGATTATAGATTTTTTGGAACATATTAAATTTTCTTGTTATAAAAAAGCATCACCGAATTTTTTTAAACTACTGGTACAATGATACGATTTTCCGTGTTTTCTTTTTCAGTAATACCAACGCGCATTGCCTAAATATGTTATAAAAAATTGTGAAACTTTTCTTTTACCGCGAATTAATCGCGATTTTAGGTACTTAGATATTTTTTTTAAATCGTTTGGTCATTAAAGGATTAAATTTATATCATATATTTTAGAAGAAATGATATATCCTGGCATGTTTTAATAACGCATGCAACAAATGTGTAGAAAAAAAAAATCTTTAAAATATTTTTAAGATTTTTAAAACCGCTAAATCCTAAAACCGCCATAACTTTTGACCCCCTCGCGCGATTTAATTGACGCGAACGAATTTCTTATTCTTAAATAGCTTCTAATATTTATGCCAACTTTCATCGATGTGCCATCAAAACAAAAATCACATCTTTTTTACCTCAAAATTTAAGTCTTAGACGGAACTACTCATATACAACCGTCTTTGGAATAAAATATTTAATGAAAAAATATTTTACGAAGTTATGATATACACTGAAAAAAGCTTTGTGGAAGTAATGAATAATACTCATGTTTTCAACCGAAGACAGGTTTCATTTGATCAATGAAACTTACATGAAAATAATAAAAATATTCTTAGAACTTATTTGAAATGTTTTATGAAGTTTTTGAAGATATAAATAAAAGTATTCATTGATTAAATGTGGAAAAGCCGTTGGTAAGTGAAAGAAAATTGCAACATTAAATTAAAACTATGGAAAATTATCACTAAGAACTATTTTTGGTCAGTCACGAATTTATGTAATTTTTCTATCCTTTAAATCCAAAACTTTTTTAAAATAACGTGTTTTTCGCGTAAATGTTTTGGAGCTTACATTCATTTTTTACAATTTTAGAAAACAGTACTTAATTAAGAAAACACTATTAAATTAAAGATAAAAAATAATTTTGTTTTTTTAATCAAATTCTAAGACGATTTTCTCGTTATTAAACTTACAGATTTTAAGTTAAAATTAACCAGAAAATTTAAAATTTTGATTTTACGGGGCGTATGAGTGATAATAACTATTTAATGCAAGTCAATATAAATCATTCGCCCCCATACAAATGTTATGCTAAAAATAACTTTGAATAGTGTAGGCTAGAGTTGTCCATTATTCGCCTTTCAACTTTCTTCGAATAATTCAAATAATTGATTTTCTTCGTTCGATCAAACGATTAAATCTTAAAAATTATTCGATTAATCGAAGAGAATAACGAATAAAAAGTGCCCTCAAAAGAGGGCGGGCTGAAAAAATAGCATTTCCTAATCATCTTAGTCCAAATTCAGGTCAATGAACTTCATATGGCATAAAAAATTTCATTTGTTTAACAAATATACAAAAGAAAACTTTTGAAAAAACGTATTTTTTGGTAGTGTTTTAGTTCTGTTATGTCTAGGATTCTGAGACATTTCACCTAAAGAAAAACCTTAGATTTTGAGTCTTGTTTATATAAAAATTAATTTTGAGATATTTTTCCAATAAAAACGTGTCAACCTGTGTCCCAGATTCTGAGACATTTTTTCTTTTGCAAAAGTATAAGATTTTAAGACATTTTTTTCTAGAAAACTCTCTGATTCTGAAACACTTTTCATAAAAAAAGTCTCATATTCTTAGACATTTTCCAATAGAAAAAGTTTACGATTCTGAGAAAAAGTCTGACAGTTAGAAACATTATTCCTACAGAAAAATCTCAGGTTCTGAGACAATATTTCCATAGAAAATTCTCAGATTCTGAGACATTTTTGTTATAGAAATGGTCTAAAATATCTTAAAAGACATATTTTTTTGCATAAAAAAAACATTTTTTTTTAAATAAAAATCTTAGCTTTAAGACATTATGTATAGAAAAAATACCATATTTTGAGATATTTTCATATAGAAGTTGTCTCAGATTTTGGAAAAACTACTTAGATTTGAAAACATTATTCCTTTGGAAAATTTGTTTGATTTTAAGACATTTTCCCAACGAGTTTCAGATTCTGAGAAATATTTTGTATAGTCTGAATTTCAGATTCTAAGACGATTGTTATATGAAATAATAAAAAATCTTTAAGATTTTGCAACATTTTATTTACAACTTATCCCTTATTTGAGCACATAAAGCTTCAGGTGCTGAGAAATTTTTGAAAGGTTTCAAACATTTCTAGCAAAAAAATGTTTTATATGAAGACAAAGTCCTACGATATCCATCTATATATATAAAGTAGTTACATGACTGACTGACATACTAATCACGCATCATTCCACAGCCCAAAACCACTGAAGCTAGAGTCTTGAAATTCGGATTGTAGTTTCACCTCCCGGAATACGTATCCGCTAAGGCTGGATTTTTGGAAATGTTGATTTTAAAGGGTAAAAACGAAGGGTTGAAAAAGGGGGAAAAAGCGAGTACTTTGGTACTTTTTATTTTTTCTAAAAAAAAAAATCAATTAATTTGAAATTTGAAATGTAGGATCCTCTAACGGAAAAACATTCCTAAAAAAAATTACATTCTGGAAATTCGGATTCCTAAGGTTCAAAAGGGGTAAAACATGCTTTTTATATTTTTTGAAATTAAAGTCCTACAAAAATATTAAAATTTGCAATGGTGGTTCCAACAACGGAAAAAGTTCTGAAAACGTAGTTTTTCGAAGTTCCGATTCTAAGGGGGCTATAAAAGTGAGTACTTTGGTAATTTCTATTTTTTCTGAAAAAAAAATCCTATTAATTCGAAAATAAGAATGTATGATCCTCTAACAGAAAAACAGTTCCAAAAAAGTATTTTCTGGAAATTCGGATTCCTAAGGGTAAAAAGGAGTAAAAAATTGTACTTTGGTACTTTTTATGTTTTTGAAATTAAAGTCCTACAAAAAAATAATATTTGCAATGTTGTTTACAAGGGGGGTAAAAAGCGATCACTTTGGTACTTTTTATTTTTTCTGATAAAAATCCTATTAATTTGAAAATTGGAATGTAGGATCCTATTACATAAAAACATTCCCAAAAAAGTACTTTCTGGAAATTCGGGCTCCTTAGGGTAAAAAGCGGTAAAAAAATGTGCTTTTGTACTTTCTAAATTTTTTGAAATTAAGGTCCTACAAAAAAATATTAAAATGTTAGTTCCAACAACGGGAAAAATTCTGAAAAAGTATTTTTTCGAAATTCCGATTCAAAGGGGTGTAAAAAAGTGTATTTTGGTTCTTATTATAATTCCTGAAATAATGGTACTGGAAACTTTAAATTTGGAATGCAGAGTCATTTAGCGAAAAAAGATTTTTAAAGAATGCAAAGAATTTTTTGTTTTTTAGCGCATGTAAGCGCATTTTCGGAACGTTATGAAAGCCACAAAGGATTAATCGGAATGGAACAGGGAATCATATGGAATAAAACAGGGAACGAAATGGGGACTTGAAATTTGGAATGTAGGAATAGATCCTTTAAGTACCAAAAAGTATTTTGGTACTTTTTATATTCCCAAAAACCACTGAAACTAGAGACTTAAAATTTGGAATATAGATGCATCTCCCAAGAAAAATTTTTTTTTACTTCTTCTAAGGGGGTAAAATGTGCAATAACAGGTACGTTAGTACTTTTTATAGTTTTACAAACCAATGAAGCTAGAGATTTAAAATTTGAATGTTGCTGCTTCTCCCGGAATATAGATCCACTAAGGCTGGGTTTTTTGAAATAATGATTCTATTGGTGTATAACGGGTAAAATGGGTATTTTGGTACTTTTTATATATACTTAAATCATGGTTTTATTACCTTGAAATTTGGAATGTAGCATAAAAACGAGTACTATGGTACCTTTTATATTTTCTGAAATAATTATGATGGAAATTTGGAGTGTAAGATTGTCTAGCAAAATAAAATATTCCAAAAGAACAACTTTAGGAAATTCTGATTCCTAAGGAAATTAATTAAAAAAGGGAATTATATATTCTTAAATAATGAGCCTATTATCTTGAAATTTGGAATGTAGGATCCAACAACAGAAAAAAAATCAGTAAAAAGTGTTTTTTTCAAAATTTCGATTCTAAAGCTAAGTAAGTTATTTTTCACGTGAAAAAAAATTTAAATTCCTAAAATCGTAACAAAAACTATTAAAACCGAAAATTTTAAAATATTAGAAGAATGAAACAATCATAACTAATCTTAAATGTCCATTTTATTGCAAAAGAAATGCGGTTTTGTATAATTAAAATCATTTCAAACTATTTCCCCACTATAAAGCCGCGTTGGCAAAACTTTTTTTTTATTTTAAGTTTGACAGATTTTTTCACTTGAACACGAACAGCTTATGCACCTTAAGGGAGTAAAAACGATCACTTTGGTACTTTTCTAGAGTTGTCAAAACCGATTTCCGAAGTATTCGAAAAATCGATTTTTTTCTGTTTTTCCGGTTTTTTAAAACCGGTTTTTTAAAAAGACCGGTTTTCAAGTATTCGAGAAACCGATTTTTTGGTCTCGAATAATCGACTTTTTCAGAAATTTATTTTTTTCGTTATTTTGCATTAAATGCCATTTTTTAGTAAAATTTGTATGTATTATTAGTTCTGAAGTAGAGATGGGAGCGTGAGTGACTTTTGACTCACACTCATTTACGCTCAAGACAAGAATTTTTCAATCACGCACACTCACCCACGAGCATATTTTTATGAGTATTCTACTCAAACTAACACTTGAGACAACTTACACTCACGTGCACTCGCACAAGCTTCACTCACATTCATTCACACTCACGGTCATTCACACTCACGAAACTCTTGTTTATACAAAAAAACTTTTAAAAATTAAAATTTCAAAAATCCAACAAAATTTTTAGCAAAATTTAAAGTTTAGTCAAATTTTACAATTTTTTTGTTTTATCGGGATTTTTAAAATTGTTTTCTATTTTTGGGACGAAAGGAAATATGAAGAGAAAATAAATCACGCAAAAAAATCGTCTCACACACACTCACTCATCGAAAAATCTTGCTAACGCACACCCACTCACTCAATTTTTTTTTCCACTCACAATTACGTGAGTTACTTAAGTTTCAGTCCTGCTCACGCGTGAATCACGCACTAATCTGCTCATGTTCCCATCCGTGTTCTGTAGTATGTAAAAATTGCTATTTTGTTTTGCTTTTTTATCAAATAAATATTAAAAAAAAAAAAAACCGAAAAACCGATTATTCGAAACCGGTTTTTAGTTACAAAACCGAAAAACCGATTTTTTTAAAAGGCGGTTTTTCGAAGTATTCGAAAATCGGTTTTTGAAATAGACGAATATTTGACAACTCTAGTACTTTTCATACTATCTGAAATAATGGTACTGGAAACTTGAAACTTTGAATGTAGGATCGTCTAGCGAAAAAAAAACATTCCCAAAAGATTTTTTTTTTTTTAATTCTGATTCCTAAAGAGTTAAAGGGTACTTTTTATATTTTCTGAAACAAAATAAGGGGCAAAATTATTCTTTTTAATTTAATGATCTTATCCATAGAAACTCTTTTTTTATTTAAAGGATACTATTCGGAATGAACACAACATTAAACGAAATTGAATGGAGCTGGGAACCAAACCGAATAGAACAGGGAACGAAATGGAATGAAATTAGGAATGAATTCAAATGAAAATGTTTTCAATTATTTTTTAATTTTTTCTTTACTATTTTTTTTTTTTTACAAAAATTTGTTTATTAATTAATTTTCCAGTAATTTTTTTGTTTCATTCATACATATTTGGTCATATTTTTACAAAATTTTTTCATTAAATTTTTGACTCGAAGTTTTGTTAACTCAATTTTTTTTGCTGAAATTAATAAATCAGTGTTTTTTTTTTTAAATAACATAAGACCGTCTTAAAGTTGACGTAGTATTTATTATATCATCTGATGTATTTGTTATTTTATTGTTGTGATCATCATAAGTACAGTTCTTGTAAAGGATTAAGACATATATAAAAATTATTAGCGAAAAGTTCCAAAAATGGGTCATTAATTATCATTATGAAATTTTTCTGTATCTACGGGCAACGAAATACCCTGCACACGCTAGTATGAATATAAAATAAGGAGACTACGAAATTTTTAAATATTTGTATGGTCGATAAGCCGAGACACCCTCAACCATCAGGCAAATCGGTGTATAACAGTGTTATAACATAGCATGTGGCCAGTTTTGAATATTTGTCCTTGATGAACAAAATTTTTTTATGTTAGATTTCTTGAAGAAATTATGTGTGTCATTTAATTTTTTTTTTTTTTTTTTTTTGGAGGAATAATTTATTTTTGATTTGTTCACTAGTTAGTACTCCAAAGTAAAACTCTTAAAAGATCTCAAAAAAATTGACAATTAAAAAAAAAATATCCGGAATGAAGCATATTTTAAATTTGAATTATGATAGCAAAGATATATTCAAATCAAACAATTGAATAGTTCATGCGAATAAGGACGAATAGACCACTTTTTCGCAAACACGTTTTTTTGCATAAGTAAATGCATTTTATTAGCAGAGCCCTACAATCCTATGCAGAAATTTTGGGGAAATTTTGACTTTTAAGGCTAAAAAAATTACTTTGAAAGTGCAATAATTCGTATATTTTTATATTTTTGTTTAAATTGGGAGTAAACTAACGCACAATTTTGATTAAATACAACACAAAAACATACAAAAATTTTACTTTCGGTAACAATGTGTTAAAAGAACATTACGAGGAACAAACCACACTTATTATATTGGCAAAAAATTTTACCGTTCTTGAGTTATAAGACTTTAAAGTGTGGAAAGCAAAAAGGGCGAATATCCATCCTTAACAAAATATTATATAAAATTATTTAGCTGCGTGCTTAAAATTGATATTAGCTAAAATTTGAAATTGTACACAAAAAAAAAAAACAATCTTAGCACATACAAACATTTAGTGTTAATACTGCATCCAATGTCAGGAATAAAAAACAAAAATTTGTTCATGTCCTTTTATGTTACGTCGTAATATGCAGTCAAGGGTTAATATTATAATTCCTAAAAATGTATTTAGTGTCATAAAGAATTACTACTGCATCAAATGGCAGGAATATTAAAAAAAAATTAACAAAAAAATGTTTTTTTGCATGTCCTGGCAATCCTTAAAAAGTGTATCCTTGAAGTCCTTAAAGTGTTACAAACAAATACCAACCATAGTTCGTCAAGTTTTGCAAGTCTCATAAAAATGTAGTCAAAATCTGCTGCAAAATAACACATTTTAATTCAAATTTCAATACATTTTTTTGGATATTCGCCCTTTTTCCATTTAAGCAAAAAATTGAAGTCCAATTTTTGGCAAGTTCTCTTTCGAATACCTTACTAAAATTTTGTATATAGGTAGATGTGACCTAAATCTTGAAGCTAATACCAAAAAGTTTACAAAAATATTATTTGTTAACCGTTTCCTGCGTTTTTATTGTCCCCTGTAAAATTCTACAAATGGTCTATTCGTCTTTATTCGCATGAACTATTCAATTGTTGCAAAAAATTCCATATAATTCAATATTTCTCAAACTCAACAGTAAAATAAATATTTAAAAAAAAAACTATTTCTGTTATTTAAATACGTAAAAAGTTTTTATTTAAAAACTTACTTGCTTTCGTTGTTGCTGCTAATCCTCTAAGATTTTGTGTTTTACGATTCGATGATCTGAAGCCAGTAATGGTGTGACCTGATGATGATGAAGCTTTTGAAACACGATGATTATTGTCACTTAATTCACCATTACTGTCAGCACTTAAAAACGGACTATTGATTAAATTGTCGTCAAATGTAAAACCATCCAACCAAAACATGACATGGTATTTTATAAAGAAATATTTTTTATTGAAAAATAACTTTTAAAACATTAATAATTTAAAATTGATTTTTTTTTATTTTGTATTGTATTGTAAATTAACAAATAATTAATTTGTATTGTAACAGCATGTTTTGTGTTATTTTTTTGTGTATTATTTTGTTTTGATTTTTTTGTCAAACTTTTTGATAACTTTGTTAAATATTTATGCAGGTATGAACAAATATTTTCAATATTTTTGTATTTAATCACTGATATTTGAATAATTCTTTTGTTACTTGGAATATATAATTTTTTTTTATAATTTAATGCCGCACCATTTATTTTTTTTTTTCAGTTAATTTACGTGTGTTTCGTGCACCATAATGTACTGAATTATGATGTTTTTTGCTGTTGCCTTTCAACGCGATGTACTCTTTTAGAAATTAAAATTAAAAAAAAAAAAAAACATTTAAATGGAAATACAATTTCACAAATAAACTGTATAGTAGAAAAAATGTACAAAAAAAAAAATTGCGAACGATTTCGATAATTCCTATCGATTGATTTGTATTGTATGTTTGTATGGAACAAGTATTACAGTCAAACAAAACAACCAAAATAAAATAAAGAAATTATAAGTAGTCGGTCAAAAACGAGAACATGATACCCTACAGTAAATTTGTAATTAGGTCTATAATGTTGTGTATATCTGTAGAATGGTGAATTCTTACTTAAAATTCTTACCACATAAAATGCTCCGCTGTCGAACATCTATGTATATGCAGCAAATTTAATTTTAACGTACGAGTACTAAATAACATTATGTTGTTATTAAAACATAAGATTGTTAGAGTAATGCCATATTCGGCATTAATTTGCTTGAATACAATACAAAAATAAAATTATGTTTTTTTATATCCTAAAACTACAATATGGGAGAATAATCACTTTGTCACTTTGTGAGTAACGCATAAAAAATATGATTATATATTTCACTTTGCAACAAATTATGGGTCATCATCTTAAACCTAAATTGCTCCAATGGCAAATAAAAGTGCGTCATCAAATAAACAAGGAAGATTTCAGTAATTCTTCAAAAACTACACTTATTATATAAAAAAATCTAATAAAACGTTTATTTAATGAGTTCGTTGTGTATGGAATGGCAAATTAATATAAAATTTATTTTTCTAAAAAAACTTTGCTGTGGCAAGTACACCCAAATCTTCAGAAAAACATTACCATGATTTACTGTTTTGGGCAAGAGTGCAAAATTCGCAATCATTTTTGCCCTCCATCTTTCTCCTAAACTTAAATGTAACTGATTCAGAGAAACCAAATTCTGATATTTTTTCTTTAAAAATATTTTGAGTAGGTTTATTCTAGCTCGAAGTCATTATTTCCTTTACTAATTAAAACTATGATATTCTCTTAGAATAATTTTCAAGAAAATTATTTTTCTGTTTTAATTTTATTTCTGTTGGTCATTTTTTGCAAGACTTAATCGACACGTGTTTCACGATTTGTCAGATCCCATTGCCAAGACTATTTAGCAAAAATAAAAACAATATACTACAAGTAGCAAAGGGTCTTTAATGACAATCGTTAATGATTAAACTAAAATATTAATACATATTCGACTCTACTCCCATTGGGAATTAGAAGACGAAAATTGTACCATCGTGGTAAGATCACGATCATCAACTAACCAAAGGTCATCAACTAACCAACAACTTAATTAGTGAATGAAATAATGACCTCGAGCTAGAAAAAAACCTACTCAAAATATAATATTTTAAAGGTCGAATAGAACAATTTCTATTTTTTACTATTTTTTTCAAAAAAAAAAAAATTTTGGGATAAATAGTATTTTTACTAAATGTCGCATGTGCCATGGTCACATGTGTCATTTCTTACCTTGGAAAAAATCGAAAAATTTATCACAAAGCAGTTTTCAAAGGGCACTAAAAACTGTAAAAATCCTGGGAAAATTTCAAAGTCAATGACATGGAATTTTTAAAGAAATTACTCATTTCAAATGACGTTTCATCTTATTGAAAACAAGAGCTTGCCATATATTCGATTTCAAATGCTTTTTATAAATACCAAAATAAATTCCCAAAAAAGGTATTTATCTTTTATTTACCCGGTATTTTCCAATGCATCTATTAAATACCGGGTAGATTCCCATCACTCAAGATTTTAAGATATTTTTCCTATAGAAAATATCTCAGATTCTGAAATTATCATGTTTTTTATAGATTTTTTTTAGAAAAGGTCACAGATTCTGAGACATTTTTTCTATAGAAAAAGTCTCAGATTCTAAAATATTTTTTGTATAGAAAAAGTCTCAGATTCTGAGGTGTTTGCTATAAAGGAAAAGTCTAAGATTCTAAGATATTTTTCACATATAAAAAGGCAAAAATTTTGATATATTTTTTCTATAGAAAATATTTTTCCTATAGATATTTCCTATAGAAAATGTCTCAGATTTTGAAATTATCATTATCCAAGACATTTTTTCTATAGAAAAGGTCACAGATTCTGAGACAATTTTTTCTATAGAAAAGTCTCAGATTCTGAGGTGTTTCCTATAAAGGAAAAGTATAAGATTCTAAGATATTTTTCCCATATAAAAAGGCTTAAATTTGGATATATTTTTTCTATATAAAAAGTCTCAGAATCTGAGACTTTTTTCCTATAAAAAAAGGTCTCAGACTCTGAGACATTTTCTATAAAAATGTAATTTTTCCAATAGAAAAATTCTCAGATTCTGAGACATTTTTCCAGTAGAAAAAGTCTCAGATTCTAAGACTGTTTGTTTTTGATAAAAAAAAACGTTCGGCTTTTTCATATTGATTTATTTTTTCTATAGAAAAAGTCTCAGATTCTGAAACATTTTTTCTATAGAAAAAGTCTCAGATTCTGAAACATTTTTTCTATCGAAAAAGTCTCACATTCTGAATCATTTTTCATATAAAAATGTCTCTGACTCTGAGACATTTCATAAAAAAACGTTTGGCTTTTTTATAGGAAAAATGTCTCCGTATCTGAGAGTTTTTCTATGGAAAAAAATGTCTTAGAAATTGAGACTTTTTCTGTAGAAAAAGTGTCTTCGAATCTGAGACTTTTTCTATACAAAAAATATCTCAGAATCTGAGACTTTTTCTATTGGAAAAATGTCTTAGAATCTGCGACTTTTTCTATAGAAAAAATGTTTCAGAATTTTGACTTTTTCTATAGGAAATCTATCTCAAAATCGGAGACTTTTTCAATAGAAAAAATGTCTCAGAATCTGCGACTTTTTCTATTGGAAAAATGTTTTAGAATCTGAGACTTTTTCTATAGGAACAATGTCTTAGAATCTGAAACTTTTTCTATAGGAAAAATGTTTCAGAATCTGAGACTTTTCAATGGAAGAGATATCACAAAATTTGAAACTTTTTCCCACAGAAAAATTCTAACATTCTGAGACAGTTTTTTTTACAAAAAAATTCTCAGATTCTGAGATATTTTGGCTCTAGAGAAATTCTCAGATTCTGAGACATTTTGTATATAGAAAAATTCTCAAATTCTAGATTACTTTTTCTTTAAAAAAATTCTCAAATTCTGCAACAAAATTCCTGTAAAAAAATTAACAAATTCTGAGACATTTTTCCAGTATCACAAATTCTCAGATTCTGAGATATTTTAAATATAAAAAAGTTCTGATTCTAATAGATTTCTCCAATAGAAACACTATCAGATTCTGATACATTTTGCCTATAGAAAAAGTCTATGATCCTGAGAGAGTTTTAAGTAAGTTTTGGCTACTTCATCCCTTTTAGTTTCTGCACACAAAAAAAAAACTTCGTCAAATTACTAGGAAAAGTCTTGTAATCCCATTTTACCAATATTTGACAGTTTTCCCTTTTTTTAACAAATCGAAATTTATTTTTTTTTTTAATTTTACATTTTTTCAAGATAATTTTAGAAAAAAAAAACAAGTAAATTCACGAGAATTCTTAGTAATTTTAATTGTGCTAAAAAAAAAAAAAACTAAAAACATAATTTTACAAATTTTCAAGATAATTTTACAAAAAAAAAAAAAAACAAGTAAATTCACGAGAATTCTTAGTAATTTTAATTGTGCTAAAATAACTGTAAATTTACAATTTTATTGGTAAAAAGCTTGTAAAATTACAAAATTATTGGCAAAAAAGCTTGTAAAACTACTAGAAATTCTCGTAAAATAGGAGGTAGCAAAAAATCAAGTATAATTACGAAACCTCCTTGTAAATTTGATCTAGTCCAATAATTTGTAAATTTACAATTTTATTGGTAAAAACCTTGTAAAATTACAAAATTATTGGTAAAAATCTTGTAAAATTACTAGGAATTTTTGTCAAATAGGAGGTAGCAAACAAAAACAAAAATCCAAGTTTTTCTTGGTATTTTACAAGTTTTTTTTTTTTTTGAGTGTGTGAAATTTTTCCATTAGAATCTAAAGCCGAAACTTTTCAAATTTTAAGAGAAATAAATTAAAATTTTGAGACATTTTGTGTCTGAAAAATTTTCAGATTCGAAACATTTTCCTTCATAAAAATTATGTATATTTTTAACAATTAATTTTATTTTAACAGTATAAATGATATTTAATCCCCTCGCGGCTGGGGCTCCGCCCTATTATTGTTTGCGGTAATTGTTTGTGTCGTTGATGAATGTTTAGTCAACAAAATTCCTATGTTTTAATTTCCGGTAAGAAATAAGTAAACAATTTCATTCTAATTGAGAACTGGTTACAATGACCCTCGTCTCGTGGTAGCGAAATCGACCAAGGACTGTTTCTGGTGGGGATCGCTATCAACTAACCAAAAAAGTAACATGTAGCGTACCAAGCAACAATTGTTCATGACGATGATGTTGCTGACTAGTTGTTAGTATGGTGTTTGTAGAATGTACACGTTTTTATACATTTTAAGATTATTGTTTTCTATTTTCGTTTTATTTTTGTGATTTTAGTACAAGAAAAATAAGTTTACACAAAAACGAGGGTTTCTCGAAAATTTTACTGAAATATTGAAATAGTGTAGTGTGTAAAGTGCGGATTATTAAACTATAAGAGATTACAAAGCACCTTAGAAATAAAAAACTGTAAAGGGAAATATTTTAATAGACCTGAGAATTTTTCTAAACCAATTAAGATTTAGTATTTTGGACATTTCCTAAAAAGTACTTTAAATAACTCAAATTATCCTTTGCAGACCCCATAAAGTATATGTATTATTGAACAGTGATCTATTTTACGACATTTAAGGTATGTTCGTCCGTCCGTCTGTCTGTCCGTCGGTCTGTAGAAACTATGATGCAGTCCGAACCAAAAGAGTACTTAAGTTTTTCAAAATATGTCTTATAGTCATGTGCTGGTTAGGTTGTTATATGGGAATAACCGGACAAGGGGAAAAAATTTTCACCCTTCAAGAATTAAAAACAGAAAACCAAAATTTTTAAACATGTTTTTTTTTCTATATTTTTTAAAATATTTTCATAAAGTTTATCGACCAGAACTTGGACCAGCCAATTTTTGGAAGCGTGCAGATAGAAAAATAAATTAAATTATTTGAAACTACATTAATTAAGTGCAAACACTATTAAAATTATCTATTTTTCAATATTACTGCAAGGTGTCACCAAACATCTTCCGCCGAGCCCCCCCCCCCCCCCCCCCCCCCCCCCGACCCTTCGAAAAAAGGTGCTGAAATTATTTTTTGGCTTTTTTTACTCCTTGGAGGGTATAAAAGATTCGGAAAAGTCTAATTTCACACTCTCACTTATTTTAATTCATTTGACATATGTCATACAATTGTTGCAAAATACCAACTTTGAACAGCGATAAAACTCAAACCATTCACAATTTTGACTAAAAAATAAAAATCAGTAGAATATCTATACCAATTTTTAAGACAATTAAAATAGGTAAGGCCGAAAAAGTGTTTTTTGGAAGTCAAAGGTTTTGAAATTCTTCCATTCGTTTTTCGTATTAAAATTTTTTAATTTAAAAAAAAATATCGGAACATTTAAAAATA
Organism: Pegoplata infirma; assembly: GCA_963921195.1. NCBI lineage: Eukaryota > Metazoa > Arthropoda > Insecta > Diptera > Anthomyiidae > Pegoplata > Pegoplata infirma. Next base: position 71,511,329 of record OY992536.1, on the reverse strand, counting down.
TTTATCTATGCGATTAAAATATTACACTGTCTCATTAAGTAGATTGCTCTGTCGTCACAAACATAAATAAATATGGGGCATTCCATGTCAAATCGGACACTTTGAATAATTTTTTTTTAGATTTTCCCAATGTGTTGACAGTTTTTATTACCCTTCGAAAACTACTTCGTGGTGAATTTTCAGATTTTTTGATCACCCGCTCAAATGATATTGAATTTTTAAAAATTGTTTTTTTTACTCATAACATCTTCAATAATGGTCCAAATTGTAATTTTTTTTTAAAATTTTTGTTTTTTACGTACTTTAAAAAAAAAAAAATCCAAAAAAATTCTTAAAAGTGCTCTAATATGCAATTTTTAAGTTTTTAAATTTAAATCTCATTGTTGGTAATGTATGTACTCTTTGATTTTTTTTTTAATTTTTTTGTGTAAAACTTCTATCGATTTTACAAATTTTTTGTCCAGTAGGATTGTGGGATAACGATTATTACTATTTTTTATAATTTTTTGAAAAAAAATTATTGTAATTTGCCAATCTTAAAATCATTTCTACTGCTCCAATGGTGCGTTAAAGAGGGTTCATTACCAAGGCCGATCCCCATTAATTTTTACGTCTAAACATTTCTTCGGAACAAACTAATATCCTATCTCCAATTTCTAAGGGGGCTTCCACACAAAATGACATTTTTAAAATTTGCTCCAACTGCTCTAACTGCCCTACGAGTGCCCTTAGAGCAATAAACTGTATAACCGACCCACAATATTTTTTTAATCCAAACATTTTCTCTGAACACACCTACCCTCTATCTTTTACTATTAAGGCGGTCCCCATACAATATTTTTTATTTTTTGTAAATTCGTTTTATTTAATCAGCTTCTACCGGCCCAATGGTGCGTCCGAGAGGGGTCATTACTGAGACCGACCCCCATTTATATTTACCCTTCAACATTTTTGTAAAACATAGCTAAGTTGGCTTCCATTCAAAATTAAATTTTTATAAAATTTGCTTCAACTGTAATATGTATGGAAGCCAGCATAGGGAGTGGAGACAGGGCGTAGGTATGTTTTACAAAAATCTTGGAGTGTAAAAATAAATGGTGGTCGGTCTTACTAATGACCGGTAGAAGCTGATTAAATAAAAAAATAAAAGAATTTACAAAAAATAAAAAGAATTTAACGGGAACCGCCTTAGTAGTTAAAGATAGAGGGTAGTTGTTTTCAGAGAAAATGTTTGGGGGTCATTATTAGTGAAATCAATCATGAATATTCTTGACCCCCACCGATATTGATGAAATTTGGTTAAGTTCTTACACTACGTAAAAAACTAACAAATGCAAATTTTCAGCCCTCTAAGTCAACAGGGGCCGAAAATACGGAGGGTCAAAATTTCCCCCAAAATCTCCCAGTCGCGACACTTTACACCGTAAAAACTTAATATCATTGGTTCTATTATAGCTAGAAAGCCCATTTTTTGGTTTGTTTTGAAGCTCATAATATGCTCTATAAGACCTACCATAACCAAAAAAGAAAAAAAATAAGGGTTACCTCCCTTATTTTAAGGTCGTGATATACGGAGGAGAAAATGGGGAGGATGGTATCCCCCGATTTTTTTTTACTTGAAAATCTTATAGAGAAAGTCCTAAAGAATATATTCTAAAATTTTTAAGTTGGGACAACAATGGGATCACTTAAAATCAAAATTTTTCACAATTTCCCTTAAAATCTCTAAATCGCAACACTCTTGAACCTTAAAAATTTAATATCATATGTGCTATTGTAGCTACAGAGTCCATTTTTGTTTGTTTTAAAGCTTATAGTATGCTCTACAATACCTACCTTAACCAAAAAATTTTAGAAAAAAGGAAGGGTGCTCCCCTTATTTAAAGGTCGTGGCAAAGGGTGGAGGAAATGGGGGGAAAGTATCCCGCGATTTTTTTTTTTTTTACTTGGTATTCTCAAAGTGCAAGTCCTAATGAACATATCCTAAAATTTTTATGTTGGGACAACAATCAAATCGACCAAAATCAAAATTTTTCACAATTTCCCCAAAAATCTCCAAATCGCGACACTCTTGCCCATTACAAATTTAATATCGTGGACTGTATTGTAGCTACAAAGTCCATTTTTGGTTTGTTCTCTTAATATGCCCTACAATATTACTATTACAAAAAAATAAAAAAAATTAGGGGTGCCTCTTGTATTATAAGATCGAGGCAAGGGGTGGGGGAAATCGGGGGATAGTATCCCCCAATTTTTTTTTACCTTGTTTTTTTTTAAAGAGTAAGTTCTAGAGAGCATATCCTGAAATTTTTACCTTGGGACTCCAATGGGAGGAGCAAGAATGTCGCGATTTGATGATTTTGGGGGAAAATTTTGAAAAATTTTGATTTTGGTCGATCCCATTGTTGTCCCAACATAAAAATTGGAGGCTAAGTTCATTAGGACTTGCACTTTGAGAATCCCAAGTAAAAAAAAAAGCGGGGGATACTTTCCCCCCATTTCCTCCACCCTTTGCCACGACCTTCAAATAAGGGGGGCACCAATTCCTTTTTTTGGAAAATTTTTTGGTTTTGGTATGCCTTGTAGAGCGTATTATAAGCTTTAAAACAAAAAAAAAATTGGCTCTGTAGCTACAAAAGCACTTATGATATTAAATTTTTAAGGTTAAAGAGTGTTGCGATTTGGAGATTTTGGGAAAAATTGTGAAAAATTTTGATTTTGAGCGATCCCATTGTTGTCCCAACTTAAAAATTATAGAATATATTCATTAGGACTTTCTCTATAAGATTATCAAGTAAAAAAAAAATTGAGGGATACCATCCTCCCCATTTTCTCCTACGTATATCTCGACCTTAAAGTAAGGGAGGTAACCCTTATTTTTTTCGAAAATTTTTGGTTATGGTAGGTCTTGTAGAGCATATTATGAGCTTCAAAACAAACCAAAAATGAGCTTTCTAGCTATAATAGAACCAACGATATTAAGTTTTTACGGTGCAATGTGTCGCGACTGGGAGATTTTGGGGGAAATTTTGACCCTCCGTGTTTTCGCCCACTGTTTACTTAGAGGGCTGAAAATAAGTGTGCATTAGTTTATCACTTAGTGTTACAACTAAACCAAATTTCATCAAAATCGGAGGGGGTTACGAAAATTTTTAGCTATTTTTGATTGATTTCACTAAGACTGACCCTTGGACTAAAAAAAGTTTGTGGGTCGGTTATACATTTTATTGCACTAAGGGCACTCTTAGGGCAGTTAGCGCGGTTGGAGCAAATTTTAAAAAATGCCATTTGGTGTGGGAGCCCCTTAGAAATTGGAGATAGGGTATTAGTTTGTTCCGAAGGAATGTTTAGACGTACAAATTAATGGGGGTCGGTCTGGGAAATGACCCCTCTATAACGCACCATTGGGGCAGTATAAATGATTTTAAGATTGGAAAATTACAACAAAGTTTTTTAAAAAAATTTTAAGAAAATAGTAATAATCGTTAGCCCACGATCCTACTGGTCAAAAATTTTGTAGAATCGATAAAAGATTTACACAAAAAAATTTCAAAAAAATCTTTTTCAAAAATTAGATTTAAATTCAAAAACTTAAAAAATCCCTTACTAGAGCACCTTTAAGAATTTTTTTGGATTTTTTTTTGACCATTATTAAAGAAGTTATAAGTAAAATAAGTTTGAGTAAATGAACAAACTACCAATTTTTTAAAAATTCGATATATTTTAAACGGGTCATCAAAAAAATCTGAAAATTTACCACGAAGGAGTCTTCGAAGGGTACTAAAAACTGTCAACAAATTGTGAAAATCTAAAAAAAAATTATTCAAAGTGTCCGATTTCACATGGAATGCCCCATATATTGTTTAATTCAATTACTCTACATGGTTTTAGACCAGACTTTAAAAATATCGAGATATAGGCATTTTCATTTATTGTGGACCAAGCCCTTAAAACCAAATTTTTTTTATCAAATTCGCAATAAAAAAACCTAGCTTGTGCAAAAAATCCGATCTCAATGCGGTTAGGGGTACCATCAGGGCATTGTTAGAAAGTTTAAAAAGTCCTTTTCTGGAGTGTCTTTTTAACATATCTGCTTTAAACGGAAAATTTCTTATAAAATTTGCATAGTTATAAGGACAAACGAAAAAAGGACATTTCAGCTTCTTTAAATATCGAACAGATTTTTTTTTTTTTTGCAAATTTCTGATTTTTATGAGAATTAAACCAAAACAACAATTTATTTATTTTTTTTTTTTTTTTTATTTTATTCAGTCTACAGATATAAAATCATTACAGACTATAAATTTAAATTATTAAAATATTACAGGTTTTACAAAAAGTTTTAAATTTGATTAAGATAAATAATTAATTGCCGCTTCACATTATCAAGACTTGTGTTAAAATCAACAACATGATATAATTGGTTGAAATCAGAACAAATACGTCGAAAAGGATCTGCATTAGCATAGTTTGTTCGTACAGTTTTTAGGCGAAGAAATTCGAAATTTCTAGTTACGTAAAAAGGCGTATTAAGATCGATTTTACTTAGTAGGTATTCAGAATTTATTGTTCCATTTATTAGTTTTAAAAGAAATGTCACATTAAGCATTCGTCTCCGACTTTTTAGTGTAGGCAGTCTAATAAGAAGTAAACGGTTTTCATAAGAAGGAAGATGCACAAGTGGATTCCAGCAGAGATTTCGAAGAGAAAATAGCAAAAATTGTTTTTGTACCGACTCGATGGATTTCGAATGTGTTTCATAGAATGGATCCCAAACAACAGATCCGTATTCCAGAATTGGCCTCACCAACGTTGTAAAAAGTTGTTTTGTCGTATAAGGATCAGAAAACTCCTTAGCCCAGCGTTTTATAAAACCAAGAACTCCGGTTGCTTTATTTACAGTTGTAGTAATATGTTTTTTAAAATCTAGTTGCGTATCAAGTAATATTCCCAGATCGTTAAATGTATCAACCAGATCTAGCAGCTCATTGTTCATCAAGTATGACCCGTTCAAAGGGGTTACCCTTGAAAAAATCATGTATTTACATTTTTTTGTGTTTAACTTTCTTGCAATGTCCTGATGGTATCGAGACCCAATTTCTTACAAAGTTAGGTAATTTTATTCAGAAGTTAAATAAAATTTTTAAAAATTTAATATAAATTATTTTAAATATTAAAAAATGTATTTATTTTAAGGACTAGGTCCACAAAAAAATAAAAACAGCTATGTCTTGAGAAGGCAATTTATAACAAAATTCTGATGACATTTCGTGTATAGAAGGTCAAAATACTTTTAAAATGTTCTCCAGAGGTCTGTGCAAAAAAGATAATTTTTGTAGAGTAGTGTTTCCAAACTGTCCTCGTACGTACGCTAGAATACTTGTTCAGCATATTCCGATTTTGGATTTTTCATCAAATACATTTAGTTCTGCTTTAAACTAACTAGTTCTTTGTTTCTCTATTGCCATATTTAAATTTCCATACGTACTATTTGTTCTTAATTTTTTTTTTTTTGTTGATGCTATGCCGGTTCTCCACCATTTCCAGAGAGTTTATTTTTATTAGCATATATAGTGTTTATTTTAAATTTATTTACATTTTTTATAATCTAAATCGTTTCATTTGTTTTGAAATAATTAGTTTATTTTTGTTGCATTTGAAAAAAAAAAGATTTGGGGTTATTTAACCCCTTCCGTTAACATTTTGTTTATTTCAATCACCATACGTCACTATTTTATATTTAAATTTGCAAATATGAAATATTTAAGGCATGAAATATTTAAGGCATTGTTTGTTTATAGTGTAAGTTAGCCGTAAAATTCGATTTTCGCAGTTGTTATTATTATTTTTATTATTTCTTTGTAAGAATTAATTAAATGATTAATTTGTTTATATTTTTTTATTAATCATAAATGATTTATTTAACGAGTAAAAAACATGAAAAAAAAATTTAATTGATATTAAGACGTGTGAAATATCTGTCTTTTTAAAAAAGAGGTTCGTTATTTTTTACAGTGTGCGATTAACCAAATTTTTTGGAAACAATTCAGACATCCAGAAAGTTTTAGACCGATTATGGCCATACGGCCAAGGCTGATTTTTTTTTTTTTAACTTGAGTAACTTAAAAATTTTTTGTGCAGTACTTCAATTAAAACGAATAAAACTTTATTTTATTTGTTCTACAAATTTTCAATAAAAATTTGCAATATCACCATTTCCAGATGTAATTCGTAAAAATCAACGGTATTTCGAAGATTATACCTCTAATTCGAAGATTCCGTTTGTAGTTCAAAAAATCAATTTGAAATTCGAAGTTTCTACTTGTAATTCTAAGATTCTATTTGTAATTTGAAGATTCTATTTGAAATTCGATGATTCCGTTTGTAATTCGAAGATTCCAATTGTTATTCGAAAAAGATCAATGGAAATTCACACAGAAAAAAATATGGAAGAAACAAATTTGAGTAATCACTTGTTAATTTTTTAATTGACCCAATTAAAAATTTACTTAAAAATTTTAAAAACAATTTAAGTAAATAATTTAATAACAATTTAATAGTTTTTTTATTTTTTAACTCTCATAGTTTTTTGAATTCTCGTTTAGTTTATAGTTTTTTGTATATGCCCAGCAAAAACTTCCATTACCAAGTAATTAACTTTGGGGTTTATAACGAAAATGAGTAACTAGTTACGTCCCAATTTCATTCGCTTACGAAAATGCTAAAAAATAATAGCCCATTCCTAGCTCGCTTACAAAAAGTTGAAAAGGTGACTGCATTGTTTGTTTAGTTGCTCTTATTAAATGAGAGAAAATAAATTAAGAGTAAAATTGTTTTTTATATATTTTTATGAAACTTAACTGGTTTTTAAAATCCAGATTGCAAACCATTTACGATGTAAGTTAAAAGTAAGGACTTTTTTTTGGGGTATAAATCAACCCAGCAAGTAATTAGTACTCATTACCAGGTAATCCAATTGGGAATGGGTACTCATTACCTAGTTTTTGCTGGGTGTATATGAAAGTTTGTAATCGTCTTTATAAAATTTTCCTATGTTTTTGAGACATAAATATGTTTGGTAAAGTTTGAAAAACAAGTTATTTGTTTTTTTTTTTTTTTTTTTTTTGTAAAAAAATTTAAAACTTTTTTAAACTTTTTAAAAAAATAAATATATACATTTTGAGTAAATTTTTAATTGTGTCAATTAAAAATTAACGCAAATTTTTTTTCAAACATTTAATAAATTTTTATTAAAAATTTACTCAATACTATTAAATCGTTTACTGGTGCAAAATTAACTAATTTTTTAATCAATATGTGTTTGAGGAAATGTTGGGGTTGAAAAATAATGGGGGTAGGTCATACCCAGGAAAATTTTTCAAAACCGATTCAGACAACACTTGTTCTAGAACAGGTCCTTCGGTAACCATACACTATTACACTTCAATTATTCAGAACAAGTTATGTGAAAATTATTGTGAAGATTGTTCTCTGCAGTCAAATTTTGGTTTTTAGGAATTAAAAAAAAATTATGTGTCAAAAAATTAAAAAATAAATATCTATTTTTTCCGCCAACCAAGAAAAAACACGAATTCTATATTAAAATTGCAGGATATAATCGTGAAAATTGTTGAAACAAAGGTGAGTAAATTAAATTTTCATTGTCTGGGTCGGGTGAAATACTAATAATATTCGGGGCTATTCCTGTTGTCATAAACGCGCTTAAAACGCGACGAAGGTAATTTTTGGTATTCCTGAATACGTTGGAGATGATACAGACGAAAAACATATGTTTTTTCGTCATCGTCTACATTCGACGTATTCCTCAATTCGTCTTCGACGCCAGATTCATACATTTTTGTTCGACATCTTTTTTGGCGCGTATTTATAGAAAGTTGTGTTTTTTTAACTAAATCATTAAAACTAATAGAATTTTCTTTTAAATATCAATTAAGTGTTTTATTTTTGTATAAATTATGTAATAAAAATGTCTCCGGCAGAAAAAAAAGCATGAAAATGCAAACTGCATTTGTTCCCGGACTGTGCCACACAGGGACGGATTTTTGTTTATGGCGATTTTTTGTTAAATTTCTGAAGTTTAAAATACTTATTCTTTATTTTTTAATTATATATATTATAGTAGAATTAAAAATAAATATAAAATATGACCCGCAATATAATTTTAATTAATTTACTATTCATGTCATTTTATATGTTTTGTTGTTTTTTTGTGTTTTGCTAGAGATGACAAAAATTAATCGATATTGCTTCACCGATACCACTGAAGTATTGTAGAATGCGGCGAAACTCGGTCGTCGAAAGTGAAACTCATTCGACGTCGAAGTGATGCGCGTATTTACAAATAAGGATGATTATGTTGTTTATTTTTGTTTGCAGAAAATCCATGTTCTGGTATTTCATTATTGTAAGGCCCTAAATGCAAACTTTGGAGGCGAAAAAGGATAAATCTGTGTTAAAAATGTAAATATTCCATGTTAAATCTGATTTTCTTATCTTTGTTTAATAAATTAATGCAATTCAAAATATTTTTTTAATTCTCGTTTCTATTCCAAATTTCAATTCTAGAACCGATTCCGAGGAACAAAAATATGTTCTAATTTTGCTTACAAACACCTGTTGCTTTTGGGACAATCCCTTTGTAAAAAGAATCGGTGTTGTACAAGAATTAGAACAGGTTCTAGGGAAGTATAAGTTGTTCCACAATCGGTTCTTTGCAACCGAAAATTTTGCTGGGTACATTTAACTGCTCTTGGGGCATTATTGGGATATTTAGAGCGATGGGAGTAAATTTTATAAAATGTCATTTTGTATGGAAGCCCCCTTAAGAAGTGGATATAGGATAGGTTTGTTCAGAAAAAATTTTAGGCTATAAAAATTAATGGGTGTCGGTCTTACACTACACCGCTCTAGGAGCGATTTCGAGGCAATTGTTGGGCAAATGGCTTTTCATTGGAGAAAAACACAAAAATCCCACCTCGGAGCCACTTTTATGGTTGTGACTACATATTTTTTTTTAATTTTTTAAGTTTTTCTCTAAGCCCAAATTTTTTTATCACGAATATTTTCTAAGTATTTTAAATAAAATTTTATATGACTTAATTTTTTAAATTTTTTCTAAGTTCTTCCAAATCGTGTATAGTAAAAAATTTTACATGACTCCATTTTTTAAAAAATTTCTAACTTTTTTCTAAGCTCAGCTTTTTTATCACGAATATTTTGTAAGTGTTTTATATAAAATTTTATATGACTCCATTTTTAAAAATTTTTCTAAGTCTTTCAAAGGACAAATTTTTTTATGAGAATATTTTCCAAGTGTTTTACAGTGGGTAAAAAAAGTAGTCGAACACTCATAACATAAATTTCTTTCATTAAATTTGGTGGTTAAAATTCATGAAATTCAAAAATGCGTTGGTACCATTTTAAAGATGGGTTTTCACACGTTAAAAATCAGTAGTACTTGAATCAAAATGATAGCTAAGTTTTCTGCAAATCAGCGAAAACTAAAATAACTTGAAAAATCACCTCAAAAAATAACTCGGACACTCATTAAATGCTTCCAGATTCCGCTTAATTCTAAATAAAATTAAAATAGTAAATGACTTAATTCTATCCTGGTGTTACTAATTGTTAACCTCCATGTCAGTTAAGCCAACATTTTTATATAATTTAAGCGAATTCAGCTGAAATCTCTTAAAATAAGAGTTTTTCTAGTAAGATGGCCGATATTTTTTAACAAGACTTTACAAAAAATGCCAAGTGCAATTCGAGCTTTGAAGTACTAAATACTACACCAAGCTAAGCTATTTGTGACGTCATATATCAATTTAGATACGCGAAATCAGTCAAAAACGAAGCGAAAATAATATAAAATATAGTATGCAGAAAGAAAAATGCACAAAAAATGCGCAATAAACCGTGAAATATTCGACTTAAAATAGTCCAATGAATAGATAAAATGTCATATATTATACCTGGATACATTTGTAATTGAAGAGTTGCCATATGAGAGGTATAAATGTTACATTGAAGGGATTCTAATATATAAATAATTCCCTTGCTAACAGTGCATACAGAATTTAGGCTTTATGCACATGATAATCCTTTCTTCGCATATCAGATCATTCATTAGGCCGAAAACCTGCTAACTTGCCTTTATAAGTAACAAAACAGATAGGCCAGTATGAAATATCAGTGGTTCTGAATGCTTAACATTTTATTTTTTTGTTGTTACACCAACTAACCACTCACGAGGTCTGGTAACAATATTTGAGTTCTACTCTTACCATTAGTAACCTTTCCTCCCATGGTTTTTTAGTTTTTGATGCAATTTTAGTGCATTTTTGTTTCTGCATACTATATTTTTCGCATCGTTTTTGACTGATTTCGCGTATCTAAATTGGTATATGACCTCACAAATTGCTTAGTTTGGTGTAGTATTGCGTACATCAAAGCTCGAATTGCACTTGATATTTTTTGCAAAGTCTTGTTAAAAAATATCGGCCATCTTACTAGAAAAACTCTTATTTTAGGAGATTTCAGCTGAATTCGCATAAATTATATAAAAATGTTGGCTTAACTGACATGGAGGTTAACAATTAGTAACACCAGGATAGAATTAAGTCATTTACTATTTTAATTTTATTTAGAATTAAGCGGAATCTGGAAGCATTTAATGAGTGTCCGAGTTCTTTTTTGAGGTGATTTTACAAGTTATTTTAGTTTTCGCTGATTTGCGAAAAACTTAGCTATCATTTTGATTCAAGAACATCTGATTCTTAAAGTGTAAAAAACCATCTTTAAAACGGTACCAACACATTTTGGAATTTCATGAATTTTAACCACTATATTTAATGAAAAAAATTGAGGTTATGAGTGTCCGACTACTTTTTTTACCCACTGTATATAAAATTTTACATGAGTTTAAAACCAAACTGCGCAATAACCGCGCCTATTTTTTTGAATGTAATATGGACCGCTAAACTCAAAAATATCATCGAAAAAAATGTTCAAGGATACGTTTTTTTAAAATCAATTTTTCATCGTTTTTTGGAGGTATTTTCATTATTTTTCTTATGTCTTGAATTATGTACCTCCGATAAACTACCGATAAAAAACATTATTTTCCCAACTGATCATAAGCTTACCCGCGATAGACAAACATATTATAAAAATTCGTTTTTTGATTAAAAAACTCATTTAAAAAAAAAAAAAATTAAAAATATAAATCTTTGTTAAAAGCCTGAACCTTTACAAAGATAACAACGTGGGTTCCATAAAAATCCATGGGCAAACACCAAAGCTATTAAGAATTATACGAAACTGCTCATAAAATTTCCCTTGTATTTTTTTTTTTGTACTTTTATTACTTCAAAGAAACCTAGTTAAATGCCTTAGTGTTTTTTTTTTTTTTGTATAATTAGTCATGTCTTTGGTGATAACCAGAGATCAAATAAAACAGTTATATGTGTCTTTTTGTTTTAAAAAAATCATGAAACGAATGTTGTCCAAACTTAGTATTTTATATATCGTCGGTGCGCCGACCAGAACACCTATGTGTAATTTTTTTATTTTTTTTTTATTGGCCCATTAGGAAGCCTATCAGGTAATGCATTTATCCCCCAGAGCGTTTCCCGTTATCTCAAATGGTTTCAAAGTTAGCTTAAACTCCTATGTGTTACCTATAATAGAAATTCTCCGGCAAAAACACTTATGTGTTATTAGTACACATAACTGTTTTTGATTTAAACGTAAAAACATTGCGTCTGCCTTTAGTTTTTTTATAAATTCATATTTTAAAAGTTTTCTGAACATTTTTTTTGTAATATTCCGAAACTTTATTGCATAACACTGTGCAACACGATTTAAAAAATAATAATTTCCAAATTTTTTTTAAATGCGTTTTGAACAAGCTCAAAAAAGTATAAAGTATAATTCTGAGGTAAATAATATCAAAAGATGTCCTTAGTGAAATTTTAAGGCGGTTCGTTTCTAAGAACATACATTTACATACATTAACCCTGTGTGTCCCATTTTTACGTGTCGTTTTGGTACTTTTTTTAAATATCCTCGTTGAACGCCATTAAAACGTGCGGTTAAAGGATTAAAATGTTCTACAAAAAAATTAGTTTTACATCAAATTTTACTAGGGGTTGTCACAGGTCAAAATTTTGTGCGAAAAGTGCAAAATGCTTAAATAAATTTAATTGTAAATTATCACAAACTGTTAAATTGTTTTTCACCAAACGTGTAAAATAAGTAAAAAAAAAATATAAATCTTTGTCTGAGCTAAATGATGATGTCTTCAGTGAAATCTTGGAACACATTATCTTCCATTTTTGGGAGTAATCTTGGTCCTTTTGCCAAATACCCTCATAGAACTTCACTTAAACGTGCGTTAAAAGGGTTAAAATGTTCTACAAGCAGCAAATTTTACTAGGGGTTCTCAAAGGCCAAAAGTTCGTGCGAAAAGTGCTTAAAAAAGTAAAATTGTAAAGTATCTTGGTAAGACACAATTTAACAAATTATGATAATTTAAAATTTTCCTTTTTTAAACCTTTTGCTTACATCGCACGAACTTTTGGCCTTTGACAACCCCTAGTAAAATTTCACGCAGAAAATGTTTGTAAAATTGTTTAACCCTTTATACGTATGCCTTAGTAGTGGACTATGATGATATTTAAAAAAAGCAACAAAATGAGGATAAAGGGTTAACATGTTCTAAGGAAAGAACCGCCATCAATTTTCACTGAATTATCTCTTAACTTTATTTAGCTCAAAAGCAGATTTATATTTTTTTCGACTTATTTCACTCGACTTTTGCAAAAAAAAAGTTTAACAGTATTTGATAATTTACAATTTTACTTTTTTAACCAATTTGCACTTTCCAGGAACTTTTGGACTTTGACAACCCCTAGTAAAATTTGATGCAGAAAATCTTTGTAGAAGATTTTAACCCGTTAATGTACGTTTTTGTGGTGTAGGTGGTGTTGTATGAGGATATTTAAAAAAAGGACAAAAATGACCCCTAAAAATGGCAGATAGAGCGAAAAGATTCGCCATTTCATTTCACTGAAGATACATTTTGCCATTTTTTGCATCAGAATTATATTTAATACTTTTTTTGACTTATTACTTATTATTATTTTGGTTTTCCTGATAATCACTTTCTGCATTGGTAAAGTTTTTCCGTCTCTTTGTGATAACGAAATTCACATCAGAAGTTTTCAGCCTTGCAAAGTACGAAATGAAAAACTTTTTACAACAAACACATGGGATGAACAAGTAGAAAAATTAAATTCGACTTGGTCGAATCTATGAATACCCTCCACAATGTTATCTGATGGTAATTTTCTAAAAAAAATGCATTACAAATTTTTATTAGAAATATATTATTTTGAGTAAAACTTTTTTTAATCAATAAAATTTTTTTGTGAGTGTAAAATTTTTTTGACTGTCAACATTTTTTTGAGTGTGAATTTCATTAAAAAAAAAAAAATAATTAAATTAAAAAAAAAAAACATTTTTTTTTGAGTGTAAAATTTTTTTGAGTGTAAATATTTTTTTTAGTGTACTATTTGTTTGAGTAACAAAATTACTTTGTAAAATATTTTTGTTGTTTTATTTCTATACGTACATTAGAGTGTCCCTTATTTTGGAAATGTTGGAAATCTTGAGACGGTACCCGCTCATTTTTTTCCTTTTGACTTAAAAATAACTCAGGAAAAATTTTACGCCCCTAGGACCACGCCTTCCCTACGCGACGGGGCCTTAAAGAGCGGGGCCCTAAAAATCATTTTTCCATACAAACCAAAAAAAAATTTTTTTGATTTTAATTTTTTTTGTTATTACTTATTATATTACTTGGTTTGCTTATTCACAACAAAAAATTTGATTTTGGTGGGATAAGTCTTTCAGCTCTAAAAAATTTTTCGCAAAAAAAAATTTTGAGCCGCCAGGGTCCTACAGTAAAAAATTTTTAAAAAATATTTTTTTTTAGTTTAAACTAGCAACGGTTTTAGCTGCTATGTTGCTTTAAATGATATATATTCATAAAAAAATATTTTTTGTATCTGTGACATCTTTATCGTGTTCTAAAAAAGGGTAAAAAATGCATTGTTGATTTTTTTCGATACACGATAAAAATGTCACAAATATGAATAATATTTTTTTTGGAATATATATCATTAAAAACAACATAACAACTAAAACCGTTGCTTTTCAAAACTAAAAAAAAATATTTTTTAAAATTTTTTTACCGTAGGATTCCTACGGCTCAAAATTTTTTTTTCGAAAAAGATAAAGATGTCACAGATATGAATAATTTTTTTTTTGAATATATATCATTTAAAGCAACATAGCAGCTAAAACCGTTGCTGGTCAAAACTAAAAAAAAAAATTTTTTAAAAATTTTTTACTGTAGGACCCCGGCGGCTCAAAATTTTTTTTTGCGAAAAAATTTTTAGCGCCGAAAGACTTATCCCACCAAAGTCAAATTTTTTGTTTTGAATAAGCAAACCAAGTAATATAATAAGTAATAACAAAAAAATTAAAAATCAAAAAAAAAATTTTTTGGTTTGTATGGAAAAATGATTTTTAGGGCCCCGCTCTTTAAGGCCCCGTCGCGTAGGGAAGGCGTGGTCCTAGGGGCGTAAAATTTTTCCTGAGTTATTTTTAAGTCAAAAGGAAAAAAATGAGCGGGTACCGTCTCAAGATTTCCAACATTTCCAAAATAAGGGACACTCTAACGTACATATATGTTAAAAAAAATATTTCACATATTTCCCTCATTTAATTTTACCATCCTCGTCTTTAAAAACCAAAAACAAACTAATATTTGATTTTTTCCAAAAATACTTACTATACACCGTTACATAAAGTTACAAAAACAAAAACAATAACAAATATGTACTTTTCTAACAACTAAACTATACCCCACGGCACGAAAACAAACAACAACAAGTTAAAAAAAAAACTGGTATTTCACCATGCCTTTAAAACTTGTTTAACGAGTTTTCAACAGTTTAAGGTGAACAAAATCTGAAATTCAGAGCCTTGCTTATAACTTTTGAACCACTACACCGATTTTGCTGAAATTCAAAACCAAATAGACTTAGGGAACGACAAAGATATGTAACAAGTTTCAGCACCCTCAGAATTGTCTTTCGAAAGTTAGAGTGGTTTTAATCTCGTAAGTTTGCAAAATTCCCTTGCCGAAATTTACTCTTTTGCTCATAACTTTTGAACCACTGGACCGATTTGGCTGGATTGCAATACCTGACCCGGTAAATACCCAACATATATGTCAAACTTCAGGAGCCTCCATAAAGTCTTTCAAAAGTTAGCGTGTTTTCAACGGACAGACAGACAGACGGACGGACGGACGGACGGACGGACATCGCTAGATCGACTTAAAATCGATCAAGGATCATGAATATATATACTTTATGGGGTCCTAGACCAATATTTCGATGTGTTACAAACGGAATGACAAACTTATATATACCCTCTATCACTAGAGTGGAGGGTATAAAAAAAACACCAAAATAATTTTACGTGTGTTTTTTGTAGTAAATGTTGCATTTCGCACATTGCAAGGATAAAAATTCTAACGTGAATACCATCAATATTTCGCTACAAGTCCATGCGGATATATAACTTGCAAAATTTTTACTTTTGAACAACAAATAAAAATTTATTTAAAATAAATTTAAGAACAAAAACACCTATGTGTATTATATATTTTTTATAAACATGTAAAAAGTCCGAAACAAAATCACCTATGTGTAGTTTTTTGTTAAAATCTTGTACCACTTCAGATTAAAAAAAGATTTTGTATGTTTTTCAACGCGTAATATTTTTAAATGGGTTTAGGAAAAATAAAAAAAATTTACTTTAAAAAAATGTTGCGAGTTGGCAAAATAAAACGGTTTTTTTGCTCTCCTGAACAATTCATAAAAAACACATAGGTGTTCTGGTCGGCGCACCGACGATATGAAAAGACTTCTAAAGATGTCCCGTGTTCAAATTTTGCAATAACATTTATTTTTTTGATTTTTTCAATAACAGTAAAAAATATCAGTTATAATAATAAAATAAAATATTTCATACGCTGAATGAAATTTCATACATATTGTGCAAGATATTCATTAATTTTGATTCATTAGATTTCGTATTTTCATTAAAAAATTTCATTAAGTTTTGTTTACAAAATTAGCTGTTTTTTGACACCTGCCGTGTCGCGTCTGTTTGCTTTGTTAGTTTAAGCGCAAAGAAAACAGCTGATGAGAGCGTCACGAAATAATTTGTGACTTTTTTAAGAATTTTTATAAAATCTATAAATATAAAATAAAAAATGTGAAAGTGTTTTTTTAACTTGGTTATTTTGTGAAAAAAAAAAAAATTCATAAACCCGTGTAAAAAAATAATTATATTAAAACATATATCTTTTGATAACAACATATATGGGTCATATCTAAATGGATATAATCAGATCTACTCCATATATACTCATATCTGATTCAGATATTTTTTGATCCGTAAATTGAGTCTATCTGGCATGTATGGCATATATGATCAGATATTTTGAGATATGTTCATATATGTAAAATTGTCCGATAGACTCAATTTACGGATCAAAAAATATCTGAAGCAGATATGAATATATATGGAGTAGATCTGATTAGATCCATTTATATATGATCCATATATGGTTTTATCAAAGGAGATATGTTTTGATATAATTATTTTTTTACACGGGAAATACAATTTATATTTTGTATGAACAATGTTCATTAATTTAATGAAACTTCTTCTTGCAGTTAAATTTTATGATACCTATTTATCTTTAACACGGATTTTAGTGCGACTAGATCGGATGTATACAACGCAAGATATAACTAGAATAGTCAAAAAACCTCCAAAAAACGCTTTTTTAAATTGCTGAAACCGTGAAAAAAATTTATAATTTTTTAATTAAAATACATAAGAAAAATACAGTCAGGTTTCGTGCGCAGAAAATTTTGTTATTTTGTAAACTAGTGATATTGGACCTGTAGGCAATGGATTGGGAAACTTTTTTGAGTTGAAAATCGGAAGGTTCCGAACTACAAGACCAACAATTTTTTTTGATTTTTCTTAGCTTAAAATATAAGATAAGATTTGGAGATTACTGAAAACGTGCTTTTGAGTTAAGTGCTTTTAGGTCTTATATTTATTTTGTTTTGTGTTTTTGCAAAAAATAAATATTTTGAGTTAGTTTTTGGATACAGAGTTAAATTTGCACACTTTTGAAAATATATATTTTTTTAATAATCGTAATTTTTTCTTTTGCCATTAATGCAATTTGAAATTTGTTAAAAAAAATATATTTTTAAAGAATTTTTTTTTTTTTGTAAGGTAAAAATTTTTTTTGTTATCATAAAAACACCTTTTCAGTAATCTCCAAATACTAACTAATATTTTAAGCTAAAAAAATTAAAAACTTATTTTGCCACTTTGTTCGAAACTTTCCAAGTCAAAGGGACACAAAGACATATCTTTACACGTCCAATTTTTTGTGTGTTAATACTTATTGACCCTAAAGGCAACTTTTTCGACCTCAACGATTTCGAAATTCGAAAAAATACTAAATTTTCTCAACCCTAGTGTCCATCGAAAGACCTTCCACATAAGCTATTAATTGTTTAACAGCAATAAAAATAGTGTCCGTATATGTAGAGCATCACGCAGTCGTTTCTGATCGATTTGTATGTGAACTCCCAAATGACTCGGTTTCACACTTTTACTTTTAATTATTTTCTGTTAATTATATTTATTTGTATTTATGTCTGCGCTTTCATTTGGTGACGCCGGCAACCGTTCACTGACCACAAAACACATAAAATATAAAATAAAAAAAATAAATGACGGGGTAAAAATTCTTTTCAGGTTTGTACGTGTTTTTTTGTAAATTGAACATATTTTTTTCTTAATTTTTATTTATTAAATTTATAATTTATTTTTAAATATTTCTTTATTTGGAATTTGATTTTTGTAATTTATTAAATTACACTAGTTTACAAAATACAAAAAGTGCAAAAACGTGACTTTATTTTTTTATGTGTACCTATTATCGACCACTTTACTCAAAAAAGTTATACATTTTTTATAACGGATTCAGTAATTACATTTTTTTTTGCGTATGGAGGTTTTTTGACAATTTTCCTTATGTCTCGTGTTGTATACATCCGATCTACTAGCAATAAAAACCATGTTAAAGAGAATCATATTTGCAAGAAATTGTGAAAACATTATTTTCCAATGAACTCATTAGATAACGTGGAATTATCATACATATGACAAAAGTTCGTTATTTGGATTGTCGGCAAAAATATAAATCGTAACAAATAAATGTTGTTATAAGCCTGAACCTTAGCAAGGAAAACAAAATCTGGTTCATTAAAATCAATGGGCAAACACCAAAGTTATAATACCTTAGTGGTATTGATTTAAAAATCAAAAACTTCGGTTTTTGGTTTTTAAATTTTTTAAAGTCTGGGTTTAGGAGGCGTGGCTAAAAATTAAAAAAAATGGCAAACTTGTCTCGTTTAGCCTTGATAAATAAATTAATTTAAAAAAAAGTTGCTTTGATTAAAGATTTCTCATATTAAATCGGAATGCACCACAATCCCAAAAGTTAACTTTTTTGTATATTTTTTATAATTTTTTAATAATATTCAAAACCCGTTCTAAAAATTTTTAATTTTGTAGAAAAGTCAATTTATCAAAAATCCGACTTTTATTTTTATACCATCCACTCTAGTGATAGAGGGTAAGTTTGTCATTCCGTTTGTAACACCTCGAAATATTGGTATAGGACCCCATAAAGTATATATGTTTATTTGTATGGGAGTCTACTTAGAAAGTGGAAATAGGGCGTAGGTATGTTTTAAAAAAAATGTTGTAGGGTAAAAATAAATGGGGGTCAGTCTCACAAATGACCCCTCTCGGACGCACCAGTGGACCGGTAGAAGCTCATTAAATAAAACAAATTTACAAAAAAAAAAAATAAGGGGACCACCTTAGCAGTTAAAGATAGAGGGTAGGTGTGTTCAGAGAAAATGTTTGGACTAAAAAAATATTGTGAGCCGGTCATACATTTTGCTGCTCTAAGGGCACTATTAGGACAGTTAGAGCGGTTGGAACAAATTAAAAAAATATCGTTTTGTGTGGGAGCCCCCTTAGAAATTGGAGATAGAGTATTAGTTTGTTCCAAAGAAATGTTAAGACGTAAAAATTAATGGGGGTCGGTCTTATAAATGACCCTTCTAAGACGCACCATTGGAGCAGTAGAAATGATTTTAGGATTGGAAAATTACAATAAATTTTTTTCAAAAAATTTAAAAAAATAGTAATAATCGTTATCCCACGATCTTCTTGGGCAAAAATTTGAAGAATAGATAGAAGTTTTACACAAAAAATTTAAAAAAAATCAAAGAGCACAAACATTTTTAAAAATGAGATTTAAATTTTAAAACTTAAAAATCTTATACTAGAGCGCTTTAAATAATTTTTTGGGATTTTTTTTTTAAGTACGTAAAAAAACAAAAATTTAAAAAAAAAAATTTTAATTTGGACCATTATTGAAGAAGTTATGAGTAAAAGAAGTTTGAGTAAAGGAACAAACTACCAATTTTTAAAAATTCGATATCTTTTGAACGGGTCATCAAAAAAATCTGAAAATTTACCACCAAGAAGTTTTCGAAGAGTACTAAAAACTGTAAACAAATTGGGAAAATCTAAAAAAAAAAATTTTTCAAAGTGTCCGATTTGTCATGGAATGCCCCATATATTCATGATCCTCGATAGATTTTAAGACGATCTAGCGATGTCAGTCCGTCTGTCTGTTGAAAACACGCTAATTTTTAGAATATTTCACCTTAAATTCACGTGTTGAAACTCTGTTAAACATGTTTTAAAAACATTGGTTAGTCACAAAAATATTTTTCAACGTATTTTTGTCACTCAAAAATATTTTTAAACTAAAACAAAGAAAATACGCTCGAAAAAAATTTTACACTCAAAAAAAACTTACACTCAAAAAAAAATTTAGTAAATTATTTTTTTTTTCAAAAATTACTTAAAAAAAAAGTTTTTTGACACAAAATAAAATATTTTTAATCAAAAATGTTATTTTTTCACGTTAGAAAAAAAAATCACTTAAAAAGGGCATTGTGGAGGGTATTCATAGATTCGGTTAAGTCGAATTTAACTTTTTCACTTGTTTTCCTTCAATTTTTTTGTAAAGTTTAGATGTTTGTCTATCTACACAAAAACTTTAGAAGCGCTCTTTTTTTTAGGAACAGCGCATTTAAACATTGAATTTCATAACAATATTTTGATTTGCTTGTATTTCGTTGTTTTTTTTCAAAAATGTTACACCCCAGCAAAACTTAGATTACCAAATAAGGTATAAAATAAGGTGTAGGATTGCTTATTTTATACATTGCAGCATTGTTGATTTCAACAGGGGATGAGACTCAAAGTAATGCATCCACATTATGACAAAGAATACCAGTAAGGAAAAAAATATTTGATCAAATTTATAGAAAAGCATACGAGTAAGGTATAAAATATAGCATACCAGAACATATTATATAAGGTGTTACGAGTAGTGAAAAAGTAATTTTGTATTAAATTTACTCACGTGATTGTAAGTGAGTGTAAGTAGATAAAATATGCTCGTGAGTGTGTGTCTTTAGAAATTTCCTATCTCTAGTTTAAACTTATACATTTTTTTATAAAATAATAATTTTTTATGTTATTGTAATGCATTATGCATCCAATTATAAATAATGCATTATTTCAAACTTTCAAATAATACATAATGTAACCAAATATAAGTCATCCATGATTTAATGTTTAGAAATAATAACTATGAAATAAATTTTTTCCAATAATCATGCATTACGTAGCAAATTATTATTAATGCATTATTTTTCACTTGAAAATAATACGTTGTGGAACAAATGTTTGGTAAGACATCCTAAAATAATGCTACAAATAAGGTATATACATTACCTGGTAATGTGTTATATAATCACTACCCATTACCAAAGTTTTGCTGGGATTAGACACCAGCCTAAAAACATTATCATGTTAACCCTGCTGTTAGGTTAGAAAAAACTTACGAATGTTAGGTTAGTGGACCATTTGGTGAATCCCAGCAAAACTTAGATTACCAAATAAGGTATAAAATAAGGTATAGGATCTCTTATCTTATTCATTGCAGCATTGATGATTTTAACAAGCGATGAGACTCAAAGTAATGCATCCACATTATCACAAAGAATACCAGTAAGGTATAAAATAAGTCATAAATTTATAACGAAGAATACGAGTAAGGTGTAAAATATATGATATTTTATAGGTTACGAGAAATGAAATAATATAGCATACCAGAACATAATATATAAGGTGTTACGAGTAGTGAAAAGTAATTTTGTATTAAATTTACTCACGTGATTGTAAGTGAGTGTAAGTAGATAAAATATGCTCGTGAGTGTGTGTCTTTAGAAATTTCCTGTCGTGAGCCTATCTCTAGTTTAAACTTATGCATTTTTTTATAAAATAATTATTTTTTATGTTATTGTAATGCATTATGCATCCAATTATAAATAATGCATTATTTCAAACTTTCAAATAATACATAATGTAACCAAATATAAGTCATCCATGATTTAATGTTTAGAAATAATAACTATGAAATAAATTTTTTCCAATAATCATGCATTACGTAGCAAATTATTAGTAATGCATTATTTTTCACTTGAAAATAATACGTTGTGGAACAAATGTTTGGTAAGACATCCTAAAATAATGCTACAAATACGGTATATACATTACCTGGTAATGTGTTATATAATCACTACCCATTACCAAAGTTTTGCTGGGATACTTCAATATTCAAACAAAATAACAATTTAATATTATATTTGATATATTTTGGATCATTTCTACCTAAGTAAATACTATTATTTTAAGCTTAACTCTCGCAAGCAGGGACCAAAAATAACCGTTATGATTTCATAAAAATCGACCAAAAAAATTTAAAAAAGTTTGTTAATAATTTAACAGCAAATATATGAAGACACATTTTAGTTAAAAATTAAGAAAAATTTGCAAAGATTTCTTAAAATTAATTTTTATTTTTTTATTCAAACTTTTCGGTTAATATTTGGATTTTTATTTTCAACCTAAAAATAAAAGTTATTTTTTGATTTGTTTATTTAATCAAGAAATAACTTTTATTTCGATTTTTATTTTATTCAATCAATTTTGTAGATACATTTTACAAACTAATATGTGCAAATAAATTGAAGAGCTGATATATAAATGTGAGAATTTTATTCAAAACTTTTTATCCTTTTCCATAATCTCTACAAGATCTGCAAAGCCCTATTATATAAAAAGATATTCTGGACGTTGACCATTAAAGGCTGAATTTAGGGAAAATGTGGCAAATTAAAAATACAAATTTTGGTCCAAAATTCTGATTAGAATCTTTGGACCAAAATCGCATGTTTCAGGATTCTAAAATATTTTTGTTTTTGTAATCTATACAAGATTTCTATTTATATTTTCAAGACATATCATATTAATGGATATTCAAAATAATCATTGAGAAAAGTAACGATGGCCTAAATCAGCATTATGGGCAAAATCATAATGCTGATTTAGGGAAAAATATGATTACAATCGTTGTTTTAGGATCATAAAATATTTTGTTATATTTTATGATCCTATTTAAAAAAATTTTAGTCCAACATCTGTGGACCAAGTCCCAATTTTAGAATTATTAAAATATTTTGTCCATAAATTACGCGAAACTTTGAGCAAATTTAACAAAACAAATCATACGAGTTTTGATAAAAAACTAAATTTCTTTCCGCACTGTTTGTCTCAAACTTTTATTTATTCAAAATTTTATTACACAATCCGCTTTTTAATGGCCATCGTCAATTTTCTTAAAGAATATTTGCGGATGCTTCAAAATGTCTTTTTGTTAAACAAATTTCGCTTCACATACATGTTTTCAATTTTGTTAAAATTTTATTTTATTTATTTGAAAGTCAAATAAATTTGTTTGTTTTATTTTTTTATTTATTTTGATTTTTATATTTGGTTTCAAAATAACCGTTATTATATTTCAAATAATAAAAATCAAAATATTGATTGAATATTTTAAATTTTAAAATAAAAATCCTTAGAAAACTGTTTGATTTTTGTTGAAATATAAAAATTTTAAAGTATTTAAAAGTTAGTATTTTTTTTAAATATAAATTATAACCGTTATGTCCCTGCTCGCAAGTAATATTATAATCGCTCATGAATATCTCACTCGATTCTTTTCTTTACTCACGCTCACTTACTACTCACGTCAGTAAAACTAAAATGCGTGACTCACGTGATTCATAATTACGCTCACCCCAATTCACGCAATATTCACTTACAAAAACACAATTTTAAGGAAATTTAAAAAAATGTTTTTCATATATTAGCAGACCGTTAAGTTGAATTTTAACTGATTGAAAAACGAAAAATAAAACTAAAACTATAAATAAAACTGAAAGCAATACAAAAAAAATATATTGAATCACGCAAGAAAAGTGGCACTCACGCAAAAATTGGGCTTGCTTTCTAATCACTCACACATAAAAATTTTGGAATCACACTCACTCAAGCATGGTTCTCGTAATTAACTAGACTTTCGCTCGAGCGTGAGTCACGCGAGATTCACGTGAACGACGCAAATCACGTGACCAGCACCCATCTCTACTCAACACAGCTAATGTAAAAATTTGTTGAGGGATTCCCTTTTTTCATTTTCTTTACTTTAGAGATTGTTTTGTATTACAATTCAACGAAAGGTATGTTAGTTTTGTTTTTTCCTATAATTTCCAATGATTCATCTCATTTAGGTGGCGTGGATATTGCTGATCAAATGGTTGGTTCCTACAGCACAAAACGCGCAACAAATCGATGGCCTAACATTGTATTTGCAAACATACTTGATATCCCAGCAAAACCTTAAACATGGTAACGGTTATGTAATGCATTACCATGTAATGCATAGCCAAAAAAAATTAAAAAGTGTGCATTAATTTTCGCCAACCGCTTACCATAGGCATTCACTTTATTAATTTTTCATGCATTATGTAAAACTCATACATTACTTTGAGTGACATCCCAAACAAGAAGCATCAATCCAGTATAGGGTATTGTAAGGTTGCCTTATTCAATACTGGATTAATGATTTTTGTTTGGGATAAGACTCAAAGTAGTGCATGAGGTTTACATAATGCGTGAAAAATACAAAAAAGTTATGCCTATAGTAAGCGATAGGGAAAAAAATCATATTTTTGATTTTTTTTTGCTGTGCATACATGGTAATGCATAACATAGCCGTGACCATTTTAAAAGTTTTGCCGGAATACCCACTTTGAATGCGTGCATCCTATTTTCTAAAATCGACGTTTCATGGGCTCCAGCTACCGAAATCGCAGGAGAAAATATACTATGGACCAAATGGTCCCTTAACCTAAGATACGTAACTTTTTATTTTTCTCAGTCCTGGTTTAAATCAGAACCTTGATTTTTTGTAAATAACATTGTTTTATAAAAAGACCCCATGAGCAAAAAAACTAAGCCATTATACATCACCGTTCAAAAGTTACAAAGGAAACAATCCAAAAATTGGACCAAATGGGCTTAACCTAACAGCAGGGTTAAAAAAAAAATAAATCTAGCAGGGGAAAAAGCTAAATTGGCAATGCTTCTTGGAACCCATATTTCGGAAAACACTGTTGTAGAGTATCATATAGTCGGTCTTGACCGAAAATAATTTTCCTACTTGTTTTGTTTTTGAATTAATATAAAAAAACATTATTAAGTAGTAGTTTTCAACAAAAAATGTAATCGCGTTTTCTTTGGTGTATCTAGTTACCAGTGTTGCTATTTTGTATATACTATATTATTTTATTCCATTATTTATTATGTTTTTAAAACTATTAATTATTTTTTTTTTTTATGTAAAGCATATAATTTACAGGCCTATTCTCAGTTATGACTGGTTATGACTAATTTTATTATTTTCAAACTTCATATTCCCTCTGTTTGTTGTAAACAAAATCATAAAAAGTCTCAAAATCTAAAATTATTTGTCAATTTTGAGACGATGTGGGTAGCAGGTCTTTATTTTTTTGAAATTTTCAAACAAAATTTGAATTTTTTTATGATTGTTTACAACAACCACATGGAAAAAATTGAGTTATGATTGAGTTATGACTTTGTTTATGAATAGGCCCCTTAATTTAATACTTAAACATTTATTAGAGCATTAATTGAAACGTGTAATCAATTGATGATCATGTTGATGATGTTTTTCTTCTACAATTTGTTTTGAACATTAAACATTAAAACCGGATATTTATTTTATTTTTTTGTAGATTATTGTAAAAATATCTCTATTGTTTATAGATTAAATTTAGTTTTATAAACAAATATTGTAAACATTTCAAGTTTTATTTTATCATTTTTATTTTCTATTTTGGTTCTTTAACACAAATTTTATTTTTGTTTAACGGTTCGTTATATATATTTTTTTTTTTTGAATTCTTGTAATATAAGCAAATCTTTTACAATCAATACTTTTCAATTAAATGCTGATTTTTATGACTGCAATAGCAAATTTAGAACTTAGTTGAATTTTCCATTTATTTTGCTGATTTTTCAAAAAAATAAAACTGAGATTTTTTTTTTCTAATTTTATTTTATTCAGTGATTGTATAAACATTTCGATTTTTTTGGCGCGTTTGTATACATACACAGCTTTATAATTACTACATGTTTTTTGGAAAAACGATATCGTATCGAACAAAAAACAAGAACAAAAAAAAAACAAGTGGCGACAATCTAAATTGCGTTAAAATACTTCCGTAACGGCGCGTTTTAAATACTAAACACTCCGAGTGTGTCACACCCTTTCTTCTTTCTAAATAATCATGTTAATCTGGCTGGAAAATTGTATGGAAATATAATTACAAAAAAAAAAATGTAAAACCACACAACAAAAACAAAAAAAAAAAAACTAAAAAAGAGAAGAACTTTTCCACGCAAATATGTATAAACAACTTGTCCCACTGAACGAATGCAACGAAATAACTTTAAACAGCTGAGTCCGTTGCAAGTAATAATATGCATATAATGGACTGTGCTTTAAAAATCCCAAACACATGCATACTATCACAAAAATGTGCATACAGTACAGTGGTACGGATTGTGTTTAGGGTTTTTCTACTTCAAATAAAAATTATAAACGATGTTCTACGAGTATACTTTATTTTATCGAGTCTAGGCAATGTTGCCAGTAGATTTTTTGAAAGTACCTACACTTATAAAAAAAATCCCTTTTTCCCCTACATTAAAAAAATAAAAATTTCCCCTATAATTTATCCCTACATTAAACTTGAACAAATTTTTTTGAGTTCCAATAATTTCTGATTTTTTTATATATATAATACAAGTGCTGTCAAACCGATTCTGAAAAATTTTCCTGGGATTATTTCTGGAAATGCGAAAAGTACTAAAAGTACACTTTTTACCCTTTTACCACCCTACGAAAAGCAATTTCCAAAAAGCACTTTTTTCAGAATGCATTTTTTCACAGACGAATTATATTTCATAAAATATAAAAAGCACCAAATGTACACTTCTTTACCCGTTTTACCCCTTGGAAATGGATTCAACAAAAATAACTTTTTCCTGAATGTTTTTCTTTAAATGATAATGTTTTTAGTCTGGTGTCTAATTTTAAAAAAGTAGCAGGACGCCACCTCAGTTTGACTATATAAGCTAACAATTAACGAAAAAGAAAACAAGAATTACTATTTTCATTTTCTTAAAACCAAAAATTTTAATAACTTGGGTTTGTAACTGGGATAATAATTCACCTCGTGGTGAATAAAACCGTTTTTCACCAGCTAGTGAATAAAAAGTAACATAAATATTTTTCAACAAAAAAAAATTTTTTTTTCATCAAATATTTTTTCTTCACATTTTTTTATCAAATTTTATTTTTTTTTATCAATTTTTTTTCATCAAATTTTTTTTTTATAATTTTTTTTTTTTTTTTCATCAAATTTTTTTTTTTTTTTTCATAAATTTTTTTTTTTTCATCAAACTTTTTTTTTCGTCATTTTTTTTTATCAATTTTTTTATGAATTTTTTTTTAATATTTTTTTCATCAAAAATTTTTTTTATAATTTTTTTTCATGAATTTTTTTTCATCAAATTTTTTATTATCAATTTTTTTCTCACCAAATTTTTTTTTTTCATATTTTTTTTCATCAATTTTTTTTACATCAAAAAATTTTTCTTTTCATCAAAACTTTTTTTCACCAAAAATTTTGGGTTTATTAAATTTTTTTTAACATAATTTTGTTGTTCGTGAAAAAAAAAAATATATTTTTTTACCAAACTACATTAATGTTATGAAAAATGAAGTTAAAAAGTAACCTATATAGGGTTTCATTGAATTAATGAAATAGGTATCATAAAATTTTATTGCAAGAACAAATTTTATTAAATTAATTAAAATTGTTCATACAAAATATAAATTGTATTTTATGAAAATTTTTCATTACTTTAATGAAAAAAATATTTAGTTCTTATGAAATATTTTCATTAAATAAATCCTGCTTTTTATTTTTGAAATAAAATACTTTCCTTGAATAAATGCTATAGAATAAATGCTATAGACTTGAAAATAATAGAAAATGGTTTTCACTTAGTTTTCTCGCACAAAATTTTACTCCAACATCAAGTTGCAATACATAATTAAAACCACGAACCAATATAAAACAGCACAAATTTAGTAAATATAAAATTATTAATTTAATTTTTGTTTCAAATTTCACAAAAAAGTCTGAAAAAAATCACAAAATAACCAAGTTAAAAAACACTTTTACATACTTTTTATTTTATCTATATATTTCACTCAGTTTTCTCACACAAAATTTTACTATAACATTTACTTTTAATATATAAGTAAAACCACGAAATTATATAAAACAACGCAAGTTTCATAAATACTAATAATTAATCAACATCATTTTATTTTAAATTTCGTATAAAAATTGTAAAAAAAATCACGCTTTGATCAGCTGTTTTTTGCGCGCGTAAACTAACAGACTTAACAGACGCGACACGACAGGTGTCAAAAAACAGCAAATTTTGTAAACAAAACTTAATGAAATTTTTTAATGAAACTACGAAATCTAATGAATCTAAATTAATGAAAATCTTGCTCAATATGTATTTCATATTTCATTCAACATATGAAATATTTTATTGTTGTAATGAAACAACGTTAATGAATACCATTCATTTGTGATATGAAGCGTTTTTCTATCAGTGTACTTTTTCACCAAGCCTAAGCTTTCGCATAAAAATTTTCGATTTGTTTATCAAATGTACATAAAACCAGTGAGAGTGGTATATTCTTTGATGCAGAATCTTTTATACTCTCCAAAATGTAAAAAAACTTTTTTGCACTTATTTTTGCACTCACTTACGAAATGTACAGCTCTTTTGAGTTTTTAATAGGTTCCTCGACTAATATTTCAATTCGTTTTGCATGGAATAGCAAAGTAATATAACATTAATATTTCTAAAAATATTTTGCTTTGGCAAGTACACCAAAATCTTCCGCAAAACATTATCATGATTTAATATTTTGGGCAAGAGAACAAAATTCGCAGGCATATTTTACTGAAGGATCTTACTTTTTAAATATTAAGTTTTTACGACCATTATTTAAGTAATTTAAAAAGTACCAAGTACATTTTTTACCCATTTGGCCCAAATTGAAGACGAAATTTTCAAAAAGTAATTTTTAAAAATATTTCTTTTTCACCGATGGATCCCTATTCCAAATTTAAAGTTTCTTTGACCAATATTTCAGGAAATAAAAAAGTACCAATAACACGCTTTTTACCCCTTTCAACCCCATTGAATCAACATTGGCAAAAACCAATCCGCAGTGGATATATTTTGTGCGAGGTGAACCTACATTCTAAGTTTCAGGTTTCTAGGACCATTATTTAAGAAAATATAAAAAGTATCAAAGTACAGATTTTTACCCTTTTTACCCCGTTAGAGTTAACATTTGAAAACATCCAAACTTACAAGGGAAGTATTTCAACCCTTAAGAACCCATTTGCCTGAAACTTAAAATATATATGATGAATTTCATGTAAAAATCGAGATGCATTGAACCCGACCCCCTCAGATATCGATGAAATTTTGTTCATAGCTAAATTTGATCAATACAAACAAACTCTCATTTTTAGAAATGACTGTTTTGCGATTTTTTGGGCGTGACACAGTGGGAACGTTTTCGAAAAAACGCGAAAATGGTCGAAAAGAGCTCCATTTAAACTACAATAACTCTGAATCGGCTAAACCGATTTCCATGATCTTGGTATCATTAAAAAGATATTTTAACAGGCTTTATGACACGTTAAAAAAAAAAAAAAAAATACACTGTAAAAAATTTATAACAAAAAAAATTTTAACTGACGAAAAAACCAAAAAGATCAAGGGTTTTTTTACAGTGTATTAATTTTTTAGAAAGGTTTATCCTTCATCTATACCATATCAAAAAATAAAAATGGGTTCTTTGTTAGTTTTTTTTATATAATTTTTTAAGTAGTGTCACTTCTAGTAATTGCCCTTATATTTTATAACAAAAAAAATTTTAGGTAACGAAAAACCAAAAAAGATCAAGGATTTTTTACAGTGTATTACTTTTTTAGAAAGGTATTTCCTTCACCTATAACATATCCAAAAAGTAAAATGGGTTCTTTTTTATTTTTTTTTTAATAATTTTTTAAGTAGTGTCACTTCTAGTAACTCCGCAAAATTCTGAATAAAAAAATCAATGTATTCTTCATAATAATTTTCTATTTTGTCATAAACATTTATTACTTTACCCATAATAAAGAGAAATATATATAGAACAAAAAAATTGTTGCCCTTTTCATTCCAAAGATTTTTTCAGGTCTATTTTTTCTTCCTCAGGTAGCTAATAACATAGTAAAAAGAAATAGAAACACAAAATATAACAAATATTTTCCTTTCTTAGTAAAAAATTTAACGGCAAACAGCCCTTATTTCCATACAAATGCATGTAAATGTATAGGGGTCTGGCCAGAACTAAGGACTCAAAATATGTACCTGACGAAGGGTTAACAGGTAAAATAAATAAACATTGTCCCAGGAAAATTATGAATATGTTTTAACCGCAAAAAGTTCTTGCTTGCCTTAAAAAATGCTATATAATTGCACCTGATGAACGTACCGAAATTCATAATTATAAACAGTTTCGAGAAGCCAAGATATCCCATTACAATTTTTACGCGTATATTTTAAAAAATTGAGTGAATATGAATTCAAACAATAAGTACAGATGCATAAAAATATCTAATAAGTGTTGCGCTTCGCTTCGTAAAATAAGTGAAAACGAGGCTGCAAATATAATTGAATATTTTCCAGCTGTCGCCAACATTCATTGTAGCCGTATTTGCGAAACTTGCCGGAATACACTGAGAAAAGCTCGCAGTCGTAATGAATCCAACGTGGAGCAGAATGAAGTCTCAAATTATTTACCAACAACGCCCAGCAATGAAATTAGCGAAGAATTGAATGAACTTCCAACTTGTACCAGCCGTATTGCAAACATCGAAAGGACGGAAGTCATTGAAAATATAAATGATCATATTATTCCTCATCTACCAAACCAAATGTCGCCTCTTAAAAGGAAATATATGAAACGAGATGCATACAGAAATAGAAAATCACTGCAAATTTTCGAAAATATAGCAGATTCACTTGGAGCTGATCCATTATCTGATTTGTCAGCGCAACTTGAAAACGTCAAAGCCATTTACGAAGAAATTTTGGAAAACATCAAATATCAAATAGAGAACAGCTCAAATCTTTTGGAAAAGCAAAAACTTTTATCTCTCTTACCAATCAATATGAGTCACGCAGAAATTAAAGATCGTTTTGGGGATGATATATCTCACGATTGTATCAAAAAAAGTAAAGATATCCAAAGGAATAAAACGAAGTTTGCAGATATCAATCTTTTTAAAATGAGCAGACGTAGCTTACCAGCCGAAACTCTAAGCACAGTCAAGTTATTTTATGAAGATGATGAAATTAGCCGAATGATGCCTGGATCGCAAGATTCAATTACTGTTAAACAAGGAAACTTACGTGAAAAAGTTCAAAAAAGACTGATGTTATCTTCACTACGCGAATCTTACTACGAATTTAAAAAAAAACATCCCTTGGCCAAAGTGGGTTTTACAAAATTTACAATGTTAAGGCCAAAAAATTGTATAAAACTTGGAGTTGGAAACCAGCAAAATATCTGTGTATGCACATTGCATCAGAATATGAAATTGATGTTTGAAAAAAGTGGCTTAAAATCAATTTGTATTGAAGGAGAATGCACATTTACCGATTACAAAGATGTTCTCAAATTCGTTGTTTGTAATGGTGACATAGAAAAAAGCGAGTGTTGCGTTTCAATGTGTGGTCACTGCTTTAAAAATTTAAATAATCTAAAAACGCATATGCTAAAACATTTTGAAAATAACCAAACTGAAGAAATAATATACAAAAAGTGGAATACAACGATTAGATGTGTTCTGGAAACGTTAACCACCAACCCAGAATCATTTGTCAGCGATTTTACTGAACACATCAAAGTTCTGATTCCGCATCATTTCATAGCAAAGCGACAATCTGAATTTATCAGCAATAAAAGAGCGGCGCTGTTATCAGGAGAAATGTTAATTCAAATGGACTTTGCTGAAAATTATGCATTTCTTGTACAAGATGCCGTGCAAGGATACCATTGGAATAATGATCAGGCTACAATACATCCGTTCGTTATTTATTACAAAGGTAATTATTTTAATATTTTGGTATTAGTAAACACATCCATCCACACTCATCAAAATATTTAATAATTTTTATTTATTTGTTTTTTTCCTTTGTTTGTTTATTTTCAGATAACGATAAATTAACTCATAAAAGCTTCGCCATAATATCTGATTGCAATACCCATGATAGTATAGCAGTTCATCTATATATTTCAAAAATGGTACAGTTCGTGAAGGCCAATATAACCAACAATATTAATAAAATCATTTACGTATCAGATGGTGCAGGAGCACAATATAAAAATAAATATAACTTCATTAATTTATGCCATCACAAATCTGATTTTGGGATTGACGCTGAATGGCACTTTTATGCTACCAGTCACGGAAAATCTGCATGTGATGGAATCGGAGGAACATTGAAGAGAGGTGCTCGAAATTATAGTATTGCAAATAAAAATGAAATCCAGACAACGAGGCAACTCTATCACTGGGCATCAGAAACATATAAGACCACCATACAAGTTGCTTACGCAGATGCTGACGAATACAACAACGTTAAAGAAAAGCTATTTTCAAGATATGAAGAAGCTAAAACTATAACAGGAACTCAAGGCTTTCATTCATTCATTCCGATAAATGAAACTTTTGTACATGTGCGCAGATATTCTGACTGTGCCAAATTTGAGCAGCGCAAAATTTCTTACAAATAATTAACTTAAAAAAAATTTAAATAAAATAAAACACAAATTAATAAAAACGTGGCAAATAATATAAACAATTGTTGATGGTTTTTTATTTGTAAACATTTAAAAAATGTTAGAATTGTTGAACTATTTTGTGAATGTGACCAGATATTTTCGCTGTTATTCGAATTATTTCGAAAACTTTCGGTAAGTATTACTAGAAGTGACACTACTTAAAAAATTATATAAAAAAAATAAAAAAGAACCCATTTTACTTTTTGGATATGTTATAGGTGAGAGAAATACCTTTCTAAAAAAGTAATACACTGTAAAAAATTCTTGATCTTTTTTGGTTTTTCGTTACCTAAAATTTTTTTTGTTATAAAATATAAGGGAAATTACTAGAAGTGACACTACTTAAAAAATTATATAAAAAAAACTAACAAAGAACCCATTTTTATTTTTTGATATGGTATAGATGAAGGATAAACCTTTCTAAAAAATTAATACACTGTAAAAAAACCCTTGATCTTTTTGGTTTTTTCGTCAGTTAAAATTTTTTTTGTTATAAATTTTTTACAGTGTATTTTTTTTTTTTTTTTTTTAACGTGTCATAAAGCCTGTTAAAATATCTTTTTAATGATACCAAGATCATGGAAATCGGTTGAGCCGATTCAGAGTTATTGTAGTTTAAATGGAGCTCTTTTCGACCATTTTCGCGTTTTTTCGAAAACGTTCCCACTGTGTCACGCTCAAAAAATCGCAAAACAGTCATTTCTAAAAATGAGAGTTTGTTTGTTTTGATCAAATT
The DNA here is from genome assembly GCA_963921195.1 of Pegoplata infirma. Taxonomy (NCBI): domain Eukaryota; kingdom Metazoa; phylum Arthropoda; class Insecta; order Diptera; family Anthomyiidae; genus Pegoplata; species Pegoplata infirma. Next base: position 71,477,820 of record OY992536.1, on the reverse strand, counting down.
TAGCTATGAACAAAATTTCATCGATATCTGAGTTGGTCGGGTTCAAAATTTCAGTTTTATCTCGATTTTTAAATGAAATTCATCATATAAAAGATACGATTTTAAGTTTGGGATGTCTCGGCTTATCGGCCATATAGTGCTTAAAAATTTCGTTGTCCCCTTATGAAGCAATGTGGACCTTTGTGAAAATTTCGATAACTACCGAAATAAGAGTAATATGGTCTAGAGCAAAAATACTTATCGACTTAAATTTAGTAATGATTATTTCGTATTTATATGAATATCGGACATCTATGTCTTCACATAAATACTCCCCAAAATTTACATATTTTCATGAAAAAAATATTTAACGAAGCCGAATTTTTACAAGGTTATGCCACCATTGGAGAGGCATGATAAAAAACCCCTTTCTTCTCATATGTAAACATCATATAGTTTTTTAAAAATAAATGGCAAAAAAATCCAAAAAAGACATTGGAAATAAGGTCATATGGCCTTATTTCCCAATGATTTGAGAAAGAAGGCCATATAACCTTATTATACCCTCCAACCACAGTATGGGGGTACACTCACTTTGTCATTCCGTGTGTAACGCATAGAAATATCGGTTGGGGACCCCATAATGTATATATATTATTAATAAGTGATCGATTCTAAGACATTCTAGCGATATCCGTCTGTCCGTCTGTCGGTTCGTCCATCAGTCTGTGGAGGACACGATACAGTCCAAAATAAAAGAGCTATACTCCTGAAACGAATATCCTTGGCACGAATATGTCTTATGGTCATAGGCTGGTTAAGTTCGAAAATGGGCAAAATCTGACAACGGGGGAAAAAGTTCCCCCTTTAAGAACTAAACCAACCTCTAAAAAAAAACGCAATTTTTTATAGATTTTTTGTACTTTTGCTTAGCAAACGAAACATTTTTTATGTCAGATAGAAGAATTTCAAAGTCCGGTTTTTTTGTTTTTTTAAGTGTTGGAGGGTATAAAAGATTCGGCACAGCCGAATTTAACACTCTCACTTGTTGCCTATGGCTTTATTTCACCCCACTACGTTCCACATTTCAAGTTTCTATGACCATTTTTTAAGCAAATATAAAAAGTACCAAAGTACTTTTTTTTACCCATTTTACCCCTTTAGAATCAACATTTCTATTTATGGGCTATTAATTATTATTATTTTTTTTTTTAATTTTCAGAAACCGTTTTGAAATTTTTAATTTTGTAAAAAAGTTAATTTATCAAAAATACGACCACTTTTGCTTTTCTTTTTAACTTTTTTTTAAGTTTTGATGTTTGTCTATCAAATTTTTAAAATCTCTGAATACGTGATAATTTTTGATAATTTCTTCGTCTTTCTAATTCCCATTGTGGATAGAGTCGAATATATATTAATATTTTAGTTTGTGCACAAACGATTTGTCATTAGACTCGTTTGCTACTTTGTAGTAAATCGTTTCTATTTTTGCTAAGTAATCGTGACAACGGAATCTGACATATTCCGAAACACGTGTCGATTAAGTTTTGCAAAAATGACCAACATAAATAAATTAAAAACAAAATAATAATTTTCTTGAAAATTATGCTATGAGGATATCATGGTTTTAATTAGTAAAGAAAATAATGACCTCGAGCCAGAAAAAACATTGAATTTTATAAAATTCCATATGAAACGAAACTAACACTTTCCATTTGAAATTGAGAAAATTTCAAAAGAAATTGAGATATTTTCAATTGAAATTGGGAAAAAATTTCTAATGAAAATGAGAAAGATTCAAATGAAATTGTGAAAATTTCAAATGAAATAAAAAAAGTTTCAAATGAAATTGCGAAATTTTCAAATAAAAAATTACACAGATTTTCCAAATTTCATTTGAAATTTTTCTTAATTTCATTTGAAATTTTCTTAATTTCATTTGAAATTTTCTTAATTTCACTTAAAATTTTTTCAATTTTAATTGAAAATATCGCAAATTCATTTGAAATTTAGTCAATTTCAACTGAAAACTATAGTTTCGTTTAAAGTTTTCTCAATTTCAAATGGAAATTCTCAATTTCAATTGAAAATTTTCTCAATTTCAATTGTACTATTCCAAATTTCATATATAAATATCTCAATTTCAAATGTAAAATTTCAATTTCATATGAAATTTTCTCAATATCAATTGAAACTTTTTCAATTTCATTTGAAATTTTCTTAATTTCATTTGAAATTTTCTCAATTTCATTTGAAATTTTCTTAATTTCAAAAAAAAATTTCTAATTTTATATGAAATTTTCATAATTTCAAAAAGATATTCTCAATTTCATTTGGAATTTTTTCAATTTCAAATAAAAAATCTCAATTTCATTTGAAATTTTCCTTATTTCAAATGGAAAGTCTCAATTTCACTTGAAATATTCTCAATTTCAAATGGAAAATCTTAATTTCAAATGGAATTTTCCCAATTTCAAAAATAAATTCTCAATTTCATTTGGAATTTTACCAATTTCAAACAGAAAGCTCTCAATTTCAGTTGCAAATGGTGTAGAGTGGTTCTTATTTTAAAATTTTATCGGATTTGTTCGCTACTCCTGAAGCTTGGATTTGTTAAATGACCTAAAATGAGTACCTGAAAAAATGTTGGGCCAAGTCGGTTTACTCTATGACCGCGCTAAAATGGTTAAGAAAAAATCTTGTAATTTAGCAAATTTTTAAATAATGTTCTTTGGCTAAGAAAAAATTGAAACTTTTGTTAAAAATATTAAAAGTAATTGTATTTTTAATGGGTTTAACGGAAGCGTTAAGAAAAAATGCCTGCGATTTTTGTACTCTTGCCTAAAACATTAAATCATGGTAATGTTTTGCGGAAGATTTGGGTGTACTTGCCAAAGCAAAGTTTTTTTAGAAAAAATAATGTTACATTACTTTGCTACTCCATGCAAAACGAATTGAAATATCAGTTGAGGACCCCCATTAAAAACCCAAAAGAGCTGTACATTTCGTAAGTGAGTGCAAAAATAAGTGCAAAAGAGTGTTTTTACATTTTGGAGAGTATAAAAGATTCGCAACCAAAGAATATACCACTCTCACTCGTGGTATGTACATTTGATAAATAAATGGAAAATTTTTATACGAAATGCTTAGACTTGGTGAAAAAGTAGTTTTACCAAAAATTATTTTTTTTCACGAATAACAAAATTATGTTAAAAAAAACTAATAAACCCAAAATTTTTGGCGACAAAAAAAAAAAATTGATGAAAAAAAATTTTTGATGAATTTTTTTGATGAAAAGAAAAATTTTTTGATGTAAAAAAAATTATGAAAAAAAATATGAAAAAAAAATTTTTTTGGTGAGAAAAAAATTGATAATAAAAAATTTGATGAAAAAATTTGATGAAAAAAAAATTGATGAAAAAAAATATGATAAAAAAAAATTTGATAAAAAAAATTTGATGAAAAAAAAAATAATGAAAAAAAAATTGATGAAAAAAAAATTTGATGAAAAAACAAAAAAATTTTTGAAAAAAAAATTGAAACAATCTTGCTTCGCAGATTGTAAAAATTCATAAATGAAAACGCGATTTAGTGTCCTTTATTATTTAATCCTCGTTTTAGCAAAGGAAATTTTAAACCAGTCCGAACAATTTTGTCTAGACAAATTTCTTTGTTGAACTTAGAAAGATAATTGAACAATTTTACAAATGATCTTTCTTTTATACAAATTTCAAACAATATTTCGCATAAAAAATATTAAAATCCAAGTTACTTTTGAAACTGTTACAGTAGAATTTTGAAAAGAAAAGTGACAGAAATCTAAATAAATGAAATCAATAAAAAGTAAAAGATTTTAAAATAATAAAATTAAAATTGATAAAAAAAATAATTTGATGAAAAAAAAAATTGTTGAAAAAAAATTTATAAAAAAAAAAAAATTATGCAAAAAAAATGATAAACAAAATAAAATGATGACAAAAAAAAAGTTTGATGAAAAAAAAAAATTTGATGAAAAAAAAATTTTATTGAAAAAAAAAATTGATGAAAAAAAAATGGAAAAAATGATGAAAAAAAAATAAATTGATGAAAAAAAAAAAATTGATGAAAAAAAAACAAATGATGAAAAAAAAAATTTATTGAAAAAAAAATTAATGAAAAAAAAATTTTTTTGATGAAAAAAAAAAAATTTAAGAAAAAAAAAATTTTTTGTTGAAAAACAATTATGTTAGTTTTTATTCACCAGATGGTGAAAAACGGTTTTATTCACCACGAGGTGAATTATTATCCAAGTTACAAACCCTAGTTATTAAAATTTTTTGGTTTTAAGAAAATGAAAATAGTAATTCTTGTTTTCTTTTTCGTTAATTGTTAGCTTATATAGTCAAACTGAGGAGGCGTCCTGCAACTTTTTTAAAATTAGACACCAGCCTAAAAACATTATCATGTTAAAAAGTTAAACTTATTATACGGATAGCTTTCGCCATTTTTAGAAATTTGATCGTAATAATCCCATTTTCATAACACTGTGTATTTTCGTCATCACTATGAACTAAACACACAATTGTTTAACAAAACTCATACATACACCCATTTGTACACATTGAATGTGGTTATGAGGCCCCCTTTTTTTTGTTTAGCCAACCAACCATATGTTTTATATCCGTACGTGTGAATTTGTCCGTCTGTTTAGTCTGTATGTCTGTGCCCAACAGCTAGTTTTTAAAAATTTTGCTGTCTGTATGCCAAACATGATAATCACTCACTTCTATCGATAACCACAGAGTCAGCTTACATTAGTTTTTTTTTTATCATTTGGCTTCTTGCCTTATTTTCTATTGTATTAAATTCTTAAAATTCTTGTTGTTTTTTATTTTCTTGGAAATTTAAAAGTTTTTTTTTTGTTTTATTATTTAAGGGCTTGTTAAGTGTTATATTGGATGGATATTGTTGTTTGTTTTTTATTTTTTAGTTTCTGGAAATTTTGTTATATTCCAAAGAATTTTTTTTATAAAACTTTTGCATTTGCATATGCATGCCTTGACATAAGTGATAGATTTATAAATAACCTCGAAAATAGATAATTGAGTTATTTTGTGCGATGTGTGTGGTTTGTGTGTATTGCGGTTTCTTGTTATACTACGTGGTATATAATGTGGGTGAAGAAAACAACAACTACAAACAAAAATTGGCATCATTGGCATCCTCCAATGTAATAAATGCATCATCGATTTTATTGATGAGGTTGTATTGAATGTTATGAATAAAATACACTGTGGATATTATTTAAATAAAAATTTAGCTTTAAAAACTTTGTTAATTTAAATATGATAATGTCTTTAGGCTGGTGTTTAATGATGCAGGACGCCACCTCAATTTAATTATATAAGTTAACGACTAAGCAAAAAAGAAAATTTGAATTATTGTTTTCATTTTCTTAAAACCAAAAAGGTTTGAAACTTCGATTTGTAGCTTGGATAATAACTCACCTGTTGGTGAATAAAATCGTTTTTCACCAAAAGATGAATAAAATGTAACACAATTATATTTTAACAAAAGAATTTTTTTCATCCATTTTTTGTATAATTTTTTTATACCCTCCACTTATTGTGAGTGATAGAGGGTATATATAAGTTTGTCGTTCCATTTGTAACTCATCGAAATATCGGGCTAGGACCCCATAATGTATACGGGGCATTCCATGTGAAATCGGACACTTTGAAAAACTTTTTTTTAGATTTTCCCAATTTGTTTACAGTTTTTAGTACCCTTCGAAAGCTCCTTCGTGGTAAATTTTCAGATTTTTTTGATGACCCGTTCAAAAGATATCGATTTTTTAAAAATTGGTAGTTTGTTCCTTTACTCAAACTTCTTTTAATCATAACTTCTTCAATAATGGTCCAAATTTAAATTTTTTTTTTGTCAAAATTTTTGTTTTTTTACGTACTTTCTAAAAAAAATCCCAAAAAATTCTTAAAAGCGCTCTAGTATGCGATTTTTAAGTTTTATAATTTAAATCTCATTTTTGAAAATGTTTGTACTCTTCAATTTTTTTGAAATTTTTTTGTGTAAAACTTCTATCAATTCTACAAATTTTTTGCCCAGGAGGATCGTGGGATAACGATTATTACTATTTTTTTAAATTTTTTGAAAAAATTGTATTGTAATTTTCCAATCTTAAAATCATTTCTACTGCTCGAATGTTGCGTCATAGAGGGGTCCTTTATAAGACCGACCCCCATTAATTTCTTTGTCTTAACATTTCTTTGGAACAAACTTATACCCTATCTCCAATTTCTAAGGGGGATCCCACACAAAACGACATTTTTTTAAATTTTCTCCAACCGCTCTAACTGCCCTAAGAGTGCGCTTAGAGCAACAAAATGTATGACCGACCCACAATATTTTTTTAGTCCAAACATTTTCTCTGAACACACCTACCCTCTATCTTTAACTGTTAAGGCGGTCCCCATACAATTTTTTTTATTTTTTGTAAATTTGTTTTATTTAATCAGCTTCTACCGGTCCAATGGTGCGTCCGAGAGGGGTCATTAGTGAGACCGACCCCCATTTATTTTTACCCTACAACATTTTTTCAAAACATACCTACGCCCTATCTCCACTCCCTAAGTAGGCTCCCATACAAATAACAGTTAGAGCAAATTTTATAAAAATGTAATTTTGTATGGGAGCCTACTTAGGGGGTGGAGATAGGGCGTAGGTATGTTTTAAAAAAATTTAGGGTAAAAAAAAATGGGGGTCGGTCTCACTAATGACCCCTCTCGGACGCACCATTGGACTGGTAGAAGCTGATTAAACAAAACAAATTTACAAAAAATAAAAAAAATTGTATGGGGACAACCTTAACAGTTAAAGATAGAGGGTCGGTGTGTTCAGAGAAAATGTTTGGACTAAAAAAATATTGTGGGTCGGTCATACATTTTGTTGCTCTAAGCGCACTCTTAGGGCAGTTAGAGCGGTTGGAGAAAATTAAAAAAAATGTCGTTTTGTGTGGGATCCCCCTTAGAAATTGGAGATAGGGTATTAGTTTGTTCCAAAGAAATGTTAAGACAAAGAAATTAATGGGGGTCGGTCTTATAAAGGACCCCTCTATGACGCAACATTCGAGCAGTAGAAATGATTTTAAGATTGGAAAATTACAATACAATTTTTTCAAAAAATTTAAAAAAATAGTAATAATCGTTATCCACGATCCTCCTGGGCAAAAAATTTGTAGAATCGATATAAGTTTTACACAAAAAAATTTCAAAGAAATCGAAGAGTACAAACATTTTCAAAAATGAAATTTAAATTTTAAAACTTAAAAATCGCATACTAGAGCGCTTCTAAGAATTTTTTGGGATTTTTTTTTTAAAAGTACGTAAAAAATAAAAAATTTGAAAAAAAAAATTGAAATTTGGACCATTGTTGAAGAAGTTATGAGTAAAAGAAGTTTGAATTTTTAAAAATTCGATATCTTTTGAACGGGTCATCAAAAAAATCTGAAAATTTACCACGAAGGAGTTTTCGAAGGGTACTAAAAACAGTTAACAAATTGGGAAAATCTAAAAAAAAAAAAAATTTCAAAGTGTCCGATTTGACATGGAATGCCCCATATGTTTCAGCAGAATCCCTAACATTCTCTTTTTCGTATTAAGAATTAAGTAGAATCAAATTATATTAGAGAAAGCCTTGATATGTAAACTTGCGTGTATTTTGGTGAATGAGCTGTTTGGAACCTTGAAGGTATAATAAAACAGTTTTAAACAACAATTTTGTGAAATTTTAATGTTTTAAAGGATTTATATTGATAATGAAATTTTTTTATTTCCTGTTTCCGGGAATTTCCAAACACTAATAGTTACACATTGTATGATACAATCTTAATTAAAACTCGACTAAAATATTATCTGTTGTGTGATCTTTGTGAAGATCATCTTTAAGCCACTACATTATTCGTCTATTTATGCTCGTCCCAGATTTAAAATTACTGATAACACTAGTTTACAAATTAAAAAAAAAATTGCGATTAAATACATTTTTCATTTATTTTTCACGTAAAATCTTACGCTGAATCCGAAAATCCATTCCAAAAATTTAAAGGTAAAACAGTTTTTGAGATATTTCCATTACCCCGAGGGGTCGTGTGTTGTTTGATACAATCTCTAAAATGGGTCTGGATGTGGTCTCAAGAGGAGAACAAACATACTTGCTTTTAGATCCTAATAAGATTCCAAATCTTATCGACTTTGGAGTGACTAGAAATATTTAAAGATATTTTGTAAGTGTAGAATCTTCATTGGAACTTTTTTCAGACCCTACACCCACTATTGTTACTCTATTTAGACCCCAAGAAATTGTATCATCCACTAGTGACTTAGCACTGTCAGGCAAAGGCACAAATTGGCGATCATATAATGTACTTTTCCAGCCCCGTCCCGTCCGTTTGCTTGGGTCAGCGATGTAACCAGGAATTTGAAGAGGGGGGGGGGGGGGGCACAAACCCCAAAATTGTTTGCCACCGCCTATTTATATTTAGTTTTAACTAGAAGTACTTGAAAAGTTATTGAAAAGGGGGGGGGGGGGGCACGTGCTCCCTGTGCCCACCCCCTGTATACGTCCATGGCCTGGGTTGTTTTATAATCGCTGGGAGTCTTTTGTAAAAATATTTAAAACATTTTTCTAGAAATACATACAGGTATTATATATTTCACAATATTTTTTTTAGGTGTAAGCTTTTTTTTTAAACATATATACCACTTGATTTACGCGCATCTTATAATGTATTATCCATCATTACCGCCTACAAACATATTATGCACTAATATTTTTATTCCTTTACTATAAAAAAAAATCTACTTACTTATACATACGTAAGTATGAAAGCTTAAGACATTATTCTTCCGTTTTTTTTATAAGATGTTGTTGTATTTGAATGAAAAATGTAGACATTGAAGCGTCAATGGAAGAATGATTGTCGATAACAGGGTGAAAAAAATATGAAAATATTCAATGTGGAGGACTCACCATCATACAAGTTATACCTACCAACTGCATAGTGACAAATATTTGTTAATACAAAAATCAATAAGAGGAATGAATAATCCAAGTTTTTCATCAACTTCCAAAGCCGTTTTTACTTTAGAGATTTTGGTTTTTGGGCAATCTAAAACAAACTTTGGGCAAACATTTTCATTAACAGAAGTTGATACAAAACTTTTAATAAAGTTTGTTTTTAAAATTTTAATTAATAATTACCAAATTCCGGTCTATTCCGGTCTAAGAGAGCTTTCTGCAAAAATGTGTCTAAAACAATTAAGAAAGGTTAAGTCGGTCAAGAGCGACCATATAATACCCTACACCAGCGTTTCCTTAAAAATGGGTCCCAAGTCCAAGCATGGACCGGTTTGATCTTAAATACATATAGAAAACACACATAAACTAAATTTGAGTGGAGTTGGCTAACTTTTATTGCCAATAGACCGATTTAACTGAAAATCGAAAAAAAAAACTTTGTCAAATTACTAGGAAAAGTCTCGTAATTCCTTTTTACCAATATTTGTCAATTTTCCTTGTTTTTTAACAAATCGAAATTTACATTTTTTTTTATAATTTTACAATTTTTTTTTGTAATTTTACAATTTTTTTTTTGTAATTTTACATTTTTTTTTTTTAATTTTACAAATTTCCTAAATAATTTTACAAAAAAAGATCTAGTAAATTCATGAGAATTCCTTGTAATTTCAATTGCGCCAAAAAACTGTAAATTTACAATTTTATTGGTAAAAAGCTTGTAAAATTACAAAATTATTGGTAAAAAGCTTGTAAAATTACTAGGAAATCTCGAAAAATAGGAGGTAGCAAAAAATCTAGTAAAATTACGAAACCTCCTTGTAAATTTTATCGTGTCAAAAAATTTGTAAATTTACAATTTTATTGGTAAAAACCTTGTAAAACTACAAAATTATTGGTAAAAAGCTTGTAAAATTACTAGGAATTTTTGTCAAATAGGAGGTAGCAAAAAAAAAAAGTTACAATTTTTTCTTGTAATTTTACAAGGTTTTTTTTAGTGTGTGATTCCGAAAATTTCATGCAAATTGAAAAGTTGTGATAGACAGAACAGAGGCCGTAAAACTTTTTTGGTGTAGAAAATTCTCCTATTCTGAGAAAGATTATAGAAAGATATTTACTATACTCAGATTTAAAACATTATTCGCATAGAAAATTCTTAAATTATGAGAAATTGTTTGTGCAGAAAAACTCTCTAAATCTGAGAAATTTTTCGCATAGAAGCGCATAAAACGAGTAAAAAAACTTACTTTGGTACTTTTTATACATCCTTAACAAATGGTTCTATTAACATAAAATTTTTAATTTAGCATCTTTTAACGGAAAAGAATCGGCGAAAAAAGTGCTTTTTGGAAATTCGGATTCCTGGGGGGTAAAAAGGGGTAAACAATTTTACTTTGGTACTTTTTAAATTTTTGTAAATAAAGGTCATAAAAACTTAAAATTTGGAATGAAGAATCCAATACATAACAGATAAAAACTCTGAAAAAAGTACTTTTTGGAAATTCCGAATCTAAGGGGGTAAAAAAATGAGTACTTTGGTAACTTTCATATTTTCTAAAATAATGGTCCTGGAAACTTGAAATTTTGGGATATAGATATAAGAAAAAAGAATAACATTTGGAAACTCTGATTCCTAAGGGGTAAAAACCTGTACTTTGGAACATTTTATATTTCCTGATATAATAAACGGGGTAATTATATATACTTAAATGGCCCTATAAACTTGAAATTTGGAATGTTGCACCTCTAACGGTAAAAAATCAAAAAAAAAACTTTTTGGAAATTTAGATTTTAAGGGGGTAAAAAGTGTTAAAAAAATTGTACTTTGGTAAAGGTCATAAAACCCTAAAATTAGGAATGTAGAATCCAACAACAGAAAAAACTCTGAAAAAGTACTTTTTTGAAAATTCCGACTCTAAGTGTGTACAAATTTTCTGAAATAATGGTCCTGGAAACTTGAAATTTGGAATGTAGGATCGTCTAGCGAAAAAAAAATATTTGGAAAATCTGATTCCTAAGGGTGAAAACCTGTACTTTGGCACCTTTTATATATCCTGAAATAAAATCAAAAAAAAAATTGGTGAATTTTTTGTTTATTTGTACAAAAATATCTTCTTATTAAAATACCATTCGGTGTTCAATTTTGTTCACATATGTCAACCAGCACCCGAATTTAAGCATTCTGTATTTTTAGGTTATGTTGAATGTACCAAAATTTTCGTGGTGTCCTTACATTTTGTTCATAACTTTTGAAACGCTCAACCGATATCGCTCAAATGCAATACCAAACTTCACGGGGCAACAGCAAGTAAATATGATATGTTTCAGTCATATCCGTGTAATATTTTGGCCGTGATCACCATTTTCACGGAAAGGCGGACAGACAGACGGACATAGCTACAATATTTTAAAATCGATCACTGATCAATAACATATGAGGGGCTCAAAGCACAAGGGGTTCAAGTGACTTTTTTAAAAAAATTGAGTTAACATATGGAATTAGTAGGTGAAGTTCACAGAAGTTCAGAGCACAAGAGGTGAATGTGAAATTCTTATCCGTTAGCGAGATATGGCGACCATTTATAGCTCTTGTTACTAAAATACCTGTTTTACTTGGAGCACAAGGGGTATATGAGCACTTAAACCCCTTGTGCTCCAAGCAATTATTAAAATTTAGTTTTTCACTTGGACAAGTGGTTGAATTCCGAGAAGTTCTTGTAGTAATAGTAATCAAATTTTGCAAGAGCATCTTCAGTCTGTAACTAGCGGTTAAAGTGTGAAAAAATGGCGATTTCCGACCAAAATTCATGTCCGAATTTTTTGACCAAATTGGGCTCAAAAATTATGATTTTTTGCGTACATAATAGGAAAAATAAAAAAAAATCCCAAAAAAAAAAATATTGGTCCACAGATGCTGATTTTTAACATAAATATTATTTTTTTTATCCAAATTGGTCCCAAAAGTTGGAAAATGTAAAGCAAGTTATCTAAAAAATATTAAAAAAATATAAAAAACACGATGTTCGTTCAAAAATGCTGATCAAAGATTTTGATACACAGATGCTAATCAGCTTTTTTGGACCAAAATCGTGGGTTTATTTTTAAAATTTTTCACATAAAATACTCAACATTTTTCGACTTTTAAGACAAATTTGGTTAAAAATATTTTTTATGTTTATAAATCAGCATCTGTGGACCAAAATCGCAATTTTAAAATTTTTTAAATATTTTTCCCATAAAACGCGCAAAAGTTCCTTATTTTTGACCCAGATTTGGTTAAATATTTCAGATATAAATTTTGGTCCAAAAACGTAATTTTTTAAACTTTGACCGCTGGTTGCAGACTAAAAATGACCTTGCAAAAATTTTTCATAAATTTTCCCACAATTAGCTACATCATGTCCATCGTTCGGCAGGTATCACGGCACGAAATTCGAAAGTTTAGATTTCAAGGGACGCCCTAATGAAGATGAAGATGAGCCCGATGATGTCATGGAATCTGATTATGATTATATATGACTAAAAAATTAAACAAAGAACCATTAAAGACTTTTGTAATAAAATGTGGTTTTCCTTTTACAAATAACTAACATTCTTTTCATAATTTAGAAATTTATAAAAAAAGTTAGAGCACAAGGGGTATAAGTGCCACTTACATACTTCAGAGGCAATTTTTGGGTGCTTGTATTTGTGAAATATGGTATTTTTTTAACTTGTTAGATTAAAATATATCTCAGGATCTCTATTAACTAAAAAATAATATTCTAGATATCATCTAACATTTTTTACTGCAATTTAACTATAACCTCTTTTTTCCCATTATTAAATTTAAGGCACTTAAACCCCTTGTGCTCCAAGCAATTATTAAAATTTAACTTTTAAGACCAATTTGGTTAAAAATAATTTTTATGTTTGAAAATCAGCATCTGTGGACCAAAAGTGGAATTTTTAAAAAAATTTTCCCATAAAGTACTCAAAAATTCCTAATTTTTGAGCCAGATTTGGTTAAATAATTTTCGGCAGGTATTATGATACGAAATTCGAAAGTTTAGATTTGACGGGATGCCCTAATGAAGATGAAAATGAGCCCAATGATGTCATGGAATCTGATTATGACGACTAAAAAATTAAACAAAGAACCATTACAGATTTTCTTAATAAAATGTGGTTTTCCTTTTACGAATTTACAAATTTATAAAAAAAAGTTAGAGCACAAGGGGTATAAGTGCCACTTACTTACTTCAGATGCAATTTTTGGGTGCAAAAGTTTGTAAAACACGGTATTTTTTTAACTTGTTAGATAAAAATATATCTCAGGAACTCTATTAACTTAAAAATAATATACTAGATATTATCTAACATTTTTTATTGCAATTTAATGGCGCTTTTCGACCAAAATTCATGTCCGAATATTTTGACCAAATCCGGCTCAAAAATTAGGAGTTCTTGCGTACAACTGCTAAATGCTTAGGAAAAATATTGTGCTCGATTCGGGAGTACTATTTAACCATTCACCAATTTTTTAAAAATTTGATATTCTTTTGAATTTCAAGATTTTAATTTTTTTTTTTCTTGTTAAAATATAGTAATATCTTAAATAATTACAAGGAAAAATTTAAAAATCTTAAAATTCGAAAGGATATCAAATTTTTAAAAAGTAGGTGAATGGTGAAAGAGTACTCCCGAATCGAGCATATTAAAAAAAAAAAAAAAATATTGGTCCACACCCAGCAAAAACTAGGTAATGTGTTGTGAAAAGTAATGACTGCCAATTACATTACTTATAACAACTACTCATTACCCACTGCATTACTTTAGTCCAAAAAGCAACTAGTAACTTATATTGTAATATGTAAGTACTTATGTGCAATAATATAAATAATATTTGATTGGCAACCCTGCACTGAAACGTCAAACAACAAACTATTTTTTTTTGCGCTCTGTAAATTTATTTATATTTTCATTTTATTTTTTATTTAAACAATAACAAAGTGCCTAATATACAAATTAATTTTAAATTGTGCTATAATAGTGATTATTAATAAATAACTAATAATAATAAACATCACAAAAGATACAATATTTTCACAACAACTACAGTGCTTTCTAACCTAACATTTTATGAATGCACAAAAAAGAAATTTGCAGCAGACGTCGCCTGATATTTCTTCGGACAATATATCAAAGAAACATACTGCAATCAACATGATGGTGCCAACTTCCGTGGATCCAGCTAATCCTGCCGTCAGTAGTAATGTCTCTGTGGCTGGCCGAAGTGACATTGCTATTCCATCCGTAGTGCCGCCTTCTGCTGCTGATTGTTTTTCTTGGGCTGTTTTTGACCAAAAACTTAATAATGCGCTGGACGCAAAGCTGGAAAGTGTAGTAAAGAAGGATGATTTAGCTTACATTTCTACAGAGATACAGCAACTACGTAGTGATAACACCCGCTTACAGAATGAACTGCAAATAATGAAAAACAGACTGGAACAAGTGGATAAGGCAAGCAGGCGAAACAATATTGTTGTAAGTGGCCTCGTAAGCGAAACTGTGCCTAAGGCTCTTGATGAATTCAACAAATTGTGCAAGACCACACTTAAAGCTAACGTGAACGTCACTGAGGCCCACAAAATTGCTGGGGGAAAATCTTTTTTGCTAACGCTCAATTCTGCCATGGAAGTAAATGCAATTATTGCTGGTAGACGTTTTCTTGCTGGTACACATATCTTTATTGATAAAGATTACACAGCTGATGTACGCAACAAAAGATATTACTTAAGACAGATTGGTAATAACGCAAAAAATATAAACAAACATTTGAAAGTCCGATATGGTGACCTACGCATCTTTATAGATGACAAACCTTTTTATTATGCAGATGAAAAGATCATTGCAAATAATAACGCAGATGCTGACTTTTTACGCGATTTGATGTCTAAAGCTAATTTCGTATGCAACATTGAAGCAAAAAAACCGCAAAATATCAACTCTGTGCCAACCGCTGCTACTTCAAATGTCGTGCCTGCAACTGCTGCCGCTGTCCCTATCGCTGCTGCTAAAAGTTCAACAACCATCAACTAGCAATCAGAAGTGTGTCGATTGGTATCGTATAATGTTGCAAACCTTAATAGTAAACTTAAATTTGGAAATTTCTTTACATACATTAACAAATTTGATATTTTTTTTCTTTTCGAGACGCATGTTCTTGCTGATAACAGAATACATTTTTCAAGTTTTTTCAAAAATTATGTTCTTTACTGGGTGGACGCCACTAAAAACCACTCATCGGGTCGCGCCATTGGCGGTGGTCTGTATGGTTTTAAAAAAACCATACAAAAGAAATACTTTTTAAAATTTTGTGAGTTTCCCAATGGTGTTACTCTATCTGCTAAATTTAATGATGTTTGTTTCCACTTCATTCCAAGATATATTAATTGCACTAGCTGGTCTAGTGACTTTGATAAATTTGAAGATTTTATATACAGTTTTAATGGCTCATCATTCTGTATTGTTGGCGATCTGAACGCTAGGGTGTCTGATGCTCAAATTCTTGATGAGACCATGTTGATTGATACGCCTTTGATCTCCCAGTGTCGTATATCCAAGGATAAAATTTTAGATAGTAAAGGGAAGAAATTGTTGGCGCTTGTGGAGAATGTGGGTGGTATTATTGTTAATGGCCGGATGGCAGGTGATGTTAAAGGGGAATATACTTTTTGTGGGGTTATGGGAAGTTCAATAATTGATTATTGTATTTGTTCACTGGATGTTTTGAAATTGCTATTTGACTTCCATATCCCTAGTAAACCTTTTTCTGACCACATGCCATGTACAGTTTCACTGTGTTCTAAGAATCCCCTTACGAAAGAACTGTCACTTCCCCAAAAGCTTACATGGTTACCCAGAAATCTGGTGAGGTATACTGACTCCCTGACCGGACTTGCTAACTCGAATATTTGCATTCTTCGCTGAGTATTCAGGAAAAAGTTTTTATATGCACTAACAAAATTCATACAGCTAATGGTAACAAATGTTTTAAGACACGCTTTGACCCCAAGAACAAATGGTTTGATTCTCAGTGTGAAAATGCTCGTAGGAGTATGCTGGATAAACTTGATCAATATCGTAAATCAAATACGGAAATCAGACGAAGATGCTATATAGACAGTAGATCCAGATATGCACGGTTATGTGACGAGAAAAAGTTAGGGTTTAAAATGAATAACATATTAAAGCTGAATGGGGTTAGGAACAGTAGTGAATGGTGGAAGCTTGCTAATTCGTTACGAAATTGTAAACCAAAGGTAGGAAACAATTTGAGCATATCTCATTTTTGTGAATATTTCAACTCACTTTTATCTCAAGAGGATTTTGATTGTGATATTTTATTATCCTCGGTCAATATTATTGACCCTTTTCTTGATTCCCCATTGGAGATGAGAGAACTTGATTTAGTCATAAAAGCAGCCAAATTAAATAAGGCCCCTGGTCAAGACAGAATTAGTTATGAATTCTATAAAAATTCCCCTTTATGTTTTTTAAATGAAGTCTTATCGCTTTTTAACGTTATTTTCCTAAAGGAAGATATCCCAGACTCTTTTCGTAATTCGGTTATTATCCCATTATTTAAAAAAGGAGATATTAATGTTGTTTCAAATTATAGAGGACTGTCTCTTCTCGATACTATTTACAAACTTTTTACAGGCATAGTACTTAATCGTATTAACAGCTGGATTGACTGTCATAATATCATCAACGAGTATCAAGCGGGATTTCGCAAGAATTATTCTACTGTAGACAATTTGTTCAATTTAATCAGTATTGTAAATTTAAACTTAAGTCAAAAAAAGAACACATACGCATTTTTTATTGATTTTTCCGCAGCCTTTGATTTAATTCCAAGAAACGCTTTGTTTTATAAGTTATGTCGTACGGGTTTGTCTAGTAAAATAGTACGTATTTTACGGAAACTGTACAACAATACCACTAGCCAGGTTTGGGATGGTAACACCCTTTCTGACCCCTTCACTGTCACCCAAGGTGTAAAACAGGGGTGCTTACTAAGCCCAGTTTTGTTCTCCCTCTACCTAAACGACCTTCATGACCACCTTCCGGGTGGTATAAATGTTGCTGGAATTGTTGTGAAAGTTTTACTATACGCCGATGACATTGTTCTCCTTTCAGACTCTCCAAAGGTACTGCAAAATATGATTGATTCATTGTATGTTTATTGTACTCAGTGGTGTTTAAGAATTAATCTCGATAAATCAAAGATAATGGTATTCAGAAGTGGTACAAGGATCAGCCAGGGTCTGTATTGGAAATTCGGTGACAATATTATTGATGTAGTAAACGAATACAAGTACCTTGGTATCAATTTGACTTACAATTTATCTTTTAGAAAACACCTCGAATCTAAACTTGCTTTATCTAAAACAGCGATAAATTCCACTTGGTTAAGCTATATTCATCACCCCAAGATAAATTTTTCTAACAAACTAAAAATTTTCCATTCTGCAGCCAAATCGATTATGTTTTATGGTGCACAGGTTTGGGGATATCTTAGCTTCGATGAAGTTGAAAAATTATTGCGCTATTTTTTGAAAAAAATTTTATACCTCCCCGAAAATACACCTAATTATATGTTACATATTGAAACTGGCCTTAACTCGCTTTTTTTAGAGACACTAAATTTACATTTCAGTTACGTCAGAAAGGTTTTAAACCTGCCAGTCAATAGACTACCTCGACTGCTTGCTGATGAGACCTTACGACAAAACACTTTTTGGCTTCCTCATTGGAATTCATTATGCAGTGAAATCGGTATGAATCATGATATTGAAGTTTGGAGAACAAATATTCAATTCTTTCACAATCGTATTCTTGAATCTTTAAGAATCACTGAATATGAGAAATTCGTTGTAAGGGCCAGAGACTCTAGATTTCATGATATGTACCCTACATTACAGTATGATATTCAGCCTTACTTTTGTGATAGTAATTCAGCACATGCCGTTAGCTTGATACTTAAAGCTAGAGGTGGCCTTCTTAACTTAAACGCTCGTGCATTCAGTGGAAACAATGATAATATGTGTACACTCTGTAACTGTAATGAACAGGAAAACACACATCATTTAATAGGCAGATGTCCTATTTTTGTTAGTTACCGTTTAAACTTTTTTGGTAAAAGATTTCTATGTTCTGAAGAAGTATATGAATTATTAAACGGCAAGGATTACATGCGTCTTTACAAATATTTACGAAATTGTTTAAAATACAGGGATCTAATTATATCTGAATTTAATTAAATGTTATTTAATTGTTATACTATAAATAAGTAGTTTTTATTATTTTTTACACTCTAAAAAGTCCTTGTAAAATTACTACTATCAAGTGGGTAAATTTTTATGTAAAATAACACACAACGCCTAAAATTGAGCACCAAGTGTTTAAAATTTTAGTTTACACACAAAAATTTTAATATTACGCACAATATATAGTATTTTGTGAGTTTATAAATATATTTTCAAAATAATAAACACAAAATTTTTAAAATTACACATTTAATGTTTATCGTAAACATTTAATGTTTAATATTCGATATTAAACATTAAATGCGTAATGTTCAACAATTTTAAAATACAAATTGTCAAAATAAAAACGAAAATTTAACCAGAAAATTTTGTTATGCTCGCAATAAAACTAAAATAACGCGAAAAAACCATAAAATAAAAGCAAATAAATTAAAAAAAAAGTGAAAATATTAACCAACGCGTTGCAACGTAAAATTTCGAAGAGGTTGATCAAAGAAATAAAAACAAACCCAAAGAAATAAAAACAAATTCGTAATATTTATGAAAAATATACATTGCATTTTTTCTTAAATATTTGCGATTATAAATCAGAAAGGTAAGTACCACAAATGTCTTGGATTTTTTGAATTATTCTTTACAAAAACGTGTGGATATCAGAATCTGAGAATATTTTTTGTAAAGAAAAAGTGTCTCAGATTATGAGAATTTATCTACAGAAAATTTTTTTTCAAATCCTTGGCAGATTTTGGGAAAAATTTTTCAAACAGATTTTTTCTGCAAAGAAAATGGATCAGTTTCTGAGAATTTTTCCATAGAAAAAATATTTCTGATTTTGAAAACTTTTCTATAGAATAAATATTTCAGATTTTGAGAATTATTCTATATAAGAAATATCTCAGATTTTAAGAATTTTTCTATAGCACAAATATATATTCTCATATTTTGTCTATAGAAAAAATATCTCAGATTCTTAAATTTTGTCTAAAAGATTCTGAGAATTTTTCTATAGGAAAAATTTATTATATTATGAGAATTTTTTTATAGAAAAAAATATCTCAGACTCTGAGAATTTTTCTTATGTTCTGAGAATTTTTCTATAGAAAAAATATTTTAGATTCTGAGAATTGTTCTATAAAAGAAATATTCAAATTCCAAAACTTTCTGTAGAAAAAAAAAAAAAAATGTCAGATTCTGAGAAATTTTCTATAGAAAAAAATAAAAGATTTTTAGTAATTTTCTCTAGAAAAAATATATCCAATTCTGAGAAATTTTCTATAGAAAAAATTTATCAGATTCTAAGAATTTTTCTATAGAAAAAACAAATCAGATTCTGAGAATTTTTCTATGGAATAAATATCTCAGATTCTTTTACTGTCAAAAAAATAACTCAGATTGTAAGAATTTTAATATAGAAAAAAAATATCTTCGATTCTAAAAATTTTTCTATATCAAAATATCTTAGATTCTGATAGTTTTTCTGTAGAAAAGTTATTTTAGATTCCGAATTTTTTTAATTTTCCCAGATTTGGAGAAAAGTTATCAGATTTTGAGAATTTTTCTATAAAAAAAATATCTCAGATTTTAAGAATTTTTCTAAACAAAAAATATTTTAGATTCTGAAAATTTTTCAAAGGAAAAATTCTTTAGATTCTGTGAAATTTTCTTTAGAAAAAATATCTCAGATACTGAGAATTTTTCTAGAAAAAATATCTTAGATACCTAGAATTTTTCTATAGAAAAATATTTCAGATTCTGAGAATTTTTCTATAGAAAAAATATCTCAGATTCTAAGAATTTTTCTAAAAAAAAAATTTTTAGATTCTATTAATTTTCCTATAGAAAAAATTCTTTACATTCTGAAAAATTTTCTATAGAAAAATATCTCAGATACAAAGAGTTTTCAGATTCTGAGAATGTCTCAGATTCTGACATATTTTGTAAAAAAATATTATCTTGAATTCTGAAAATTTTCCTATAGAAAAAATTCTTTAGATTCTGAAAAATTTTCTAAAGAAAAAATATCTCAGATACAAAGAGTTTTTCTATAGAAAAAAATATCTCAGATTCTGAGAATGTCTCAGATTCTGACATATTTTGTAAAGAAATATTATCTTGAATTCTGAGAATTTTTCTATAGAAAAAACTTCTCAGATTCTGAAAATATTCCCTTGTATGATTTAAATATCAGAAATATCTCGTAAATAATGTGAAATTTTTTATACTTGCAGTTTGAGACAACAACTTATGATAAGAAAGTAAAGTTCCAACGAATTCTCCACTCATTGCGATTGCTCGTAAGTATTTAATTTCTTAAATAATTGCAATTTACTGATTAAATCCATTAAATTAATCTTTTTATATATTTTTAGAAACTGAAGACTCACAAGAAATATTTATGTTCGAACATCTCTAGAGAAGAAATTACTAATGTTCGAAAAGGTGGTTCCTGTTTATTTTCATTTCCAATTTTATATCCTGCTGAAATCTGTCAGATGATGGATTTTTTTTTAATTCTATCTCCAAAAAATATGACGGGCAAACAAATATTAATAATGTTCAAAAAATCCATTCTTTAATTTAGCAAATTTTATCTTTTATGTGGATATTGTAACGTGTTATTTTTCATATGTTATTAATATTTAGTTTAAGTTACGAATAATTTTATAACCCCAAAAAAATTAGCATTTAAATTATATTTATGAATATTATACATATTTCACTTATACCCATTTTCATTTCAGTTTAAATAAAAACTATAAAAATAATAATAAAAATGCATTTTTGGTTTTATTTGTTTATAGGAATAAATTTTTTAGCAGGTTGCTAAAAATTAGGCACCTTTTATGTAAAAGAAAACATTTAAGATGCAATTTTAAACATTTTAAATCTATTTTTGAGCACAAGTAAGCTAAAATTACACATTTTGTGTGTATTGCCAGAGAATTTTGAAAGCAGTTCATTTGTAGGTTTACACACAAAATGTTTATTAGTTGTACACACTTTGTGTGCAAATGTTGAAATTTAAACACATTGAGTATTTTTACCCACTTTATTGTAGGAGAACAGTTACCTACAATAAAGTTGGTAAATTTCAACAAAAATTTATAAGAGTGTATTTTATTTTTTATATTTTGCCAATTAGACACACAACATTTCATGTTATGTCTTATTATGATTTATTTTTTAAGAAAAATCATTTAACATTATATTTATAATCTGATATTGTTATTTTTATTTTTTCAATAAATCATATATTCATTCATTCATTCATATAAATAATAAGTAGGGCAAGTACTTTCATGAAAATGCATATTTTTACTCAGCACTGTAAATATAACATAAATTAAATATCTATCCGAATCAATGAATTTGCAATAAAATGGCATTGATTTGTAGTTGCATATTTTTGCATATTTTGGTATAGATGCATATTTTTGCATATTTTCATATAAATTTGCCTTTTTTTTAAATTTCATCAATATTTTTTCAAAACTTCCCTAGGAAAATTTAAATTTCTTTTAGAAAAATATACTTATTTATAGAAATCGTATTCTGATGCGTTTTTTATAGAAAATTGATTCTGGAAGTATAATTTTTAGATTCTGAAAAATGTTTCCTATTTAAAATGTTCCTGTTCTAAGATATTTTACTACTCGTAAAGAAAAAAGATTTTCGAATTTAAGATTTTATTACAGGAAAATTGCGTTTTTATTTTGCTTATAGTTGGGGTAAGGTCTTTTGCCTTTAAGTTAATTTTTTGACTTGAAAATCAGAAAATTCCAAAAATAGAAAAAAATATTTAAAAAACATTTTTTTTTTTTTTTTTTAAACGAACAAAAAAACTTTTTAAAAATAGTTTGTTCTATAAATAGATTGTATAAAATTTTTAAATTCAGAAATATTTAGTGACTCAAAGAAAAAACTTCTCAAGTTAAATATATTTTACTAATAAAAAATTTTTTCCACTCAAAAAAACATTTTTAAGAATTGTCGAGGGCCTTAAAGTATTGGACAAAGCCTAATTTATGTTGAAATTTTTTTTTTTAGTAAAAACAATAATTTTTAGATGCATATTTTTGAAGTTTTTAGTGCATATTTTGGATTTTTAGATGCATATTATAGGCACATATTTTCGATTTTTAGATGCATGAAAGTACTTGCCCTAATAATAAGTTATTGAGAATGTTAAAAATAAATACTTATTTGCAAGTTCACTTGGGAAATTAAGTCCAATCAGAAAAAAACAATATTTGTTTCATATTTTTAGCTTAAAATTTCGCGAAAACGAATAATCTAATGATAAATAGTTCAAACTCTGTTTGCAATTATTTATTTTATTCCTTATAAATAACTACTTATTTTACTCGTTATAGGTAAGTAGTTATTTATCTCCCTATTCGTAAGCTTGTAGACACTAATTATTTTTGTCTCACGGCCTTTATAGAATAAGTAGTGTTTCATGCAATGAGTAAGTACATACCAATAATTATTACTAATTACTATACTCATTACCAGTAATGCAAAAATTTGCTGGGCAGATGCTGATTTTTCTGCACAATTTTTTTTTCTTATCCAAATTTGTCCCAAAAGTTGTAAAATATAAAGCATATTATCTAGAAAATATTAAAAAAGTATAACAACACGATTTTGGTCCACAAAAATTGATCAGAGATTTTGGTCCACAGATGCTTATGAGCATTTTTGGCCCAAAATCGTGTTTTTATTTTTATATTTTTCACATACTCAACATTTTGCTACTTTTAAGAGGAATTTGGTTAAACATATTTTGTATGTTTGTAAATCAGCAGGTATTATGATACGAAATTCGAAAGTTTACATTTGACAGGATGCCCTAATGAAGATGAAGATGATCCCAACGATGTCATGGAATCTGATTATGACGACTAAAAAATTAAACAAAGAACCATTACAGATTTTCTTAATAAAATGTGGTTTTCCTTTTACGAATTTACAAATTTATAAAAAAAAAGTTAGAGCACAAGGGGTATAAGTGCGACATACTTACTTCAGATGCAATTTTTGGGTGCAAAAGGGTGTAAAAGACGGTATTTTTTTAACTTGTTAGATTAAAATATATCTCAGGAGCTCTATTACCTTAAAAATAATATACTTGATACCACCTAACATTTTTTATTGCAATTTTACTTTAACCCCTTTTTTCTCATTATTAAAAAAAAGGCACTTGAACCCCTTGTGCTCTAAATAGAAATTTATAAAAAAAGTTAGAGCACAAGGGGTATAAGTGCGACTTACTTACTTCAGATGCAATTTTTGGGTGCAAAAGGGTGTAAAAGACGGTATTTTTTTAACTTGTTAGATTAAAATATATCTCAGGATCTCTATTAACTAAAAAATAATATTATAGATAGCATCTAACATTTTTTATTGCAATTTAACTTTAACCTCTTTTTTCTCATTATCAAATATAAGGCACTTGAACCCCTTGTGCTCTAACCCCCTCATAAATACTTTATTGGGTTTCAGACCAATATTTCGATGAGTTGCACAAGAACATTTTCTAATGTTTTTTTTTTCACTAACATTTTTTTCTTCTCAAATAATTTTTGATTATTTTTATACCCTCCACTCTAGTGATAGACGGTATATATAAGTTTGTCATTTCGTTTGTAACTCCTCGAAATATTGGTCTAGGACCCCATAAAGTATATATATTCTTGATCCTCGGTTGATTTTAGCGATGGCCGTCCGTCTGTCTGTCTGTTGAAAACACGCTAACTTTTGAAGGACTTTGCGGAGGCTTGTGAAGTTTGGCACATATGTTGGTCATTTACCTGGTCAGGTCGGTATTGCAATCCAGCGAAAGCGGTAAAGTGGTTCAAAAGTTATAAGCAAAAGAGTAAATTTCGGCAAGTGTTTTTCGCGATTTTGCAACATAAAAAACACGATAACTTTCGAAAACCAATTCTACGCGTTCTGAAGCTTGGCATATATATTTGTCGTTCCGTTGACCTGGTTGATATTGAATTTCATACAAATCGGTTTAGTGGTTCAAAAGTTTTTAGCAAAACCGTGAATTTCATATCGGTTTCACCTTAAATTCACGTGTTGAAAAAACCGATCTTTAAAAAAACAAGTTTTAAAACATGGTAAGCCACAAAATTACTTTACAAAGTATTTTTGTCACTCCAAAAAATTTTTACACCAAAAAAAAAAATTACACTCGAAAAAAAATTTTACACAAAAAAAAAAATAGTAATTTTTTTTTTTTTTTTTTAAATTACAAAAATAGTTTTTTAACTCAAAATAAAATATTTCTAATCAAAATTGTTCTTTTTTACGTTAAAAATTTTACTTTCCTTTAAAAAGGGCATTGTGGAGGGTATTAATAGATTCGGCCAAGTCGAATTTAATTTTTCTACTTGTTTTTTATTTAAATATTTATTGTGTTCCAGATCAAGTGTTGTAAGAATCGGTTCTAAAAAATGTTCCTGGGTCATAATCACCTTTTGAGACGATTTAGCATTGTACGTCTATTTGTTCATGGAATCGTTGTAACCACGATACAAGTAGCCATTATTAATTCATTTCAATGCAATTTGAAACTTAAGCTTACATGCTTAGACCTGGTCCTTATATAATTTGCCTCTTTAAATTTGGCTTTAACCGTATTATAACTGTATTGTTAAATGTATTCTTTCGAGACTTGGCATTTTTTGTATTTACAAATTATCATTACAAATTTTAAAGGAATCGGAAAAGTTATTCTTGTAGTCCCCATACAAACAACACTCCAGAAATCTCTAAAAATTCATGAAAATGTGAAATATTGGATAAAAATTTTGTTTATAGGCGTTAAACGTGAACTTTGATAACCAAATCAAATCTGATTATAAATTTGGTTTGTGTGTGTGTTTTCTACACTAATAAATGATCGGAATTTGGACTTGGGACCCATATTCCGGAAAACACTGTGCAGGGTATTAAATGTTGCTCACTTAAGCAAATTTAAAGGGGACATTTGTATGAGGGCTAGGCAAAATATCAACCGATGTTTTGTAATATCAAAGGGTTTCCTCCATGGCCCAAGAAAGCTTACATTTTAAATTTCAAATAAAGTTTTTGAAAACTTCTGATTAATTTTTATTAAAAAATTAAAATTGTTTTATTCGACCTTTAAAATATTATAGTTTGAGTAGGTTTTTTTCTAGCTCGAGGTCATTATTTCCTTTACTAATTAAAACTATGATATTCTCATAGAATAATTTTCAAGAAATTTATTTTTCTGTTTTAAATTTATTTATTTTGGTAATTTTTTTCAAGACTTAACCGACACGTGTTTTTTTGAAAACTACGACTTTAAAAGTTCTGAGTTGATCGGTATACTAGTCTAGGACTAATGTTTCGGTAAGTTAAGAGTATCAGCTCAAACTCACACAAACCCTGTACCACAGAGTGTTGTAGGGTATAACAATTGTATTAACACATTTTTGTCCCTCTGTTTGATTACATATACAGTGTGTATGTAATTAACACATCAACACTGCACAAGTGTTGGCATGTCTTGCTGCACATCACAAACAATGAATGTAGGGAACAACAGCAAAAAAAAACTGTGATTTTGTAGCCTTCTATATGTGTTGAAAAGATTATCTACGATGATTGGAAAAATTGCATATGAGGAAGAGGAAACAACATAAAACATTGGAAAGTTTCAATTGATTTACAAAGTATTTAATAGATTGTTATGTAAACTGATGGAAATCATGAAATCAATGCATGAGACATGTCTGAAAGTCTTCACTTTTAGACATGATTTGAGAGAAAAGATTATAGTAGAATAGAAAAAAAGAATATTTGTGACAGATACGAGTATTAATGAAAGAGAATCAATATTTCAGACACTGTTTTAAAAAATGATTTAACAAATCCTTGAATTGAAACACTTTTATCAAAAGAAAATAAGCTATAATAAGGTAAAATTTGAAGGTAATGTTGATATGAGTTGGTTAAGGTAGGAGTAAAATATAATTGGTGGAGAATGACCCATGCTATAACATAATTTTTTTTTTTTGAAAATATTATCGTATTAAAATTAAAAATTTGCTTAAGTTGCGATTAGAGCAAAAGCTATGATAATGGCAAAATTTGTTTGTTAATTTTAGTGACGACGATAACACCCATATTTCTAATGAAGAAAGAAAATCCATTTGTATCATAAAATTATGCTATAACAAACGCTTAAATATTTGCGATGTTCAAAGGATTGTTTAGAAATGATTTAGACCTATTTGCTAAATTTAAAATAGTCAAAATTTTTTGAAGTCTTAAAATTTGTTAATATTTTCGATTGTATTTCGCTTTTTTTTCAGCCCCTTGTAAAAATCGATGTACAATAGTTTAACTTTTTAAACGACACTTTTGTGTAAATAATACTCCCATATTTATCTAAAATCTAGTGTTTAATGAAATGTATAATCACTTTGTCATTCCGTGTGTAACGCATCGAAATATCGGTCTAGGACCCCATAAACTGAATATCGTTTTTTTAGTCGGCAAATATGCTGAGTCCACATTTAATGCAAATTGATATTTTGTGCTAGTGCAACTAAAAATACATCATTAACAAAAAACAAAAGCTTTGGTGTTTTTTCTTTTTGTTATGTTAAGGAAATGTGTCACGTCCAAAAAAAACTTATGCTAAGTCCAGCTGAAAACAGCGCACTTTTGGTTGAATTTCTTGTCAAAATTATCCGATATGACTCAAGTTATGTTAAGAAGAAAGTGTCAAGGAAAAGAAATTTAAAATTTATTTTTAAAAAACATTCTTGAACGTAAGAAAAAAAATCCATTTTATACAAATTTTGAAAGCCGTTCTACCGATTTCAAAAATGTTTTGATATTCGTGTTCAGAGTACAAAAGTTGATAAATATGAAGTATCGCAAGGCATATTATTTTTTTCATTTTGCCCCAATTTAGTTCTCACAAACTTCACGGCAATTTTCACCTGATCGAGTTAATATTTTTGTTTCCATCTTAAAATTGAATTTTTGAGTTTAAAAAAATTTAAGTTTACCTAAACGTAGATTAACTTAACGTAGTTTATATAAACGTAGTTAAAATAAATTTATCCTAACTAAACTAAACTTATTTTAAGTAAATTAAGTTTACCTTTACAAGTTTTAACTTACAATTAGTTTAACGAAACTAAACTTAGGGCGGATTTTACAGTAAACGCTAACAGGGAAGGTGTCCCATAGCTTACACTCCGATTGATCTGCAATCTATATATGTTTATAAGTACCAAAAATTAAATTTAAACTGCTATTTTTATCGCCTATCCCGGTGGTTTAAAAAAGGTTTCCACCTAATGAAAAATACTGGCCTTCCGGAAAAATCTGAATAGGTTAGGTTATGAAGGATGACACTGGTATAAACCAGCGCCCATAGAGGCCGTGATGATTCCCTTGAAACTTTGATCCTCTCTCTTCTTCTACTGTGTAGCCAAAAGTGGTTCTTTTTATGCGTCCCATTTAGATGCCTTTATAAATTCTAGTAGGGTCCAAGGATTCGTGCCTCGTAATTCGGATAAATTCTGAAAAATATAAGAACCAAAAATTTGTAATCTTCTAAATGATAGTGCAGGGCATTCGCATAAGAAATGATAGGTATCTTCTACGGATTCTCTGCACCATCTACATGTATCATCATTTCTAATTCCAATTGTTACCATGTGTTTACCCAATGTGTTGTGACCAGTAATGAGGTTAATTGTAGCTCTAAGTTGCTTCCTGTCCATATCCAGAAGAATTTTACAGTGTTTTGCCAAGCTTTCATCCCATAATAATTTTGTTTGTATACACCTGTCTGAGTTTGACCATTTATCCAACCAACTCGCCTTTGTGTCCAATCTTATTTTCTGACAAATAATAGACAGTGGAGGGAATACTTCAGATTCCGCCGTCTCCCGTGCGAGTTCCGCTCCCCGTCGTGCAAGTTCATCGGCTGTCCCGTTTCCCAAAAATCTTTGTGTCCGGGTACCCAGCACAGATTAATATTATGCTGCTCGCTGAGAACCTTAAGCTCTCTGTAGCAGCGGCTGACCACCTTAGATCTGATATTATCACTTTCTAAAGCCATTAAAGCAGCTTGACTATCAATGAAGAATCCAATATCACGCCTGTATATTGGTAACATCGAAATTTGCTCAGCTGCCTTGGCTATCGTAAATACTTCGGCTTGGAAGATACTACAATCGTTGTCTAGAAAAATCTGAATAAAAGCCGAACTGACAGGAATTACGCCAAAACCAAAAACACGTGTCGGCTAAAACTTAGTAGAGGTTATCGTACGTATGTACTTGTTCATATATAGTAGCTCAACATTTCCACATTTTTGACAAAATCCAACTCAACAAAGCCTAATTTTCCCAAGTTCCACACGCCATTGGATAGTCATTAAAAAAAACCTTTCCATCAATATTAAATGTTCATATAGTTCCTTTGAAAGAAATACGAAAAAACCAAAAAAAAATACGTTTTTACCCTCCCATTTCCCCCTTTAACCATCACGATAGCCGACAAAAACCAGTAAATCTTAGATTTTGGAAAAAAACTAGGTTTACAGATTAAAAAAAACTTAAACCGAATTAAGGTTAAACCAAACAAGTAAGAGTGTTAAATTCGGCTGTGCCGAATCTTTGATACCATCCAACATGTTAAAGTACATATTAAAAAATTTCAGAGTCGTTTTTGGGGAGGGGCTCTGTGGGGATGCTGGGGAATACTTTCCCCAACGCGATAAATGTTTACTAATTTATTTATTACGCTTTTTGAACTTTAGTTATACCATTTTCTCATAACTTTTATGTTTTTTTTTTTAATCCACGCCCACAAAAATTGAGTAATTTTTTAATTGACGCAATTAAAAATTTACTCAAAAATTTTAAAAACAATTTAAGTAAATAATTTAATAAAAATTTAATAGTTTTTTAATTTTTTTTTAACTCTCATAGTTTTTTGAATTCTCGTTTAGTTTATAGTTTTTTGTGTATGTATATGAAAGTTTGTAATAGTCTTTATAAAATTTTCCTGTGTTTTTGAGACATAAATATGTTTGGTAAAGTTTGAAAAAACAAGTTTTTTGTTTGTTTTTTTGTAAAAAAATTTAAAACTTTTTTTAACTTTAAAAATAAAATTAATACATAAGTTTTGAGTAAATGTTTAATTGTGTCAATTAAAAATTTACTCAAATTTTTTTTCAAACATTTAATAAATTTTTATTAAAAATTTACTCAATACTATTAAATCGTTTACTGGTGCAAAATTGAGTAATTTTTTACTCAATAGTATTAAAAATTTACTCAAATATTTTTTTTATTTTTTTCTGTGTATTTATTCAAAATTTTACAAGTAGCAATAAGCCTTCCTATTAGTTCTGCTAGTTGTGAAAGAACTTTCTAGCTATGCGTTGAATAAAAACATGGTTACGAAGTGCAATGCTTCAGGAACGATTTTCAAATTTAGAAGTTTTAAATATTAAAAATGAAAAAAGAGAATTATAACTTTTTATTAACTCTTTCCATTATAAATTTATTTTAGGCCTCTGTTCTGTCTTTCACAACTTTTCAATTCACATGAAAATTTCCGAATCACATGAAATCAAGTTTAGTGTTTTGTTGATTACGTTTTCATTCGAAGTTGAAATCGAATAATTTAAATTTAAAAAATTATATGGAAAAAAGTGCATTCGTTTTACTTTCACAAAATTTTATTTATGTGAAACAAAAAGAAATTCGGATGTGAAATCTAGAACACCAAAAAAATTCGGAAATGTTCACTTTCACATTTTTTATGTGAATTACTTTTTTTGGAACAGGGTCCTTAATATACTAATTACACTACTCTACAAAATTCAGCTTTTTTTGCACTAAAAACGCCTTCTCGAGATATAGGGATTTTCATTTTCTATGAACCAAGCCCTCAAAACCGACAAATTATTTTATATTTGAAAATTTTATGTAAAAGATTTTCATAATTTTTTTTATTCAATTTTCCAATAAAATTACCTAACTTTTGCAAGAAATCCGGACTCGGTGCGATCAGGGATATCATCAGGACATTATAAGGAAGTTCAAGATGTCCTTTTAATGGTTACATCCTTATAAGTATCAGAATTTTGCAATAAATATCCAATAAAAAGAACCTGGGGTTAAAATCCAAAATCCATTAAGTATATCCAGAAATATTTGCAAAAGAAATCAGAGTTTTGAACCAAATTGGCATGTTTTTTTTATAAATTTTTTCGTACCAATTTTTATGATTTTTTTTTTTGGTAAAATTAAAAAAAAAGAAAGATTAAAACACATTTCCCAAAAATGTTTGCCTCCTAAACACTAATCTATCATCAGACAAATTGTATCAAATCGCCTTCTCGAGATATAGCCATTTTTAATCTTTGTGGACCAAGTTCAAATAAAAAAAAATAATTTTAACATACACTTTTTCAATATTCAAAAAATTTCGGTTTTGAGGGCTTTTCTGATGACATTTTCGTGTTTAGGAGGCCAAAATACTTTAGAAAATGTATTCAATATGTCTGTGCAAAAACCTTGTAGAGAAGTGTTATTTTTTATATACTTTTAACGAAAATAGTAGTTAACTTTATTTTTTTTAAATACTTTTTTTGTGATTTCTTGTTATATGTTTTTTAGTTTTAAAATTGTTTATTTTTAAAATTTTTTTTTTTTAAAAAAAGTTTTTTTTTTGGGAAGGGGGGAGGCGGGGGGGCTTTGCCCACCCCAGAATAATGGTCTAGCTACGCTTATGACTATGAGACACATTCTTGCCAATTTTCAGGAGTCTAGCTCTTTTATTTTGGACTAAATCGTGCTTCATTCAGACGGACGGACGGACGGACATTCATAGAACGACTTATAATCGATCATAGATCAATAGTATATATACTTTATTGGGTCCCCGACCGATATTTCTATGCGTTACAAACGGAATGACAAAGTGAGTATACCCCCATACTGTGGTTGGAGGGTATAAAAATGTTAGACAGTTAGACGTCTGCCTAAAGTTTTGCACGAATATGAACTATGGTCATAGGCTGGTTAAATTCGAAGACGGGCTAAATCAGACGAGGAGGGAACCAGTTCTCCTTTGATGAACTAAACCAACCTCTATAAAACGCCATCTTTGCAATTTTTTTTATTTTATTCAGCAAATGCAACATTGCATAGACTTCGAAAACATGAATATCAATGTATTTTCCTTTAAAAATGATCCCTCTTTCTGAGCGCTCTTATATGACTCATAAAAGAAAAATATATGTTCTTATTCTTTTCTGAGTCCTTTTGGACACTTTTATGAATGTTAAAATAAAAATATTTTAAATTTTTAAAATTTTTATAAACAAGCGTCAAATATGATTCCTAAAGGACTCTAAATTCTGATCGCTCTTAAATTACTCATATTTTGGAGCCTCAAAAAAGAGTCATAATTTATAATGGATCAGAAAATTTTACACAGGGATCAAAAAATTGCAAAGTCCTGCATTTGGCACCAGAGGATTTGAAAATCCGTTATTTTCGCCCTGCCCCCTTTTGTGTTTAATTATTTAAATAATGATTAAATTGAATTACCTAACTGGAAAAATCTCAAAAAATTAATTTCTTAACAATTATCGCAAGGAGTTATGCATCTTTTAAGTAATTTTTAACCTTTGACTTATTTTTAAGTCACTATCACATTGGGTTAATACGCTATGAGCTATCAAAAATTACCATAACAGCGAATTTTTTAACTTTAAACTCAATTCTCTCAAAAACCTGATGAGCTGGCAAATTGATACCAGTTTTGTGATCACTAGAACAAATACAATTATCTGTGTAAGGTCGCGTCCCAGTCACATCAAGTTTTTTATTAAATGTTTAGTAGTGTTGTTGATACATATGGTTAGTGTCTATCATATGTGTTTTGGACTACTCACTAAGGCAAATAAATATCGATTTTCTTTTACGCCTTAAAGTAGGCAAAGACTTTAAGAATTTTCTCATTTAAAAAAGTTTTAGAAGCATTGGGTTTTCTCCACAGATTTTCCACAACTAAATTTATATTTGTCATTTAAAAAAAAAATATTTCTCTGTATGTGTTAACAAAATGTTTTCCCAATTTAACGATACTTTGTTGTTATTTATGCATGTATGTATGAAATTCTTTAGCCGTTCGACTTGATTATGGATTTTTTAAATAAAAACAAAAAAATGTGAAACAGATTCATAAAATAACAAAAAAAAAATATAAATTACAATCCACTCCATATTTTCAGGAAATGACTAAAAAACACGCTAACAACACATGCCCTATAGCACTTGTTGCAAATTGCAGTTTTTGCCCTCTTTAATAGATGGTTAATAATATTCCACAACATGAAATCGAACAAACGATAAGGTGCAATACACAATGTTTAGTGTGTGTACAGTTGTAACCATTTGAAAAAATGAACAACAAATATTTATCCTTTAAAAATGGTGGAAATCCTTAAAAAACAAAATCTAATAAATCAGTATTGTTTGTTATTGCAATAACTAGTTAGAAACATACTATAACTACATGGTACAAATTTTAACCAAAAGTGAAATATAACTAACAAAATAACACCAACTTTACAACCATAAACATGCAATTTTATTAGAATGAAGGAAAAAGTTTTAAAAAAACACTTGTTGCCAAAATAAGAAAAAATAAATAAATTGATAAACAAAAAAAAATTAAGTGTAAAAATTGCAGTTTAATAGAAAAAGTTTAAAAAAAATTTATGACGTAATAAGTAATTACAACAGTACACTGAGGGAAAAAAACATATTTAAATCAAGTATGTTCATATTTATTTTAATTATGCTACATATTTTTGGAAATAATTTAAATTTTAATATTGTTTTTTATTGATTTTAACATAACATTTTTGTTTTAAAATTGCATACAATTTTGATTTAAAATTGATCACTTTAAATTTAATATGCTGTCATCAAAAGTCGTTAAAAATTTGAAAAATATTCTATTCAAATATTTGTATTAAAAATAATATTTTTCATGTTTATTTTAAAGTTGAACAATTTTGTGTTTTGACATTTAAAGTTTTTTTCAAGAAATATAATAAATTTGGTCAATTTTATTTTAAGTAGAAACAATGTTAAAATATTGCTTCATTAAAAAAAGACGTCCATTTTTTCACATCTCTAAATGCGACGAGTTTAAGTGAAATTAATTAAATTAACTAATGTGAAATTAAAAATTAAAAAAAAAATTAAAAAACTAAAGTGAAAAAGAAAATTATTTACAATAAAAACAAAAATAAATTTGAGAAAGTAAAAAATCAAGTGAACAAAAAACATAAAGACTGAAGTGCTAGAAAACGAGAAGGGATGTATCCATGTAATTGGCAGAAAATAAAAACTTCTAACTTTAGTTTTTTATATATCTTAATTTTATATATGGTGTTTATATAAGTATTAATCTGAATGTGTTTATTTTTTGGTACTTAATTACATTTGTTGTAATTAGATATAGTGCTACAATTAGGGTAGAAGTACATCCAAGGCTTTGGCTTTGATTGTTTTTATGTAAAGCAAAAACCAAAGCTAACAAGCAATAATTAAAGCCAAAGCCTTGGATGTAATTCTACTATTAGATGTTCAAATTTTTTTGCTGTGTATTAAAAAATATTGTAAAAATAATTTAAAAATAAAAAAAACTAAAACAAAAATGTGTATTGTTTTATTTTAAATTTCATGGTTTTTAGGTAAGTAAATAGCTGCAAAAGAAAAAAAATGTCCCATATTTAAATTAATATTGTTTAATTTTAAATTAATTTTGTTGCATATTTAAATTTAGCACGGCCAATTTTAAAACAATATTCTTACATCTTAATTTTAAATTGTTGTCTACTAATCGTGTCATGTTAAAAACATCTAGAAACATATTTAAATTAATTAAAAACAAACTTTGTTCTATTTCGTCACTGTTTTTTATTTAATTTAAAGTTGTTTCTGTTTGATTTTAACATTTTTTTTCTTAGTGTAAGCACGGAGGGTAGTGGGGGCAGGTCTGACAGTAAGAAGATATTTGAAACAATTAATTTAACAATTATACCAATGACACAGCACAACACGAAATAACAAACTAACGGATTCCGACGATTGATTTTGGTAAAGAAAACCAAAAACAAATGAAATTTTCTTTAAAAATGTTGGCCATAAAATTTTAATAAATACACTGAAAAAAAAAAACATAACTAAAATTTACGGAAAAATTTCATTTGAGCTTCGAGGAAAAAACTTTAGTTCATGTACTCATACTCATAAATAGTTCATAGTTTTCTTAAAATAAAGTTCTTTAATAAAAATAAAAAAATTCTTGCTGGCAAACAATTTTCCCCAAATTTAAGAAACCTGCCTATATTAAGACGATTTTTTTTAAATATATGTTTAATTTTAGAAACCTATGATTATTTTTAAGACGCATTTCTTAAATACATATCGCTTATTTACTTGTATAGTGTCATAACTCAAAATATTTGATTTTGCAGAAAATGCGTTTAAAAATTACAATTGAAACAGGTTTTCCATTGAAAAATATCGGTATATAGAATATGTTATAATGGCGTGTTCTCTTCCCAAACAATGAGTATAAAAGATATTAATACGGATTTTTGACACAATATAAAGCTAATATAACGACTAAATCAAATTTTTTGATTTATGCCCAGGAAAATTTTTCAGAACCGATTCTGACAACACTTGTTCTAGAACAGGTTCATCGGTAATCATACACTATTACACTTTAATTATTCAGAACAAGTTAAGTGAAAATTGTTGTGAAACATGTTCTCTGCAATCAAAGTTTCATTACATTTTGGTTCTCAGGAATTGAAAAATAAATTATGTGTCAAAAAAATTAAAAATTAAAAAATAAAATCATTTCTTTTTTTGTTAACCAAGAAAAAACACGAAGTTCTATTAAAATATCAGGATATAATCGTGAAAATTGTTGATAAAAAGGTGAGTAAGTTAAATTTTCATTGTATGGGTAGGGTCAAATACTAATAATATTATGTTTTTTATTTTAGTTTGCATAAAATCCATGTTCTGGTATGTCATTATTCTAAGGCCCAAAATGGAATTTTGGAGGCGCAAAAGGATATATGTGTGCTAAAAACTGTGAATACTTCATGTCAGATATGATTGTATTTATCTTTAGTAAATTAATGCAATTCAAAATATTTCTTTAATTCTTATTTCAGTTCCAAATTTTACTTCTAGAACCGATTCCGAAGAACAAAAATATGTTCTAATTTTGATTACAAACACCTGTTGCTTTTGGGACAATCCCTATGTTAAAAGAATCGGTGTTGCACAAGAATTAGAACAGGTTCTAGGGAAGTATAAGTTGTTCCACAATCGGTTCTTTGCAACCGAAAATTTTGCTGGGTGACGCCTTGTATAGCAATACGTTCACACAAAATTTAGTTCAAGATTAGTTCACAATTACAACAAATAACTTCACCATATTTCACTTTTTATACCCTACACCACTCTGTTGTACAGGGTATCGGAAATCGGTCCATGTTTGGACTTGGGACCCATTTTTCGGAAAACACTGGTGTAGGGTTATTATATGGTTGGTCTTGACCGACTATAACTTTCTTACTTGTTTTCTTTGGAGAAATGTCAAAAAAAAAATGTAAATGTACGTAAATCTGAAATTTTCGGAAAACGAAAATTTGATAATAGGAAGAAGATCTAATACCCTGAGACTTTTTCTATTAGAATCTCTGAACTTAAGACTATTGTATATGAAAAGATCTTGAAATCTGAAAGTTTTTCTGCTGAAAAATGTCTCGGAAGTTAACACTTATTCTATCGGACCAAGGTCTCCGAAACTGAGCATTTTTCTAAGAAAAAATGTCGCAGAAAGTGAAACTTTTTCTTTAGAAAAGGTCTCAGGACCTGAGACTTTTTCTGTAGAAAAAATATCACAGAATCTATAACTTTTTTTAAACGAAGCCAATCTAAGAATCTGAGACCTTTTTCTATTAAAAAAATTCTTAAAAAATCTAATATTCTAAATTAGATTTTTTCTATAGTAAAATGCCTCGGAATGTGAGACGTTTTCTGTTGGAATAAGTTCTTGGAATTCTAAAATTGTCCTATAGGAAAAATTCCGATACATTTTTCGTAAAGAAAAATCTTAGTAATTTTTCCTGTAGAAAAAGCATTTCTTTACCAAAAATGTGCCAGATTCTGATATTTTCTATATAGAAAGAGTTTCTTCTATTGAAAAAGTATATAATTTAGACCCTTCCATACGACAAATGCATTAAACCCGGAAACTTTTTCTATGAATACGAAAATTAAAAATTATTTTTTAAAACAAATTTGATCTACATACTTAAATGGAAATATAATAATAAAAAAAAAAGCTTCTTTTAAAGAGGGGTGTGATTTAAATATTTTTTTGGGTTCACAATTTTTGATAGCATAAGCTTTTCTCTGAAATTGTTTATAGAGAACCAGTTTCAACACTAACGAGTGTAAATGTTTTATTTGTAAAATGCATTTTTCTAGAACTATTATTAAAAAATCGGCAGCAGCTGTTCTGCAAAAATTATTAAATTTGATGATTTTAAAGCTTCCCCATTACTTTTTTTTTTGCAAAATATTTAATTTGTTTTTGCTCGTTTTAAATGTTTGTTCGTCCGACAACGATAAGTTGACGATTTTTTTATTCGAAGTAAAAAAAAAAAAATTTTCCCCCAGACCCAAAAGCTGTATCCGCCACTGAAAATGTACTCTCCTTAAAAAAGGCATTGTGGAGGGTATTCAAAGATTTTTTTCTCTGGTGCCTTTTTTCTACAAAACTGGATACATTGCTTCTAAATGTTGCTAATTGTAAGTGCAAAATGGAAAGGTATACAATTTTCCACTGATTGGAGTACTCCTAGATTGTGAATGCGGCTTTAAGGTCATCTTAGTGACCCTTGAACTAATAATTTTTACCGCAAATATTTTTTTTTGGAGGCTAGCAACATTTAGAAGTAACGTTACATTTTTGTAAAAAAAGGCACCAGAGAAAAAAAAATATGTTTCATTACCTCATTTTTTGGATAAAATCAATTTGAGCGAATTGATTCCGACCTTCCAAAAATAAAAAAAAAAAATCTCAAAAATCTTTTAGGCCATAAGAATTCATATTCCGCTTTAAGAGTGGCAAAAATCCAAAAAAAAAGTTTTTGTTGAAACGCCATAACCTACATATCTGTCGGGGTCTTAAGACCCTAATTTCGGATCTAAAATTTGACATTCCCGAGATTTTATATGTGAACACTAGGGTGGAATGAATGATGACTTTTTTCAAATTCTGTCAATCGCCTGCCAAATTAAGGTTCATTTTCGTCGAAAATCTTTACGTTTAAATTTTTAGCCAAATCGGATAAAATTAACACGTGCATTTTGGGGGGTTAAGGTTTTGCCATTAACACATTTTGGACCAAGATTCAATTTTATTTTTCATTTTTGGAAAAAGGTACTTTTTTAGAGTAATTAGCAACCGCTGATCTCAAAAATCTTGTCAAAAAAATTTTTTTTAATGCGCCGTTATCCCAGAAAAACCTGCATTTCAACTTTTTATGCACTTCTAATATTTGGATTTATTTGCTATTTCATTATTTTTTTTTTCATTGTTTTCAAAATAAATAGTTTCAAAATAACACCGCTCTACAAATCTGAGGTTTGTCTCTGCGTTTTGGATGAAACCAAAAAAAGTTGATATTGTTTGGTGCCCCGATTCCAAAACGGTCACTCAAATTTTTTTATCACGTCACAATTTTGAGAAAACTGCGGTTAAAGTGTCAAAAAATGCCCATTTTGACCATTTTTGAACGCCTATAAAGATCCTGACATGCAAATGACTTGGTATCAAGCTCATTCGAAAGTGTGTAATTTTCTCTTTCAGACAAGATCAAATCTTCTTGGAATTTAATTTTCTAAAGTGGTAAAAAAATCATTAGCCACAAGTGCTTTAAATCTAAAATTTACGTATGAATTTGTATTGAAATTTGTTAAGAAACACTGTGTAAATAAACTAAATATTGAAAAAATTGAAGGTTTTTTGCTAATGATTTTTTTACCATTTTCGAAAATTTAATTTTTTGAACATTTTATCTAATCTTTAAGAGAAAATTACAGGCTTTCGCATGACCTTGATACCAAGTCATTTGCATGGCAGAATCTTATTTTATAAGCTTTTAAAAGGGTAAAAAATGCCCTTTTTCGGCACTTTAACGGCGAATTACTCAAAATCCTGACGTGATAGACAAATTTGGGCTCCGGATTTGGAATCAGCGCAGCAGACACTATCCAAATC
Organism: Pegoplata infirma; assembly: GCA_963921195.1. Lineage (NCBI taxonomy): Eukaryota > Metazoa > Arthropoda > Insecta > Diptera > Anthomyiidae > Pegoplata > Pegoplata infirma. Next base: position 71,439,049 of record OY992536.1, on the reverse strand, counting down.
ACTAACCAGAATCCAATACGCATTTTCTTGTTGAGCTGTGTAATTTAAATTAGCGGAATTTAATAATAAATTAAATCTAAAAAATTTTAATATTAATTAAAAAAATTAAAAGCCGAAAATCAAAAAATGATAAATTTTCGTTTTTGCTTGAAACAATTTCTGTGCTGATTTGAATTACATTTCATGGACATATAAATTGCGGTGGTCTTGTAGGGTCTTTTTGATTGCAGAAAGATAAGACTTAACATTCGTAATCACATTTGCCCGAAATTCCACCTTTTTCATACATAAATATTTTTTTGAAAAAAGTGTTCTCTACTGTTCGAAAAATCGAACAGAGGATCGAAATGGGTTAAAAATGTTTTCCCCCATACAAATCAAGATTTTTTAATTTTGGCGATTATAAATTTAACATGCAAATAAAATTTCGTCAACATAGACATATTTTTCTAAGTTTCCGAGATATGAGGAAATGGGTTCCATGTGTGGGAAGAACAAACCGTGTCCGCTAAAATCATTTTACTTCTTATGTGTCTACAATTATAACAAATTTGTTTCTGTCTCAACTGCTTTTTATGGATAGATTTGAAATTTAATTTGCCTTAAAATTTTTTTAGAAAAAAAAGTGAAAAAATTTATTGAAACCCTTTCATAATATAAAAAAAGAAGCTAACATAAGTTGCCATTTGAAAAAATAACACCGATTTTTCTTGTGATTTATGGATACACTGCCATTTTACGTCATTTTGAATAAATAAATAAAAACTACCATATGATACAAAAGCTTTAATAAAATCTATGTTAACATATTTATTTAAAACTTGTTTTCATATACATTAGGGCGTCCCTTAGTTTTTCATAGTTTTAAGTTAAATAGATATAACCACACTAGCGTGTGTCGAAATCAGAAAATTTTTCATATTCTTAGGGTAAACCCTAGAATGATGCTTAGGTATTAAAGAGCTGATTACGAGGAAAAAATCATTTTTTTGTAGGTCATCTTCAGGGTGCAATCAGCGCTTAAAGTTTGCATGCGTACAGCATTTAGTAAAGAAAAAAATATTTTTATACACTCCACTCAAGAAGTTTTCGTAATTTTAGGAATTTTTGCTACCTCCTAATTTTCGAGAATTCGTAGTAAAAGCTTTTCTGTTAAGATTTTAATTGATATGTTTTATTTATAACACTGCGGAACACTAAAAAATAAACAAGAGTTACGACCATCATTTCTATATATTTCGGACATGCTGATTCGAATGGCGTACTCCATTTTACGATGTATGGTACAGTTTTCTTGCAAAATGTCGTTAAAGATTTGCTGATTTCGAGCCAGTTTTTCAACAAAAAAATTTGCAAAGTTAATTATTTTTAAATTGTATGGCATGGAAAACAAAGATGTGACTTGTAGCAATAATTCTTATACAAATTTGGTTTAAGGCTTTTCATCTTAAGCCCTTAAATTCGCGAATTTCTTCATTTTTTAAGGTTTTCGCGAAATTAACCGCCAAGTTGGTCTTTGATAAAAAACTTGCTTTTAGGGAATCAAAAAGGCATCCCTAACAATATGAATAGTGGACAAAAAACAGCTATGTTATATGGACCATCATGATGAAAATCGCGAAAAACCGTTTTTTTGTATATGCCAGCATCACTTCACGAGATGATTTTAGACTCCATCTTTTAGTATATAATGTGGAAACCTTAAACAATTAACAGACCAAAAATTTGGCCAAAAATGTTTTCATTTGCAAAAGTTATCTTAACAAAAACTATTATTTTAGTGTTTACCCCTCAATAATTATAGTTTTTGTTAAGATAACTTTTGCAAATGAAAACTTTTTTGGCCAAATTTTTGGTCAGTTAATGGTTTAAGGTTCCCAGATTATATACTAAAAGATGGAACCTTAAATCATCTCGTAAAGTGATGCTGCCATATTCCAAAAAAACGGTTTTTCGCGATTTTCATCATGATGGTCCATATAACATAGCTGTTTTTTGTCCACTATTTGTATTGTTAGGGATACCTTTTTGATTCACTAAAAGCAAGTTTTTAATCAAAGACCAAAAACCTCAAAAAATGAAGAAATTCGCGAATTTAAGGGCTTAAGATGAAAACCTTTAAACCAAATTTGCATTAGAAATATTGCTACAAATCATATCTTTGTTTTCCATGCCATACAATTTAAAAATCATTAACTTTGCAAATTTTTTTGTTGAAACACTGGCTTGAAATCAGCAAATCTTTAACGACATTTTGCAAGAAAACTGTACCATACATTGAAAAACGGAGTACGCCATTCGAATCAGCATGTCTCAAATATATAGAAACGTTGGTCACACCTCTTGTTTTCTAAAATAGTGGTCAGTTTTGTCACGCTGTGTAATCAGATCAATTAAAATTCTTTAGAAATCCATAGAAATTAGGACGAAATAAATTAAAACTCGATGATTTCAATTGAAATTTGAAGAGTTCAATCTCGATTTAAAAAATAAGTTGAAATTTGTTAAAGATCAATAAAATTTCATAATATATCAATTAAAATTCGAAAAATATTATTATCGAGTTGACCATTTTCAAATTTTAGAATTTGATCCTTGTCTATTTTCCATTAACTTTTCATGGATTCTAATTGACCTTTTTATTATTTGACTTGATTTTTTTTCAGTTAAATGTATGTATTTATATTTTGATAAACTTGATTTGTCATTCTAAATATATGGGCCACCCTAATGTTCTTGCACATATGTTTTTAAAGATTTCTTTTCGACTTATTAAAATGATTGATATACTTTATTTGTGTATATCTGTGCTTTATTGTAAGAAACAATTTCCATACAATTGCAAAAGATTAATGTAATCAATCATCAAAAATATAAATGGATTTTTTTGTTCAAGACTTAGAAAAATGTTTATGAAATAAACAAAACTCTGTTTATGTCTTTAATATCCCTTGAGAGGTAATGTATGTACAAAAAAACTTATATAACTAAAATGAAGTGCAAATTTTTAGATTTTAACACATATTTATATTAGGGCGTTTCACCAAAAACCTTTTTTTTTGGATTTTTGGTTCAAAAGATTTTTGCAATGTTTTTCTGATTTTTGGCAGGAATCACCTGGCTCAAATCGATTATATCCAGGAAACATATTTTTTTTCTCTGGTGATTTTTTTTACAAAACTGGACTTCTAAATGTTGCTAGCCTCCTAAAAAAAATTCGCGGTCAAAATTATAAGTTCACGGACGACCTTAAAAGTAAAAATTCATAATTCGCCAAGATCAAACCTAAAAAAATTGAGAAACAAGCAATAAATGAACGTGATGTTAAATCCGTTAGATAGTTCTTTAAAACACATTTCATTTAAAGCCAATCTGACAATTACTTTAGTAGAAATGTTAAAAAAAAATGCCTGCGAATTTTGTATTCCTGCCCAAAACATTAAATCAAGATAATGTTTTGCTGAAAATTTTGGTGTGCTTGCCAAAGCTAATTTTTTTTAAAAACAATTTTGCCCCATTAAGTTTATATATCACTGTACGACACGATTCTGCACCCATGATCGGGACCAAAAATTCTGAAAATAGAGGTAAAAAAAAGATACCCGTGTCTCCCAGTTTTTATAGATCAATTCGTTTTCGCGTTTTATTAGCAAATCAATATTTTGTATATATATATGAGTTTTAATTGCTTGGGGAAGTAAGGATTACGCGAGCAATAGTTAATCGTGATGGCTTAAATTAAGCTGAAATACTTGCAAATAGTATCAGATAAAATATGCAAAACATGAGGAAAATCGGTCCCCGAGTTTAAAAGTTATGAAAAATTTTCTCAAATTTGGCTGTTTTTTCACATGTTTTTATTCTTTCTTTTAAATGATAGAGGGTTTAAAATACGCTAACTTTTGAAAGACAATTTGGATGCTCCTTAAGTTTGGCATATATATTTGTTATTTCCCTGGTAAGGTTGGTATTGAATTTCGAGAAAATCGATCCAGTGCTTCAGAAGTTATGATCAAAACCGTGAATTTCGAATAGGTTTCATCTGGAATTCCCTCTTTCAAAAAAACTTTAAATGTTCTTTAAAAAATATTGATATGCCACAAAAATATTTTACAAAGTAATTTTATCGCTCGAAAAAAAATTACACCCAAAAAAATTTTACACTCAAAAAAAGTACACTCAAAAATTTTTGGCCATCAAATTGTCTAAGATGTGTTCATTGCAAAAATATGTTTAAAACTTTCCCAGAGTTGCCACTAACAAACAACCAGAAAATTTAAAAACGACTTGGCCGAATCCCTGCATACCCTCCATTAGCCCCTTTTAAGTGATAGTAATTTTTCTAATGTGAAAACAAAATTGTTAAAAATTTTGATTCGACATTTTTTTATTTGGATTAAAAAATTCTTTTTTATAATTTTTGTAAAAAAAAAATTTGAGTGTAATTTTTTTTGAGTGTAAAGTTTCTTCAAGTGTAAATTTTTTTTTCGATTGTAAACATTTTTTAGCGATAAAATTACTTTGTAAAATATATTTGTGGCAAACCAATATTTTAAAAGAGCATTTAGGGTTTTTTGAACGAAAGAATTCAAGGTGAAATTAATCCGAAATTCACTGTTACGATCATAACTTCTGAAAACCTGGATCGATTTCTTCGAAATTCAATATCAACCTGGCCAGGTAAATAACAAATATACATGCCAAACTTTAGGAGCACCAAAATTGACTTTCAAAAGTTAGTGTATTTTGAACCCTAAATCACTAAATAGAAGGTATAAAAACATGTACAAAACATCAAAATTTGAGAAATTTCTTCATAACTTTTAAACCCGTGTACCGATCTTCCTCACATTTTATCTGACACTATTTACAAGTATTTCAGCAAAATTTATGCTATCATGATTACCTGTTGCGGGTGTAATCCTCACTTCCCCAAGTGATTGAAATTCGAATATATACAAAATAATAATTTGCTTATAAAACGCGAAAACGAATTGATCTAGAAAAACTGGGAAACACGGGTAGCTTTATTTTAGCTCTACTTTCAGAATTTTTTGGTCCCGATCATGGGTGCAGCCAAAAGTTGAATTTTGTCGTACAGTGTATTACATTAAAAAAAAATATTATAAAACTAGCAAACAAAATAGTTAAAAAAAAAAGTTTGTTGAAAAAAAAAAAAAAATATGTAAGAAACAAAAGTTGATGAAAAAACTAATGAAAAAAGAAAATATTTATGAATTTTTTTTTTTTGGATGTAAAAAAAATTAAATGACAAAAATTTAATGAAATAAAATTGAAAATGAAAAAAAAAATATTTGATAAAAAATAAAAATGATGAAAAAACAATTTGAGAAAAAAACTTTGATGAAAAAAAAATTTTTTGATGGAAAAAAAAGTTTCGTGAAGAAAACAAAATTTCATATAAATAAAAAAAAAATGTTTTTTCCAAGTTACAAACCTTTTTGGTTTAAAGATATTGAAAACATTAATTCTTATGTTATTTTTTTTAAGACGGTAGCTTATAGGAATTTAAATTTTGAGGTGAGTTTAAAAAAAGTTTCCAAACCATAAACAATATTCTCCTAAACATATGAATCTATGCGATACCGACCAGAAAATCGTGGATTGCATGTATAATCAGTGTATGTTTAACACTCATGTATGTGTTCGTTAATACATTTGGTTGACTTTGAACTTAGGTTGGGAACCGTTTCAATACTTATACCCATTTAATCGAACTTTCTATTATAAGGAACAGGGGTAACTCATGAATAGTAGTGTCAGTAATAACGAAGTCGTTATTAATAGATTGCAATCTTTTTTTGGAAAGTATTTGGGAACGATTTGGGAATAACGAAAAATAAACATTGAAAAATTTAAAAATGATGAATGAAAATTATTGTTGTGTCACTACAAAATAGAAAAATACATAATAAAATAAAGAAATTAATTTAATTAAATCAAAACAACCAGCAAAATTAAACGAAAATAAAAGGTAAACAAAATTTCCAGCTTTCCCAGATACCATTTGCAAAACTAACACCACCTTTAAACGTCAAAAAGAATTGACTCTTGCATTGTCTTTATATATTTAAGTTTTTGATAAGGAATATAAATTATATATCAATACGCATTACTGTTCCCAATTAGAAATTTTGTCTTTAAGACAATGTCAGTAATGATTCATCAGGTAGAAGTCAGCAAGTGAATACATTTTACTAAAGACAACTTAATGACATGTCATAATTTTTGTCTACCCTTCCCAAGTTCTATAAAGTACTGACTTGTCATATAAGTCTTATTAATTTAGAAAAATCATGTCTTTAATGCTGACAATTATATAGCAAATCCGACCCATCGCTAAATATTTTTTTCCGATGTAAAATCGATGTAATTTTGTTTAATCCTTTAAAACTCTTATAACTTTCTTTGTAATTAAAAAAATAAAATTGAATTGGTCTTAAAACAAAAAAAAATTTAAAAAAAATCCGCGACCGGGGATTGAACCAAGGCCAAAAATCTACCACATGTAAGCTGTCGAACCTGGTAGACAACTAGGCCAACCACAACTTAAAATTGTTAGTAATAAAATATATTTTGAAATCATAATATTTTCAAATTTGTCAAAAACAAAATAAATTGAATATATCGTCACCTTAATTGTAAAGGGCTCCAACAATATTTTTTTTGTAAATGATATTTTTTGTTTTGTATAAAAAATGTTAAAAACAACAAAGATACGCTTAAATAACTCTATCAAATTCTTGTTTAATAGGATGAAGCCAAATTCCAATTAATATTAAAAAAAATGTTATATTTGAGGAAGAAAAATTTATATTATAGCATTTTTCAATTCAGTCGACGAAATGTATATAACAGGACAATTCAAATAATAAATTAATTTAAATTTGTTTTTAAATAAACACATTTATTATCAAAGTTTGGCTAAAGGGGTAAGGTTATAGACCAGTGAACAGAAGGTTCTGAGTTCGCGGACCAAGTGAGGCAGATAAAAATATTAAGTTTTAAAAAATTAAATTTAAGAAATGGACAGATAAAAATAGTAAGTAGTGTAAATTAAAAGACGTGATTAATAAATTTTAAATTTTTTAACGATCTCAGACGCACTATGTACATGTCATAATGTAGTCAGCACTATTGACTACCTGCTTACTTGTCGGCGAGGAATTTTGACAAAATACTTGAAAAAGTCAGGAGGTGTCATGAGGTTTTTTGTATGGTCAGAGATTTTTCAGTCAGCAGGTACACTGACATTGTCATAAGGAAGTCTTTGAGATGTCTTAACGACATTTCTAATTGGGTTAGACAACATTATCGATAAATATTCGATAATATTACCAAGGAAAGTGTTTTGCAAAGCCAAGCCAACTTATGCCCCGAGCTTGAGTTTTTGTTTGCAACACTTCCCAGCAAAAACATGGTAATGAGTTGTGAAAAGTAATCATTACCAAGTACATTATTTATAATGAGTACCCATTACCATTAACATTATTTTAAGCCCAAAAGTAACTACTTATCAGTAATATGTTATAAAAGCACCTCAAAGTAATAATATGTTCTTGCACTTGCAGTTTTTAACCTTTACAATTCAATTAACTTAAAAATTACTTAAAAACTTAATAAAAATTACGCAATTTTTAAGTTTTAGTAAAAACAAGTTAAATTTTAAAAGTTTTAATTAACCAATTATTTTACTTCTTATTGGTAATGGGTTTTTGCTCCTTATTTGTAATCCGAGGCAGCAACTACTTATTTATCTCCATACTCTTCACTAGTTATTTTTGTCTCACGCCCTTGTTAAAATAATTAGTGTTTCATTCAATAAGTAACAACTTATTAACATCTGTTACGGATTACAAAACCCATTACTAGTAATGCCAATTTTTGCTGGGAAGTCAATGAGTTTTTTGTTTTTAAATGTCTTACTGTGAATTTTTCAGATTTGAGCAAATGGTTAATTGACTGAAGTAAAATTTAATTGAATGTCAAATTTTAAGCTGAGCAAATATTTATCGAATATTTTTTTCGGTATTACAACGTTAGGGGACACCAACACCTTGCGATAGATGTATTTATAATGATTCTTGCAATTATTAAATCCAATTAACCATTATTAAAATACGTTCCAACAAAAGAGGAGGGGGGAAGACAAACTCTTTTTTTTTATTCGCTGGTTTCACATGCAGGGTTTTAAATTTCCCTTTGATATAAAAATGTTGGATTTGCGTAACAAAAGTACAAAAAACTTTGCAAAAAAATAGCGTTCTTCTGAAGTTAGTTTAGTTCTCTAAGGGGAACTTTTTTCCCCTTGGTCCAATAAGACATAATCATGCCAAACTTCAGGAGTCTGACTCTTTTATTTTTGACTGTATTGTGTCCTCTACAGACGGACGGACGTTCATCGCTTGAATGTGTTAGAATCAGGGTTGGAAACCGAAACGAATATCGGTATTGGAATTACATATTTTTTATATCGGTAACGGTAATGGTATTTTGGATTATTTAGGTAACGGTTAACCGTTACCGAAACAACGATACCGGTACGTACCGGTATTATGAATAAAATTTACCAACCATATTAAAAAGTCACAAATTTGTTAAAACACGTAAAAAATCAAAAATTTATTTAATAAAATTAAAAAAAAAAACTGATCAATTTAGCGCATTTTCAACATATAATTATATAGTGTGGGACTCCTGTATTTATGAAGTCCCATCTCTGTTATTTTATAGAAAATACTTTGTTACTTTTATTTAAATTTTATGAAACTATTTATCTTTGATTTTAAATTTGTTTATAAATTGAAAGTTGAAAATAAATAAAATCAGAATACTTTTTAATTCGAAAAGACACGCATCGTCTTATTGGCGCCCAACATAAAAATTTTATAAATAAAATATTTTTCGTGTTTCCTGCATCCTTGTTTTCGAGGATATTTTTTAATTATTTCCTGCTGTTACAAATTCCTGGATTACCGGAAAAATTCGGTGTCGTCTTATTGGCGCCCAACGCAAAATTAAAAAGGAAAATCATTTTCAAATTTTCCTGCTGCATCCTTGTCGTCGAGGATATTCCTGCATTACAAATTCCTGGTTTACCGGAAAAATTCTGTGCCGCCTTATTGGCGCCCAACATAAAATTTTTAAAAAAAGATTTTTCGTGTTCCCTGTTTTTGAGGAAATTTAAATATTTCCTGCCGGTACGAACTCCTGAATTAACGGAAATATTTTTACAACCTGGTTATTTAGTCGGTCTACAAATTCCTGGCTCACCGGAAAATTGCACATCCTGGTCATCCAGTCGCCTTACAAATTCCTGGCTCACCGGAAAGTTTCACATCCTGGTTATCCAGTCGCCTAACAAATTCCTGGCTCACCGGAAAATTTCATATCCTGGTTATCCAGCTTAATCATCAACATTTCAATACTGTTTTAATATCCGGTCGTTTCCTGGCTCAAAACAGTATCCCATTTTTATCCAGTGTGGTTCTCCAGTATCCTGGTATGCTTTCTTATTATCCAGTGGTTTTCCTGGTTTGTTTAATTTTATCCGGTTTGGTTATCCAGTAAATACATCCAGGGTTCTTAGTCAATATATCCAGTGGTTCTATCCTGGTTTGACATTATTATGCATTTGTTTGGTCAACACCGTTCTGCACTTGTTGTTTCCGGTTTGGATACCCAGTATCCGGGACTAACGTTTCCAGTGCGGTTATCCATTTGTATCCAGTGCAACGTTACATCATTGTTTTGTATATATATCCAGCGTGGTTATCCGGTATCCTGGGATTTCGTTTGCTGTATCCGGTTTGGTTACCCAGTTTTCGGATTTTTTGCATTTGAATCTTAGTTTTAACCGATTTTTATTATAATGCATCGCGTGGATATTTATATTCATCCAGCCGTAGAAGGTGGTAGTAACCCAGGTAACCCTGTGACTGCCCTTCTGATCTTTTTACTTCTTTTTGATTTTTCTTCTGTCACTCCTTAGGCTTAAGCCGGTTTCCCGGGAGAGTTAATAAGGATGACCGAAGAATTTTGATAAAAATATTTATTTTTTAATTTTACTATTTGTTTTACCCAGGTACCCTGTGACTACCCTTCTGTTTTTTTTAATTATTTTAATATCTTCTGTCAATCTTTTGACTTTAGCCGGTTTCCCGGGTGAGTTATAAAAGAGTGACCAAAGAGTTTTGATAAAAAAAAATTATTTTTTAATTTTGAAATTTTGTCTATACTGGTTTTATCCAGGGGGAGTGCGCAACCCCTTGCGAAATTTGTATGCATTATAATTCAGATCGTGTTAACCATCTAGTTTTTAAAGTTATATAATGTAAATTAGTATTTGGGTTTTGTTTTGCATAAAGCTAAAACTTGTCTTGTACTTTAAAGTTTTAACTTTATGAGGGGGAGTATGTGGGACTCCTGTATTTATGAAGTCCCATCTCTGTTATTTTATAGAAAATACTTTGTTACTTTTATTTAAATTTTATGAAACTATTTATCTTTGATTTTAAATTTGTTTATAAATTGAAAGTTGAAAATAAATAAAATCAGAATACTTTTTAATTCGAAAAGACACGCATCGTCTTATTATAGACTATTATTTAACTCAGAATTTAATTAAAATATTTACGTGTTTATAATAGGTCTGTCTACTCAGCAGAAATATTTGCATTTTGAGTCATTTAAAAAATCTGCTGATTTTTGCTGACGCGATTTGCTAAATTTCTGTCTGGATAAACCAGGTAGAGTTTGCATAAAAATCTGTCAAGACCGCAGATAAATCTGCTGATTTAAGATGAAAAATCTTCTGACTTCAGATAAACAGCCTGATCATCGAAATTGTATTTTATTTAAGTAAAAAATACTTGTTTTTGTTAAAAATGTTATAAAAGAAGCGAAGTTTTTCAATAAACTTTAAAAATTTTTTTTAATAATTTTTTTTAATTTTTTCAAGAAACTTTTCTTGCAAACAGGACAATTTCTGTAAGATTATTAAAAAAGTCAGCTGATTTTTTCACATTTGAGCAATTTTTTAGTTTTAGGCTGGATTACTCAATGCTCCGTTATAAAATAACTCTCCGTTAAATTTAACTTTTTCATACAACTTTTTACATAAGGCTTCGTTAAATCGGCAGTTAGCAGCTAACTTTTCATAGAGTAATCCACCCTTAATCGTTTAAATTAGACAAAAATTAAAAAAAGAGCCAACAAATTTTTACATTACGTGGCACTCACTTTTCTCTTCAGAATTTGGTTCCACATAATTTGGTTGGACAGATTTTTTCACTGTTTTTGCCCAAATATCAACCCGATTTACAATGAACAAAAATTAGTTTTTTTATTTTACGTACATTAAAAAAATTTTACTGGTTTTTTATCTGCAAAAAAAAATTAAAATAAGTAATAGTAGTAAGTAGTAATATTATTTTTTATTTAAAAATTATTTAAGCAATATACATAAAAATTAAAGCATAAATTTAAAAAAAAAATATAATAAAAAATATAAAATTAGTACGACATTGACCTATGGTCGTCAGTCGACATATACAAATTTACTCGTGAAAGATATACATGATATTTATTTAAAAATTAAATTCATCTAATAAAAATTTTCTGTATCGAATACAAGTTTTCACATAATTAGCTATGGATTTCCAATCTACAGTAAATCCGTTTAAAATATTTACTATTTCATTTTCCTGAAGTAAAACCTTTTTGAAAAACATAAGTCTGAATTCTCTTAACGCTTGACATTCCGTTTCATTCATATTACAAAGAGAACATACAGTTGATGCATTTGCTTGAAATCTATATCTATCAAATCACTTCTAGCCTTTAATATCCAAGATATTGTTTCTTGAGTATTGCCTTCTGTTATATACCGTTGGCCAGCGTTTGTGTCCAAGTTTTTATAAAATCTGCTAGTCTGACTTACTTGAGTTTCTATGTTGTTAAGGTATTTTGTTTTTAATGACTGTAGTAGATTAACTTTATTGTGATAATATTGACTTTTATTTAAATTACTATGTGTCCACGCAATACCAAATTCTGACCCTATTACATTTAATTTATCTACCCAAAATATTTGGCGTTGTATAAGCTGTATTGAAAGCTGATGTGGTAATCTGTCCTCGTTATATTCAAAAAGAGTTTTGGCTACATATCTTAGATGCAAGTCTAACGTGAATAGATGCCCATTTTCAAATCCTGTTTCCAGCATAAGGATATATGTTGGGGTAAAGCTTGGCATCCTCAAGATCTTTTTGATAAAGTAAGTAGATAGCTTATCCACAAGATCAAAATGCGAGTAGCCCCATACTTGAGCTCCGTATGTTTGCACAGCTCTACATACCGCTAAAAATAATTTCCATTTAGATTTGAGAGATATATTACCTTTTCTGAGAAAGTTATTCCAAGTGACATTGATACTGTTTTTTGCTGACAGATTTCTTGTTTCAACTTTGTAAACACCATCTTCGGTGTCAATATCACTCCCAAATAACAACACTCCGAGGTTATACTGATTGTATTTCCATTAAAAATCCATTTTTCATTTTTAGCTATTTTTCCACCTTTCCTAAATACCATTATTTGAGATTTACTTAGATTAACCTCCACGTTAATAAGTAATATTACTTAAGACAACCAAAACAAAACCGATATAATAACGGGAAAAATCCGAATTAAGGTAGTGGTTTTTTTATCGGTAACGGTATTTAATTTTTTTTTATTTCTGCATTGGTAACGGTAACGGTAGTCAATATTAACGGGTTTTTAATCGGTAACGATATTGAAAGGGTAACGGTAGCCGACACTGGTTAGAGTCGATCACTGATCAATAATATATATGGGACATTCCATGTGAAATCGAAAACTTTGAAAAACTTTTTTTTTAGATTTTCCCAATTTGTTTACAGTTTTTAGTACCCTTCGAAAACTTCTTCGTGGTAAATTTTCAGATTTTTTTGATGACCCGTTCAAAAGATATCGAATTTTTAAAAATTGGTAGTTTGTTCCTTTACTCAAACTTCTTTTAATCATAACTTCTTCAATAATGGTCCAAATTTCAAATTTTTTTTTTTCAAAATTGTTGTTTGTTTACGTACTTTCTAAAAAAAAATCCCAAAAAATTCTTAAAAGCGCTCTAGTATGCGATTTTTAAGTATTAAAATTTAAATCTAATTTTTGAAAATGTTTGTACTCTTCGATTTTTTTGAAATTTTTTTGTGTAAAACTTCTATCAATTCTACAAATTTTTTGCCCAGGAAGATCGTGGGATAACGATTACTTATTACTATTTTTTTAAATTTTTTGAAACAATTTTATTGTAATTTTTCAATCTTAAAATCATTTCTACTGCTCCAATGGTGCGTCATAGAGGGGTCCTTTATAAGACTGACCCCTATTATTTTTTACGTCTTAACATTTCTTTGGAACAAACTAATACCCTATCTCCAACTTCTAAGGGGGCTCCCACACAAAATGACATTTTTTAAAATTTGTTCCAACCGCTCTAACTGCCCTTAGAGCAACAAAATGTATAACCGACCCACAATATTTTTTTAGACCAAACATTTTCTCTGAACACACCTACCCTCTATCTTTAACTGTTAAGGCGGTCCCCATACAAGTTTTTTTATTTTTTGTAAATTTGTTTTATTTAATCAGCTTCTACCGGTCCAATGGTGCGTCCGAGAGGGGTCATTAGTGAGACCAACCCCCTTTTATTTTTACCCTACAACATTTTTTCAAAACATACCTACGCCCTATCTCCACTCCCTAAGTAGGCTCCCATACAAATAACATTTGGAGCAAATTTTATAAAAATGTAATTTTGTATGGGAGCCTACTTAGGGAGTGGAGATAGGACGTAGGTATGTTTTGAAAAAATGTTGTAGGGTAAAAATAAATGGGGGTCGATCTCACTAATGACCCCACTCGGACGCACCATTGGACAGAAGCTGATTAAATAAAACAAATTTACAAAAAATAAAAAAAATTGTATGGGTACCGCCTTAACAGTTAAAGATAGAGGGTAGGTGTGTTAATAGAAAATGTTTGGACTAAAAAAATATTGTGGGTCGGTCACACATTTTGTTGATCTAAGGGCACTATTAGGGCAGTTAGAGCGGTTGGAACAAATTTTAAAAAATGTCGTTTTGTGTGGGAACCCCCTTAGAAATTGGAGATAGGGTATTAGTTTGTTCCAAAGAAATGTTAAGACGTAAAAGTTAATGGGGGTCGGTCTTATAAAGGGCCCCTCTCTGACGCACCATTAGAGCAGTAGAAATGATTTTAAGATTGGAAAATTACAATAAAATTTTTTAAAAAAAATTTTAAAAATAGTAATAATCGTTATCCCACGATCTTCCTGGGCAAAAAATTTGTAGAATTGATAGAAGTTTTACACAAAAAAATTTCAAAAAAATCGAAGAGTACAAACATTTTCAAAAATGAGATATAAATTTTAAAACTTAAAAATCGCATACTAAAGCGCTTTTAAGATTTTTTTGGGATTTGTTTTTAGAAAGTGCTTAAAAAAACAAAAATTTTGAAAAAAAAAAATTGAAATTTGGAGCATTATTGAAGAAGTTATGATTAAAAGAAGTTTGAGTAAAGGAACAAACTACCAATTTTTAAAAATTCGATATCTTTTGAACGGGTCATCAAAAAAATCTGAAAATTTACCACGAAGGAGTTTTCGAAGGGAACTAAAAACTGTAAACAAATTGGGAAAATCTAAAAAAAAAGTTTTTCAAAGTGTCCGATTTCACATGGAATGCCCCATATATACTTTATATGTATTATATATTTGTAATATTTACCAATAAAATTGTAGAATTACAACTTTTCTCTAAAAAATTTGCATGTTTTGTTTTTGTGATTTTTCAAAGTTTCTCGTAAATTTATATATTTTTCTGAAATTTTAAGGGCTGCTAATATAAGTTTGTAAATTTACAACTTTTTAATGCGAAAAAAATTATACAGAATTCTCTTGATTTGTATAACCATTTTGACACCTCCTGTTTTCTTAGATTGTCTTGTAAAATTACTTAATTTTCTTTTCATTTCACAAGTTTTTTTCGTGTATTTTTCTATAATCGGTAGAATTATCATATAGCTTTAACTTCTTTTAGTAAATTTAACCTGTGATTCGACAAATTTTCATATGCAGTCTGCTAAAATAAGTCCATAATTCTGTTAAAATGAGAAAGGTTTTCAGCTGAGAATTAGAAAATTTTTTAAATTGCTTAAACTATTTTTTAAAAAAGATTATTCTGCTGTTTTATTTTTTTGTTTTGAGTGTACAAACTAGCCAAAACAAAAACGTTTCAGTACCCAACTTTGACTTTAACAGAGTAGAAAAGAATGGAACGGGGAAAAAAATTAAACAAGTATTACATTCCTATCATCTGATTGACGCACTATTGACTGACAAATAAATTGGATTTTAGCATGAAAGCGTAAAATCGTGTATAATAGTTTTCTTTTTTGTCTTCTTTCAGTTTTCTCCTGACTAGATTCCATTATTTGTGGAAAAGATAGTTGATGAAGCACCATTTTTAATTGATGTATGGAAGTTAATACTCTTTTTTTGGAATTTCTATTTTCTATAGTTTCAAGGAAATATAGACAAAAAGTGTCGACAGTAGAGATGGGCACGTGAGTGATTTCTGACTCACACTCTCTCATGCTCACGACAAGAATTTTTAAATCACGCACACTCACTAACGAGCATATTTTTTCTACTCACACTCACTCACAATCACGTGAGTAAATTTCATACAACTCACACTCACGTGCACTCACACAAGCTTCACTTCACACTTACGAAACTCTTATTTATACAAAAAAAAATAAGTCACGCAAACTAACGCACAAAAATTGACTCACGCATACTCATTCACGAAAATATCTTACTCACGCACACTTACTCACGAAATTTGTTTACCAACTCACGCTCACTCACAATCACATGAGTAAAATAGAATTCAATCACAATCACTCGTGATCACGCATGAATCACATGAATCACGCTCTAATCTGCTCATGTGCCCATCTCCAGTCGAAAGTGTAAAAAAACACAAATTAATGCCAAGTTTAAAAATTCTTGTAACTTTCCAACAAAATTCTCCTGTCCAAATAATTGATTCCAAAACGCATTATACGATTCTGTTAAACATTCTGGAATCAATGATTTGTGTTTAAAATTGTCACAAAAGCAATCGTTTGCTACAACAAGTATCTTACTGCATCTTTCGAACTTCGTAGCAACAAACTATCTATTTTTTATGCAAGAAGTACAAATTAAAAATCTTCCCTTCATATTAATACCAATTTGATTTTATTTTAGAAATATTTACAGACACTAATTTAACATTGAACTGCAATGAAACCAACAACTCACAGAATGAAAAACACAAACACATCATTTCCACATGTATAATTAAATGTACATAAATGGGTGATACTCTAAAATTAGATCGATGATGCATAAAAGTTGTTTATGTCTCTTTGCTCAGTTTCACTTTACAAAAATAGGAAATCTTAACGAAAGTCAATGAACTTTTAGGTGAATTGATGTATACTAAATTTTTATTATACTTAAAGTGTCAATTGAATGTGATGATTTTAAGTTATTTATGTACGTACAATTTATAGAAAACCATGTAAAAATTTATACTCGGTAGCCACAATACCTAAAGTATACAATAAATGAATTAAAGTGCAAAAACACCTTTTTGAGTTTTTTTTTAACTAACAAAAAAAGATTTTTTCTGGATTCTTTTTTAAATTGAAATAAAAAATATTTATTTGCAATTTTTGTAAAAAAAAAAAAATTGTTCAATGCAAAAATTTTTTAGCGTTTAATTTTTTTTATTAAAAATTTTGTTTTGTAAAAATTTATTTGAGTGACAAAACACTGTGTTAAATATTTTTGAGGCTTAGCAAGGTCATTCAAAACGTATTTGCACTTAAAATAATATCGTATGGGCAATTCCAAAAACTTTCGCCCCACTGTTCGGAAACATGCCTTTGGACGCCACTGAGAATTTGGCTTATAGATATCCACGTCTATATGAGATATGTTGCATTTTTGGATTTTCAAAATTTGCTGTAGTTTTCAAATTATCGCGGGTCAAAGTTCGACTTTTTTAGCAAAAGTCAGAAAAATACATGACGTTTAACGTGCTCTAACTTTTAAACTAGTAATCCGATTATCACAAGTAATGGCTCATAAGAAAGCTTAATTCTTCTTCTTTTACAAAATATTTTCAAAAGCATACGGTTTTTTTCAGAAGTGTTGCAAAAATTCAAAAACATTTTTTTTTTGCGAATATTTAAAAAAACACATCTTCGATTTTTTTAAAAAAAAGTTTGGCGATAAACAATACTGTTTTGAACAACATATCCAAAATTCAGAGTGGGATCCCAATGGGATCAAAAAATATTCTGGTTTTAGTACGAAGTTCTTAAATTTTACCTTAGAAAATTAATATTTTATATTTCTTCAATATAAAAATTTTAATTTTCAAAGAAAATTATACTATTAAAATTTTGAAAGACATTCAAAACATTAGAAATTTAAATTTTCTAAGGGAAAAATATGAGAACCTCCTTCTTAAAACAGAATAGTTTTTGATCCCATGGAGATCCCACTCTGAATTTTGAATATGTTATACAAAACATTGTTATTTTTCACCGGAATTTTTTTTAAAAAAATCGAAGATGTGTTTTTTTAAATATTCGAAAAGGAAAAATGTTTTTGCATTTTTGCATCATTTCTGTAAAAAAAAACTGTGTTATTTTAGAAATATTTTCTAAAAGAAGAACCCCAGCTTTCACATGAGCCTAAATTCGTGCAAATCGGGTCATTGGTTAAGAAGTTACAGCTCTTTAAACGTGATGTATTTTTCTTACTTTTGCTTAAAAAGACAATCTTTGACCCGCCATAATTCGTTAAATACACCAAATGTTAAAAAACGATATATGGTACATATATCATATTTATGAGGGCTATCTATGTGTCAAGGTTCAAATTATTCTGAGACACCATTTCCAAAAATGACTAAAATTTGAGCTAAATTTTCTGGAATGGCCCGTATATTTTATTTTAATATAAATTTTAATTTAAGCGTTTGTGATTGAAGAAGAAAACATTGTATTTCTAAAGATTACACTGTGCTACAAAAGACCAAAAATAATTTATGCAGGGGTTCTCATATGATAATTCGGGTTGGTTGGAGTCCATAGAGTACTGATATACTCATAGTTTTTCTGGATCACTTCGTTAAGTACGTTTTTTATTGGCAAATGTGTTGAAAAACGGAAATTCTTAAATTACAATTTTAAAAAATTATTACTTTGTTAGTTTGCAACCGATTTTCGATTTTATGGATTTGTTTTAAAGGTATAGGTCTTACCTTTCAAACAAAACAAAAATATTAAAAATCGATTAAGAATTGGCTGAGCTACGATCGCTTAAGTAAAAAAAAATCGAATTTTTTGAAAAATTTGACATATTCTTTACACTCTAAGTTGAAAGTGAATCATTAAACAATTTTTTTGAATTTTTTGTAAAAAAGTATAGTAAAGTGGCTTTCTAAAACACCAAAAAACATAACAATCGGTTAAAAAATGAATGAGTTATGCTAAGTTTTGTGATGGGACATTTTTAATTTTTTTCAGAAACGCTTGTAATTTAAGCATTATTCATAAATCTTGTTACTAGTAGTAATTTTATGCGCATATGCATATAAACTAGAGATGGGAACGTAATTAGATTTGTGCGTGATTCACACATGATCAGAAGTGAGCGTGATTGAAAATTAATTCTACTCACGTGGTTGTTAGTGAGTGTCAGTGTGAGTGGAATAAAAAAATGGGCGTATCAGTTACTTCCAAATCCTATTTATAATTTTTTGGGTTTGTTCAAAAAATATCAGTGTTACTTCTTAAACAAAAAAATATTGTGAATCGGTTGAAAACTGGCTAAGGTGCGCTTGTTTAAGTAAAAAACCTTTTTTGAAGAGTTATACCTGCAACATTTTTATGAAAAAAACATTTGACATTTTTGAAACGAAATTGGTAAAATTGTGGGATCATTTGATGGAAATTTTACCTGTTTATAAATATACGTATGAGGCATTCCACACCAAATGTTCAGCGAAAAAAAAAAACATGTGAACCGTAAATTTTTAAATGGGTTGTATGGATAGCCATGTGAGGCATTCCACACCAACTGTTCCACTACAGAAAAACCATAGTGGTTTCAATGGGATATCATTTGCAAAGTATTCGCTCTTAGGGTACTAATAAATAACAAAAATAAAATTTAAGTTTTTTTTTTTTTCAAAAAATGGGCCTTGTAGGCGTGGTCAAATATTAAAAATATCAAACTTTTTTGCCTGAGTATTTATTCACGATCACGCACGCTAATGAAAGAAAAAAAAAATATTCAAGCACGGTATTTTATTTTACTCACGCTCACGTGAACATCGTGACCGTAACTTATTTTTTTCTACTCACGTCTGCGTGAATGAGCGTGAGCAAAATAAAATATCGTGCGTGACTAAATTTTTTCTTTCATAAGCGTGCGTAATCGTTATTAAAAACTCACTCACGCTACCATCGCATCTTAAAATATTTTTAAGTATTGATATTACTCATACGCACACGTTTAAAATACCATTATTGTATAAAATAAGCGTGTTGCAATTTTTGAATTTTGATTTTTCGAAAACAAGGCAAAACACATCTGTAAAAATTTCAGATCAGATAGAAAATTCCTTTAACTTTTTTTAAAAAAATAAAAAACAAATAAAATTGCGGCATGTTTTTTGATAAATAAAGTTTAAGTTTAATTTAAAAAATTCAGAACTTCTTCTGAAAATGTTTCAATTTTTATTTTTTTTAATTGATAGCCCATTCAAAAATCTATAAACAGCTTTTGTCTTTAAGACTTTACTGTGTTTCATTTAATTTGCATAAATATTGAAGTAAAGATGCTCAGGCAAAAAAGTTATATATTTTCAATTTTTGACCACGCCTACAAGGCCCACTTTTTGAAAAAACTTAAATTTTATTTTTGTTATTTAATAGTAACCTAAGAGCGAATATTTTGAAAATGATTTCATATTGACACGACACAACTTTTTTTTTTTTTTGCTGAACATTTGGTGTGGAATGCCTCATATATGGAGCTAAAAAATTACGTTTTTGGTTGTTCAATTTTTTAAAAACTGGGCTTAGGAGGCGTGGTCAAATATTGGAAAAATGGTCAAGTTTGTGTCAAGTTGCCTTGTTTAAATATATATCAAATAAAAACGAAATGCACCAAAATCTCAAAAATTTACATTCTTGTATAGTTTTGTATCGGCTATCGATTAAAATTTTTTTGGAAAATTTTCACAACACGTTCTAAAATTTTCCATTTTTTAAAAAAGTCAATTTATATAAAATCCAGCCACTTTTGTTTTTTTGTATTTTTTTTTTTTAAAGATTAGATTTTTTTAAAAATTAAGAAAATCTATAAAAAAAAATAAGAAGAAAAAAAAGTAATTTTTCTGATTTTCAAAATAAATTTTTAAAATTTAAATAGTTTTTGAAAAAAATTAATTTCAATTTGTCTTTTTGCTAATTTATGCCAAAATATGCACAACTTAAAAGTTCGAAATATGCACAATATATGCATTTAAAATCAAAATAATAAAATTTTCACCAAAATATGCAAAATATGCGAAAACAAATCGATGCCATTTAATGCAAATCTCTTGATTCGGAAAGATAATTGGTCGATATCGTTTTTAGGCTTTCGACAAAAAAACATGCATTTACATGGAAATCTCACCCTAGTTATATAAAAAACTTTTTTACCCGGGACCCATTGAAAAAATTTTGGTACACAATTTTTTTCTCACTGAACATTTGGTGTGGAATGCCTCACATGTATATTTTTAAACAGGTAAAATTTCCATCAAATGATCCCACAATTAGCAATTTCGTTTTAAAAAAACATGTTTGCAAGCGCACAGCTTTTTCTGTCATAAAAATGTTGCAGGTATAACTCTTCAAAAAAGGTTTTTTACTTAAACAAGCGCACCTTAGCCTGTTTTTAACCTATTCTCAATATTTTTTTGTTTAAGAAGTAACACTGATATTTTTTGAACAAACCCAAAAAATTATAAATAGGATTTGGAAGTAACTGACACGCCCATTTTTTTATTCCACTCACACTGACACTCACTAACAACCACGTGAGTAAAATTAATTTTCAATCACGCTCACTTCTGATCATGTGTGAATCACGCACAAATCTAATTATGTTCCCATCTCTAGTTTATATGCATATGCGCATAAAATTACTACTAGTAACAAGATTTATGAATAATGCTTGAATTACAAGCGTTTCTGAAAAAAATTAAAAATGTCCTATCACAAAACTTAGCATAACTCATTAATTTTTTTACCGATTGTTATGTTTTTTGGTGTTTTGGAAAGCCACTTTACTATAATTTTTTACAAAAAATTCAAAAAAATTGTTTAATGATTCACTTTCAACTTAGAGTGTAAAGAATATGACAAATTTTTCAAAAAATTCGATTTTTTTTTACTTAAGCGATCGTAGCTCAGCCAATTCTTGATAGATTTTTAATATTTTTGTTTTGTTTGAAAGGTAAGACCTATTCCTTTAAAACAAATCCATAAAATCGAAAATCGGTTGCAAACTAACAAAGTAATAATTTTTTAAAATTGTAATTTAAGAATTTCCGTTTTTCAACACATTTGCCAATAAAAAACGTACTTAACGAAGTGATCCAGAAAAACTATGAGTATATCAGTACTCTATGGACTCCAACCAACCCGAATTATCATATGAGAACCCCTGCATATTTTTGGTGTAGCACAGTGTTATTTTTAATGTGGATTTATTCCAGACCATGGTTTCTGTAGCCACCTCTACGGCTTCAGTGGAGAAAATTACATTGAATTTTTTCTATATGTTTTTTCATCACCAGACTTAACTCTGATTGGAATCGAACCCACGTTTATGAAATTTTCCATCAATTGTTTTTTAATCTAATATTAATTAAATTTTTAATTTATATAATTAACTGTTTAATTGAATTTTTAACTTTATTTTAATTAACATTTATAATGTTTTTAAATTTAAAATTAATTAAATATTTAATTAATATAATTAAATGTTTAATTAAATTTGTAGCCCCGAGTGAAAAAGTTCCTATATAGTTGTATATAATTTTATAAACATCATATATGATTAAATAGAATTATATAGAATTTGATGCGAAAAATGAGTCGATAAAACTATATAAAATTTGATCAATGTTTCATATATTTTGATAAATTTTTTATATAATTTTATGCGAAATTTGGACCCCTATTTTTATATAATAATAGCAAAATTATATAATTAGATATAATTATATAAAAATATATAAAATTGTATAAAACTGTATAAAACTATATAAAGTTACATAAAATTATATATCTATCTATCTATATATCTAAAAGAGTGTGGTGACTGACTGACTTACTGACTGACTGACTGATTGGCAATAATCATCGCCCAGCCCAAACCGCTGAAGCTAGAGACTTGAAATTTGGAATGTAGGTTTGGCTCCCAACAAAACCACCCACTAAGAAGGGATTTTTGGAAATTCCGATTCTAAGGGGGGCAAAAGGGGGAAAATAGGGCCCTTTGGGGGATTTTGTATCTTTTGAACTAATAGTCCTAGAAACTTCAAATTTGAACTCTAGGATCCTCTCGCGGAAATAAAATTTCGGAAAATTTTTTTTTGGAAAATTCCGCCTCCAAGGGGGAAAAAGGGGAAAATAGGGCAAATTGGTACATTTTCTATATTCTAAACAAATGGTCCCAGAAACTTGAAATTTGAAGTCTAGGACCCTCTCGCGGAAATAACATTTTGAAAAAAGTACTTTTTTGAAAATTCCGGTTTTAAGGGGGACAAAAAGGGGGAAAATAGGGCAATTTGGTGAATTTTGAACTAATGGTCCTAGAAACTAGATATTTGAACTATAGTATCCTCTCGGGGAAAAAACATTTTTTTACTAAAATTTTTTCACTCAAAATTTTTTTTCACTCAAAATTTTTTCTTTTTACAATTTTTTTTTTTTTTTTACAATTTTTTTTTATTCAAAATTTTTTTTCACTCAAAATTTTTTTTTTACTCAAAATTTTTTTTCACTCAAAATTTTTTTTTTACAAATTTTTTTTCACTCAAATTTTTTTTTTCACTCAAAATTTTTTTTCACTCAAAAATTTTTTTTTACAATTTTTTTTTACTCAAAATTTTTTTGTTACTCAAATTTTTTTTTTACTCAATTTTTTTTTTAATATTTTTTTTTTTCACTCAATTGTATTTTATTCTTCAGTTTTTTTACTTAAATTTTTTACTTAGAAGGTGTTTTCACCCAAATTTTTTTTACTCAATTTTTTTTACTCAAAATATTTTTCGCTTAATTTTTGACTCAATTTTTTTTTTTTTTTCATTTATTTTTGAATTTTTGGGAATTTATTGATTTAATCACTTAAATTTAGGGGGAAATAGGACAATTTTAAACATTTCGATCTTCTGAACTAATGGCCCCAGTAACCTAAAATTTGGACTATAGGATCCTCTAGCGGAAATAATACTCTAAAGAAAGTATTTAAAAAAAATAAGAAGGGGAAATGGGGGAAAAAGGGCAATTTGGTACATGTTCTATCTTCTGACCTAATGGTCCTAGAAACTTAAGGTTTTGGACTATAAGATCATCTAACGGAAAAAACATTCTGAAACAATTTTTTTTTTAATTCTGATTCTAGGGGGTTGAAAGGGGGAAAGTAGGATAATTTGGTACATTTTGTATCTTCTGAATTAATGGTCCTAGAAACTTAAAAATTTGGACCATATGATCCTCTCGCGGAAATTATGTCCTGAAGAAAGTATTTTTTGAAAATTTTTTCATTCAAATTTGGGGGGGAAATAGGACGATTTTGAACATTTTCTATATTGTGAACTAATGGTCCCAGAAACCTGAAATTTGGACTGTAGGATCCTCTCGCGGAAATAATATTCTGAAGAAAGTACTTTTTTAAAAAGGCACTTCTAAGAAGGGGAAAAGGGGGAAAATTGGGCAATTTGGTACATTTTCTTTTCTCTGACCTAATGGTCCTAGAAACTTAAAGTTTGGACTATAAGATCCTCTCGAGGAAAAAACATTCCGAAACAAAGTTTTTTTTCAATTCCGCTTCGAGGGTGGTAAAAAGGGGGATAATAGGACAATTTGGTACACTTTGTAAGTTCTGAACTAATTTTCCCAGAAACTTAAAAATTTTGACTATGGGATCCTTCGCGTAAATAACATTGTGAAGAAAGTTCTATTTTGAAAATTCGCTTCTAAGGGGGAAAAAGGGGAAAGTAGGGTAATTTTGTGTCTGCTGAGCTAATGGTCGTAGATCCTTGAAATTTGGGCTGTACGATCCTCTCGCGGAAATAACTTTCTGAAAGAAGTACTTTTTGAAAATTCCGGTTTGTATCTGCTAAACAAATAGGACTGCATGATCCTCTCGCGTGGACTGCACGATCCTCTCGCCGAAATAACATTCTGAAAAAAGTACTTTTTTGAAAATTCCGCTTTAAAGGGGGAAAAAGAGGAAGGTAGGGCAATTTTGTATCTGCTGAAAATATGGTCCTAGATACTTGAAATTTGAAGTGAACGAACCTCTTGCGGAAATAACATTCTAAAGGAAGTACTTTTTCAAAATTCTGGGGGGAAATCGGGAAAGTAGGGCAATTTTGAATCTGCTGAACTAATGGTCCTTAATACATGAAATTTAAACTGTACGATCCTTTCGCGAAAATAACATTCTTAAAGAAGAACTTTTCAAATAATCTTTTGTATCTGCTGAACTAATGGTCCTAGATACTTGAAATTTGAACTGTACAATCCTCTCGCGGAAATAATATTCTAAAGGAAGTACTTTTTGAAAATTCCGTGGGAAAAAGGGGGTGAGTGGGGTAATTTTGAATCTGCTGAATTCATGGTCCTAGATACTTGAAATTTCAACTGTACGATCCTCTCGCGGAAATAACATTGTTAAAGAAAAACTTTTTTAAAAATTATGCTTCTACGGGGAAAAAGGGGGAAAGTAGGGCAATTTTGTATCTGCTGAACTAATGGTCCTAGATACTTAAAATTTGAACTGTACATTCCTATCCCGAAAATAACATTCTAAAAGAAGTACATTTTTGAAAATTCGTTTTTAAAGGGGGAAAAATGGGGAAAGAAGGACAATTTCGTATCTGCGGAAAAAACATTTTGTAAAAAGTAATATTTTGAAAAATCCTTTGTATCTTCTGAACAAACTTAAAATTTTGAATCTGGATGCTCTCGCGGAAATTATTTATTGAAAAATATATTTTTTTGAGAATTTTGGTTTTAAGGAGGCCCAAAAGGGGGAAAATAGGGAAATTTGCTAAACTTTAAATTAATGGTCTTAGAAACATGACATTTGGAATATGGGATCATATCGCGGCAATAACATTCTAAAAGAAGTACTTTTTTGAAAATTTCGCTTTTAAGGGGGAGAAAGGGGGAAAGTAGTGCAATTTTGTATATGCTAAAGTAATGGTCCTAGATACTTGAAAATTGGACTGTACGATCCTCCCGCGGAAATAACATTCGGAAAGGAATACTTTTTTAAAAATTCCTCTTTTAAGGGGAAAAAGAGGGGAAAATAGAACAATTTTGAATCTGCCGAGCTAATGGTCGTAGATACTTCGATCCTCCCGCGGAAATAACATTCGGAAAGAAATACTTTTTTAAAAATTCTTCTTTAAGGGGGAATGTAGGCCAATTTTGTATCTGCTGAACAAATAGTCCTAGATACTTGAAAATTGGACTGCACAATCCTCTCGCGGAAATAAAATTCGAATGGAGGACTTTTTGGAAAATTCCGCCTCTAAGAGGGAAAAGGGGGAAAGTAGGCAATTTTGCATCTGCTGAACTAATGGTCCGGGAGACTTGAAATTTGGACTGTACGATCCTCTCGCGGAAAGAACATTCTTGAAGAAGTACTTTTTTGAAAGTTCTCCTTCTAAAGGGGGAAAAGGTGGAAAGTAGGGCAATTCTGTATCTGCTGAACTAATGATCCTAGATACTTAAAATTTGAACTGTACGATCCTCTTGCGGAAAAAGTTCTTATTGTGGAAAGTTCCGCTTCTAAGGGGGAAAAGGCGGAATGTAGGGCAATTTTGTATCTGCTGGACTAATGGTTCTAGATACTTAAAATTTGGCTGAACGATCCTCTCGCGGAAATAACATTCTTAAGAAAGTACTTTTCAAAATTCTGGGGGAAAAAGGGGAAAAAGAAGGGCAATTTTGAATCTGCTGAACTAATGGTCCTAGATTCTTGAAATTTGAACTGAACGATCCTTTCGCAAAAATAACATACTTAAAGAACTTTTTTAAAAATTCCACTTCTAAGGGGGAAAAAGGGGAAAGTAGGGCCCTTTGGGGGATTTTGTATCTTTTGAACTAACAGTTTTAGAAACTTGAAATTAGGACTCTATAATCCTCTCGCGAAAAAGAACAACCAAAAAAATATTTTTTTGAATATTTTCCCCGCCTCCAAGGTGGGGAAAATAGAGCAAATTGGTACATTTTTCATCTTCTGGACAAATGGTCCCAGAAACTTGAAATTTGGACTCTAGGATCCTCTCGCAGAATTATCATGCGGAAAACAAAATTTTTTGAAAATTCCGCCTCCAAGGGTTGGAAAATAGGGAAAATCGGTGAATTTTTTATCTTCTGGACAAATGGTCCCAGAAACGTGAAGTTTGGTCTTTAGGATCCTCTCGCGGAAACAACATTCCGAAAAAAATATTGTTTGAAAAATTCCTCCTCCACGGTGGGAAAGGGGGGGAAATAGAGAAAATCGGTACATTATTTATCTTTTAAACAAATGCTTCCAGAAACTTTAAATTTGAACTCTAGGATCATCTCGCAAAAAAAAACATCTTGAAAAAAGTAGAAGGGGGAAAATAGGGCAATTTTGTATCTTCTGAACTAAAACTATAAGTTTTGATCAGTGTTGCCAATAGTAGGGAAAAATCCCTACAAATAGGGTTTTTTTATAAAAAACGATAGCGTAGGGAAAAAGGGACAGATTTTCTTTTTTGATCAAAATGTAGGTATTTTGAATGATTTAGGTACTTTTTAAAAAAGAAATGATATTTTTAAATATTAAACGTTTTGACAAAGAAAAAATATTACCAAAAATTTTGTTTTTAAAATTGGCAACATTATTTAAGAACTGTAAGTTGTTCACCGGTGAAAAAATGTTTCAAAATATAAATTTGTAGCGAAAATTTGAGTGTCACATGTTTGGTTATGTTTTGATCTTCAGCTGTTTTTAAATACAAAAAAAAAATAACTTATTTTATTTTTATTTTATTTTATTAAGAATTACCACATAATTACAAATTATATACTAATTTTACCTAACCGAGAACTAGTAACAATGACCTTCGTCTCGTTGTAGCGAAACAGACCAAGGCCTCTGGTGGGAATCGAACCCACGACCCCCAGACTCATAGACTAGCACGCTACCAACTAGCCTACTGGGGCGCCTGAAAAAAAAAAAAAAAAAAAAAAAAAAAATAACTTAAATTTAGCTTTTTCTGTATATTTATCTGAAATAATAAATGTTTACATGCTGTGTCAATAACTTTAAATTCTGTTCTGAACAGAATACCTCATTAGAGAATTTTTTACGTTTTTGTAAAGCCAGTTTAAATTTGATGTTTTTTGACAGAGTTTGACAGATTTTCATATTAAAACCGAACATTTTACTTTCCTTAAGTAGTTGAGGTTTATTATATATTATTATTTGAAAATTATTCTATGTTAATTAGAAAAGGAAAAATGTCATCGAGTTAGAATAAGCCTACTCACAATCTAATATTTAAATGTTCGAATAAAACAACTTTTATTTTTTAATAAAAATTAATCAGAATTTGAACAAAATTTGTAGTATTAACTTCGTTTAAATTTAAAACAAATATAATTGACTTTGTAGAGATAGGGATTGACCAAAGACGACGATACTTATTTAAATAATATTTTTATGGGAGCCACAACCTGGTCCAGACATACGTCCAAGACGGTCAATGTCTCTTATTTTTATTTATTGTAGAAAGGCTCGGAACAGACGGCAAGCGTCCAATTCTAAACACAATCTTATTTTTTTATGATTTAAAAAAAAATTATCAAGCTATTCCAAGTAAAACACCGCAGTTAAATTTAGCTTAACTTTATTAGGTGGCGTTTGCATAAGGAATGACAAAATATTGATTTGAACTCTAACTTAAAAGGAAAAATTTGACAAACAAAATAAATTGATCACGAGAATATGAATTGAGAATAAACTTAATATTTAATGAGAGTTTGAGTGACAATTAATGGTATTGTTAAATGCACACACACACTTAAGTAGTGGTTAAAAGTGAGAATTACTTAAATAAACTCAAGCTAGACTGGTTTGAGCTAACATAATTAAAACAAAATATGCAAATACAATGCATTATTAGAAAAAGAGCATTATTGAAATGAGTGCATTTAGCTAATGGGATATTTATGAAAAAGTAATTTAATATAAAAAGAAACAGTCAATTAAATTTAAATAAATGCATGTAAAAATATTAATATAAAAATAATATCACAAAATAATATAAACATAAAAATAATTATAATACTTCAAAAATACAAATATGTGGCCGCTACACACTCCCCCTCTGCTTCAGAAATCGTCCCGATGATGATGCAGCACAATTATGTCTTCTTTAGCAAATTTTGGTTTCTTAGGGATCTTCTTACAGGTTGTTGATTATGTTGAGTTGTATTAGAATCTGTAGAATGTGTTGTTGTTGCTACTGCTGGAGACGCCTTTGTAGATAATGAGGTTGTTGTTGCTCTTGATGTTGCATTGTTATTTGGAGGTTTTGTTGTTGCATTTGATGTTGCAGCTAAATTAGGTGTTGTTACTTTATTACATGATGCCTTAGGAGCATCATTTGATGAACGTTGTAAGTTTGTTGTATGTACGTCAGTTGTTGTATTTGTTGATGTTGTTGCGTTTATGTTGTTATTACGTTTTGGTCTTCCTCGTTGTCGTAATGCGTTCACAGGATTTTCCGGACGACCTTCGTACAAGGAAAGATCAGATGCGTGATAAGTTGCCAATGGTACATGTGGATTTTCTTGAGACGCAATCGTATAACATGCAGAGCCCTTCTTTGATAATACTATGTATGGACCATCACGACGAGGCACAAACTTTGACGTAACGCCTTTGTCCTTTTTGCTTAAAATGTGGGTTGATATTAAAACACGATCACCCACTTCGATTTTCTGTTGTGGTTTTCTTTTCAAATCAGCGTACAATTTATTTTTATCTTGCATTTTCTCTTCTGACTCTTTAACAAGCTTTAACGTATCTGCAAGACGCAATAGGTGTGGTGTAATCTGGGGTATAAAATTTTCTGCAGTGACAATAGTTCTGAGATCATGTTGTATTTCTGTTGGAGTTCTCAATTCTCTCCCAAAAGTCAAATAAGCAGCTGTGTAATTTGTTGATGCACACTTAGCAGTATTCATTGCGAAACGAATGGAGGGTATTTTCTTATCCCATGACGTATGATCTTGACCAACACATATGGAAAGTTGAACTTTTAAATCTCTGTTTTTCCTCTCAACCGGGTTTGCTTCGGGGTGGTAAACAGGGGTAAACGTTTGTTCAATTTTTAAACAATATGTCAGCTTTTGCATAACAGCAGATATGAACTGAGTTCCATTATCAGAATGGACACGTCTTGGAATTCCATATCTTAAAAACACTTCATTTAATAATATAACAGCACAATTTTCGGCCGAGGCTTCCGATAAAGCGAATAATTCAGTCCACCGGGTACACAAATCTTCAACGATCAATATCCACTGATTGCCTTGTGGTGTTTTTGGTAAAGGACCAAATAAATCTATTGCAATTATTTCGAATCTGCGATTACTGGAGACGGTTTGAAGTAGACCAGATGGTTTCATATTCGAAGGTTTGTATCTTTTACATTCGATGCAAGATTTTACGTAATCAGTAATTTCAGCTCTCATTCGTGGCTAGTAATAATTTGGTGTTATTCGATTAATAGTACGATCGATACCATAATGACCTGCTGTCGGTTCGTCATGATATTTGAAGAGGATTAAACTTCGCATAGATTTTGGAACAACCAATTGACCATTTTCAGTGTCTTCTTCAGAGCAAAATCTATACAAAACTCCATCGAGCATTAAATAACCTCTATTGGTGTAACGAAAAACATTTTCGTCGTTATTTTCAAACGAATCAATTATAGTTTTAATATCAGGGTCTTCTATCTGAGCTTTTCTAAATTCTTCAGCACCTTTTCTTGGAAAATCAATATGTATTGAAAAACATTCACAACGAATATCACTGTGAGTTTCAAGTAAACAAGGAGGTCTGGATAATGTATCAGCTACCATGTTTTGACGACCGGGTGTATAACCAAATTGGATATTATACATTTGAAGCTGTAGGGCCCATCTCGCAAGTCGACCTGTAGGACTTTTTAAACTAAATAGCCATTTAAGTGGTTGATGATCGGTTAGAACCAACACTTCTGATCCCTCAATGTATCCTCGAAATTTTTGCACTGCCCAAACTACTGCCAAAGCCTCTCTTTCGGTTGTTGAATAATTTCGTTCAGCTGGGAGTAAAAGCCTGCTAGCGTACTCGATTGGGTGTTCTTCTTCTTTCTCCCCCTGGATTAATACAGCCCCGAGCGCGTAATTACTAGCATCGGTTTTTAAAATAAAAGGCAATGACTCATTTACTTGTTGTAAAATCGGCGGAGAAACTAATAGCATTTTAAGTTTATCGAAAGCTTCTTGTTGTTTTTGTGACCAAGTCCACGTTGCGTTCTTTTTAGTCAAATCCGACAATGGCTTAGATACGTCAGCAAAAGACGGAACAAATCGTCTATACCATGAGCATGTTTGTAGAAAAGATAAAACTTGTTTAGGATTCTTTGGATTTGTACGTTCGCTAATAGCTTTAGTTTTTTCAGGATCAACTTCGAGACCCTTTTCTGTCAAAATATGACCAAGATAATTGACTTTTGATTTTACGAAAAAACATTTTTCTCTATTAAGATGAAATCCAAAATTTCGTAGCCTTTTAAAGGTTTGTTTAAGATCTGATATATGACTATTTAAGTCGCTTGAACATATAATAATGTCATCCAGATAAGCTAGGATTGTAATATTTGGTAGCCCTGTTCGAAATTTGTCAATTAAACGCTGAAACGTTGCAGGGGCGTTTTTTAAACCAAATGGCATCCTATTGAAAACGTAAATCCCAAAAGGAGTTGTAAAAGCTGTTTTTAATTTGTCTTTTTCTGAAATTTTAATTTGCCAGTAGCCTGAACGAAGATCTAAAGTTGTCATATATGGTGTTGTTTTAGCAGAATGAAGTAAATCATCAATCCTTGGAAGAGGATACGTATCTGTTGTGGTTATTGCATTTAAACGCCTATAATCAACGCACAATCTTATACTTTTGTCCTTTTTCGGAATTAATACGACCGGAAATGCCCAAGGCGATTCCATCTCTTCAATAACACCTTTCTTTAGCATATCCTCAAGCTCGTTTTTCAACATAGATTTCATTTTCGGAGATATTCTATATGGAGCATTAGAAATCGGATCATGGGAACCAGTATTTATATAGTGTTCAACATGGGGAACCGGTACTAGAATATCTTCAAAAATGTCCTTTTCCTCCAATAGTAGTTTTTTCACCGTATTACGTTCATCTTCATTCAAATTGCAACCTTCGTTTGGTCTTAATTTTATATCAAAAGAATTTAAGTCAATGGTTTGAAAGACGTCATTACAGTATTCATCATACTTTGATTTCTTTAATGGCGGAAAAAGATCTGATGTTTTGGGAATTTCTAACTCATTGGGTACAGAATCCTGAAAGACTTTATTTACGAAACCAGGGGAATAGTCATTATTTTGTACGTTAGTGTGTTCGAACCAGCTAAAAAATTGTTTAACATCATTTGTGTAAGATTTGTTTTTGTCATTTACTGAAACACTGTTGATTACACATGCTTCCTGGAGCTTGAATTCAAAATGTTTATTAGGTTCGTCCTTAAAACACCATATCCTTTGGGCTAAATCTAGGACTATGCCACACTCTTCTAGAAAATCTATCCCCAACAACGTTCTATTACCTTCAGCATTAGGAAGACAAATAAACTTTATTTTTTTAAATCTTTTTCCGATTATAATATCTGCCACAGTAGAGTAAACGACTTCATTACGGGCTTTTCCGTCTGCCAGTATAATTTCCGCGCAGACTTTATCGAATTTGAGACCTTTTTGTTTAAGTTTTTGATATAATAAAAATCCGGCAACGCTGGTTCTAGCTGCCGTATCGAAATACGCTTCTCCATTTAGGCCATTTACATTTATTTCGGCAACGGGAACATTTCGGCCTACAAGATTAGTTTGTATAGAGTTGAAATCGAGTGTTTTTGTGGATGTACTGGGCTTATCCTTATTGCAAGATGGGCAATTGGACCTGTAATAGCCAGAAGCACCACATCCATAACAGCTCAGTTTTGATTCTGGCTCTTTTACTTTAGCATGCTTGTCAGCTTCGAGTTTTTTAAAGCAATTTTCTACGGTATGATTTCGTTTTCTACAGTGTGAACATTTTAATGAGGCTTTTTCAGGATTTTCAGATTTTTTAAAAGATTCTAGTTTTTCCTGTTTATCCTTCATAACCATTTCTTGTTCACGAGCTTTTGTTAAAAGTTCTTGGAAAGTGGTAAAACTACCGCGTGAAACTTTCTCACGAATCTGCATATTTAACTGATGAAAAATCATATCTATCATTATTTTCTCAGATAGTTTTTCGGATAATTGTGAAAAAAGTCGTCGTTTTCTGCAAAGAAATACATCTGTAGATTCGGAAAATTTTTGCCTTTCTTGCGATATTTCACTAAAAATTCGCCAATCAGGCTTGGGAGGAGCAAAAGCTTTTCTCAGTAACTCAACAGCATCTTTGAACGTTTTGGCTTCATCTTTCACCCCCTGCCACCAGGTTGAAGCATAGCCTTCGAGAAGCAGTGGTAAGCTTGTAAGCGCGTGTACGTCAGAGATATTTTCTGCGTCTTTATAGACTAATATTGTTGCAAGAAAATCTTCAACATTTGTAGAATTACGACCTCCGTTAAAGCGAGTTGTGCATGTACTAAAGGTCGGTTTTGTATTTTGGGCAATGGTCAGTCCGCCTAGCAGTTCTCTAAACTGAGTCTCAGTGAGACTGATATTAACGGGTACCTTAGGCTGGGAAGCTGCAGGTACTATAGGATTGAGTATTTGTGAAACAGAAGAAGCATTTGACGCAGTGCTCTGTAAATTGGAAGGAGTATTCTGTACATGGCTTTGGTTTGGAGGACATGTACTTCCAGAAGAGCCACTAGGGCTATCTGTGTTTCGAGGGCTTCTACGCATTTTATATTATTTTCCCCAGAAACAGAAAACAAAATAATAGTGGGCAACTCTACCAAAAGTGTAAAAAAATATCCTCTCCAAAACACTGTATATTTTTTTTATCTTATTAACCACAAAGCAAAACGCATAAAATATTCAAAAAAAATTACAACAACACGTACCGTCGACACAACAACAATAAAAACGATGTAATTTGACGACAACAACAACAATGCTGGAGCACAATGACAATGACAACAATGCTGGATTAATGCAAACAACGGTTGATTAAATAATTTTTTTTTTTTTTTTTTGATGATAGCAACAACAACAACACTTTTAATATTCCAAAATCCTCAAAAGATTTTTTTTTTTTTGGATATTGGACAAAACAGCGATGTTGATTTTGCAAACAAATCTTCTTTTGTTTAAATTTAGGGAAATTTTTTGTTGGGCGCCACTTGTAGAGATAGGGATTGACCAAAGACGACGATACTTATTTAAATAATATTTTTATGGGAGCCACAACCTGGTCCAGACATACGTCCAAGACGGTCAATGTCTCTTATTTTTATTTATTGTAGAAAGGCTCGGAACAGACGGCAAGCGTCCAATTCTAAACACAATCTTATTTTTTTATGATTTAAAAAAAAATTATCAAGCTATTCCAAGTAAAACACCGCAGTTAAATTTAGCTTAACTTTATTAGGTGGCGTTTGCATAAGGAATGACAAAATATTGATTTGAACTCTAACTTAAAAGGAAAAATTTGACAAACAAAATAAATTGATCACGAGAATATGAATTGAGAATAAACTTAATATTTAATGAGAGTTTGAGTGACAATTAATGGTATTGTTAAATGCACACACACACTTAAGTAGTGGTTAAAAGTGAGAATTACTTAAATAAACTCAAGCTAGACTGGTTTGAGCTAACATAATTAAAACAAAATATGCAAATACAATGCATTATTAGAAAAAGAGCATTATTGAAATGAGTGCATTTAGCTAATGGGATATTTATGAAAAAGTAATTTAATATAAAAAGAAACAGTCAATTAAATTTAAATAAATGCATGTAAAAATATTAATATAAAAATAATATCACAAAATAATATAAACATAAAAATAATTATAATACTTCAAAAATACAAATATGTGGCCGCTACAACTTATCAAAAACTTGCTTTAGGGCGGATTACTCAATGAAAAGTTAGCTGCTAACTGCCGATTGAAAAGCCGATGAAAAAGTTAAATTTAACGGAGAGTTATTTTATAACGCAGCATTGAGTAATCCAGCCTTAGTATTTTAACTTTTATTTAAAATTAAATGTAAAATAAGTGAATAAAATTTTGTTTTGTTTTAAAAATTTTAGCTGCTAAAACGTAGGGATAAATGTAGGGATTTTTTTTGAAAAATGTAGGGATAAAAGGGATTTTTTTTAATATGTGTAGGTTTTTTTCTTTTAAAAAAATGGCAACACTGGTTTTGAGCCTCTCGCGGAAATAATTTTTTGAAAAATACATTTTTTGAAAATTTTGGTTTTAAGGAGGGCCAAGAGGGGCAAAATAGGGCGATTTGGTAAATTTTAAACTAATGGTCTTAAAAACATGACATTTGCAATATAGGATCATCTCGCGGAATAACATATTGAAAGAAGTACTTTTTTGAAAATTACTTTTTAAAGGGGGAAAGAAGGGCAATTTTGTATCTGCTGAACTAATGGTCCTAGATATAGAAGTTTGGACTGTACGATCCTCTCGCGGAAATAACATTCTGGAAGAAGTACTTTTTTAGAAAAATCTGCTTCTATAGGGGGGGAAAGAGGGAAAGTAGGGCAAATTTGAAATTTGAATCCTCTTGCGGAAACAACATTCTAATGGAAGTACTTTTTTGAAAATTTCGCTTCTATGGGGAAAAAGGGGGAAATTAGGGCAAATTTTGTATCTGCTGAACTAACGGTCCTAGATACTTGAAATTTGGAGTGTACGATCCTCTCGCGGAAAAAACATTCTGAAATAAGTACTTTTTTGAAAATTTTGTTTTATAGGTGGAAAAGGGGGAAAAGTAGGGCAATTTTGTATCTGCTGAATTAATGGTCCTAAATATCTGCTGAACTAATGGTTCTAGATACTTGAAGTTTGGACTGTACGATCCTCTAGCGGAAATAAAATTCAGGAAGAAGAACTTTTTTAGTAAATTCTGCTTCTAAGGGGGAAATGGGGAAAGTATGGCAATTTTGTATCTGCTGAATTAATGGTCCTAAATACTTGAAATTTGGACTGTACGATCCTTTCGCGAAAATAGCATTCTGAAATAAGTACTTTATGAAAATTCTGCTTCTAATGGGGAAAAAGGGAGAAAGTAGAGATACTTAAAATTGGTACTTTACGATCCACTCGCGGAAATTACATTCTGGGAAAATATTTTTTTGAATTTTCGCTTCAATTTGGTACATATTGTTCCTTATGCACTAATGTTCCTTGAAACTTAAAGTTTGAACAATGGGATCGTTTCGCCAAAATAAAATTTTTTGCAACTTTAAATCTACTCAAAATATAATATTTTAAAGGTCGAAACTAACAATTTTTATGTTTAATTAAAAATTAGTAAGAATTTGAAGTAATAAAGTTGTTTTTTTTTTTCAGCTAACCGATAACAAAGTACCGGGCGAGTTAGCTAGTAATTATATATAATTAAAACAAAATTTTATGATTTATATAAAACTTGTGGTCTTGTTCTACGTATTGAGAGCTACAAAAATGCTTTTGGACTTTTTGTTGTGTCGGCAATATTTACCGAGATTTGAGCATTTTAAAATTTTCGGGAATGCTAACTTTTTTGGATCCAAAGTTAGGGCCCATTAGGGTCCACACATGTGAAGAGGACCCGCGAAAGTATGGACTTTCTAAGAACCAAAAATGCCCTCCATTTTGCTCTATCTGGCTTAGTTTCCGAGATAGAGCCATTTTAAGTTTTCTGAAAATAAAAAAAAAATTACCATTTATTTTTGCTAATGTTAGCAAAAAATCTTGTAAAAATGTTGTCAACTCAATTTCAAATCTTAGCAAAAGAAATTAGTTCAACGTTTGTTTAAAATTGCTAATGTGCTAAATGAAGTTTACAAGAATTTTTTGCTAACATGCTAATCTCAACTAAAAATTTGCTAAAAGTTAGCTAACTAGCATTAGCAAAAAAAAATTAGTAAATCTACTAACGTATTTTTTTGAGTGTATATGCTGCGAAAATTTCAAATTTGTTAAACAAATTCAAAATGTAGCATTAACTCTTAAAAAACCAAAACAGCTTAAATTTAAATGGCTTTTTCTCTTAATCATTATTCGAAATCGGCTGCCACGATACAGCGAAAACGGGTGGACCGATTTTGGATCTGTTTTTTTTCAGTTTGTTGAGAATTAAAAACTCTAGTCCCTGACGTAGAGCTTTTTCAACTTTTTTATTTTATACTTTTTTATACCCAAAGAAAATGGATTTTTTTCAATGATGGGTACCAATACCTTTTCGATACCAATACCCGTTAATACCAATTCAAATTGAAAACCAATACCAATTAAAAACCAATACCTTTATTTGTGCGATACCAATACCGATAAAAAACCAATACCGATTCCCTACTACCAATACCAATTAAAAACCAATACTTTTATTCTTCAAAACCAATACCAATAAAAAACCAATACCAATTCATTTTTTTCTACTTTCGTATCGGTTTTGTTTCGGTTTTTTGTATTCTTATTTTCGTTTGTTTTAATTATGAATTCAAACATTTTCTGTCCATCACATTATTGGGTTTTACCTGACTAACGAATTGCTAAAGATGTTCACAAAAGATGTTACATCGATCAGTAATCGTTTGCATGCAATGTCACATAACAAAAAGGAGTTAGCTACTTGAATTTTAAAAGCCATAAAAACATAAAACAATTTTTTTTGTCACGTACAATATCCTTTTTATACCCTCCAACCACAGTATGGGGGTATATTCACTTTGTCATTCCGTGTGTAACGCATCGAAATATCGGTGTAGGACCCCATAAAGTATATATATTATTGATCAGTGATCCATTCTAAGACATTCTGGCGATGTCCGTCTGTCCGTCCGTCCGTCCGTCCGTCCGTCCGTCTGTGGAAGACACGATACAGTCCAAAGTAAAAGAGCTAGACTCCTGAAATTTGGCACGAATATGTCTTATGGTATTGGGCTGGTTAAGTTCGAACATGGGCAAAATCGGATCAGGGGGAAAAAAGTTCCCCTCTTAAGAACTAAACAAACCTATAAAAAAAGCCATTTTTTATAGGTTTTTTGTACTTTTGCTTAGCAAACAAAATATTTTATGTCAAAAGAAGTTCAAAGTTTTGAAGTTGGACCCAGGAAGGTTGTCTCCCACCGACATAACCCCCCCCCCCCCAAAAAAAAAGACGCCCCTGTTTTTTTTTTTTACGTGTTGGAGGGTATAATAGATTCGGCACAGCCGAATGTAACACTCTCACTTGTTTTTAACCCAATTTGATTGTTATGACCCCTAATAAAAGTAGATCTTAAAAAATGTTGACCTTTTCTGTGATAAATTTTTGATATTTATAATTGATATTAGGTTTTACCTGACTAACGAATTGCTCAAGATGTTCACAAAAGATGTTACATCGATCAGTAATCGTTTGCATGCAATGTCATATAACAAAACGGAGTTAGCTACTTGAATTTAAAAAGCCATAAAAACATAAAAAAAAAAAAAATTTTACTTCTTTTTAACCAAATTTGATTTTTATTACCCCTAATAAAAGTATATCTTAAAAAATTTAGACCTTTTCTGTGATGAAATTTTTTCTTTTGCAAACATTGTTTTTGTTTGATATACATTAAATGCCACTGCACTGTTCTTTGGGTTGTAAAAAAAATAGTAATGTCCTTTTTTGGAAACTCCAATCAAGCAGTCGTTACAAAATTTTATGTCACAACACCAGAATCCAAAAAAAAAAAATTTTTTTGTTTTATTACAGGCACACTGTGCCGGGCACAGTCATATTATATAAGAATTTATTTTATTTTAGTGTGCGGTTCACACTTGCTATTTTTGAGAGTTTAAGGGCTACGTGTTTAAAAAAATCTTTGTTCTGTATCCATTAAGTTTTTATTCTGCAAAACGATGTTCGCATTCATTTTTAACTACCCAGGCAGAAACTGCCAACCGTTCCACAAAAAAGTCTCGGCAAAGCACTTTATTTTTTGTGTATAAGGTAGTATGAAAAAGAAGTGCTTTGCAAGCGCTTTGCCAATGTTTTCTATATGTATGTCACTTAGACACAATGCCTATCACAAACTTGACACCTTTTATATAAAAACACGTTTCTTTTGTGAGGAAGTGTCTTAAACTCCGGATACATCACATGTGAAATGCCACTGGGTCTATCCCTTTGGAAAACAACACGTTTCGGTTCAATACATCACTTTTTTTTCGGGACTTTTGCTAAAAGGTTAATCTATGACTATTATTTCGGGTAGTTTCAAACATAAGCATAAACTCGTTATACCCTGTACCACAAGGCGCTTTAAAATAGCAACGGCATACCGTGGTTATCATTTTGGATGCTGGGAGAGTACTAAACTGTGATGCTTTCCTAGCACACAAGCGACCATAGAAGGTACTTTGCCAGCGCTCTCCCGTTCGTATTTTTCGGCATGGGTAGTTTAATTATTGGTTTTCACCATACAATTTAAACGTAAAAATAAACCACCGTTTTATTTTGACAGATAAAGTGTTTAAAATTGTATGGGGAAGACACATAATTAAACTAGTTTAAATGAATGCGAATATGGTATTACTGGTGTTTAGATAAACAACTTGTTTAAGGTCGTAAGTTTGAACCCCATATAAGAAACCAATTACCCGTGTAATCGCAATTACAAAAAGATCTAAAATCGAAAAAGGGGCCTCCACGATAACCTATTTCGATCACCTTTTTTAAAAAATATTTATGTATGAAAAGGATGAATTTCAGCTATATTTTGTAACGAATGTTAAGTCTCAACTTTCTGCAATTAAAAAATATCTCCCCTTGGCTACCGCAATTTATATGTGCATTAAATGCAATGTTCATCAGCACAGAAATTGTTTTAAAAAAAACGAAAACTTTGCATTTTATTATTTTAGGCTTTTAATTTTTATACCCTCCAACTACAGTATGGGCACAGACTATAAACAGACTCGACAGTAGAGTTTTATGAGAAAAAATGGGGGAAAACTAAGCGATTTTAGGAGACAACAGAGCGGTTTTTAGTCCGGTTTACGCTAACATGGCAACACTTTCTACGACTTAGGAGTGAGTGAAACAACAAAAACCGATCTGGCATCTATTTTTCTTATGGCGCGTTATATTAGTTTTCTCTTTCTAACCTAATTCGTAGAATAATTTGAAAATATTAACCATATGGTTCAGAACTACTTTTTTGACACCTGTCACTTATGTCGAGTCTGTATTAGTCTGTGGTATGGGGGTATACTCACTTTTTCATTCCGTGTGTAACGCATCAAAATATCGGTCTAGGACCCATAAAGTATGTATATTTATGATCAGTGATCGATTCTACGACATTCTAACGATGTCCATCCGTCTGTAGTTAACACGCAAAAATATGTCTTATATTCCTAGGCGGGTTAAGTTCGTAAATGAGCAAAATCGGACCAGGGGGCAAAAAGTTCCCCCTTGAAGAACTAAACCAACCTCAAAAAACATAATTTTTTACATGATTTTTTGTGTTTTTGTTTATCAAATGTAACATTTTTATGCTACAAGAAGATCAAAGTCCTGCATATGGAACTTGAGAATTGGAAGTTGTTGTTTTTTCGGTCCCCCCCTTTCATGGGCATGGAATAATTTTTTTTTAATTATGATAAACTTTCATTTCTTTAGTGCAAAAAGCATAAGAATGAATTTTTAAACACATATTAGAGAGAAAATTCCCCCCCCCCCCTTCAATTGCCACTACCGACCCGCACACAAAAAAAAATAAAACAACCAATCAGAAAAAAATAAACACCCAAAAACAATGGCAGTAGTCAAATTTAAAATTTTAAATATAAAGTCGATTATTAAAAATATATTTTAAAAGTCGATTTTATCGATTTTTTGAGGACTTGTGGTGAGGCTGTTTGAATTTTAATTTGGTTATAAAAACTAAATTAATAATATAACAAATGCTATTTACATCAATAATAAGGGGTTCAAATACCCTTGCCTATTATTTTTTTTAAAGAAAAAATACTGAAAAATGTCCTTAATATTAGAGATGGGCGCGTGAGTGATTTTTGACTCACTCACGCTCACGACAGGAATTTTTGAATCACGCACACTCACTCACGAGCATATTTTTTCTACTCACACTCACTCACAATCAAGTGAGTAAATTTAACACAACTCACACTCACGTGCACTCACGCAAGCTTCGCTCACACTCACGTTGGCTCACATTCACAAAACTCTTATTTATACAAAAAAAAATTTAAAAAAATCTTTCAAAATTTAAAGTTCAGAGAAATTTTACAATTTTTTTTTGCTTTTTTCGGGATGAAATCTTAAGTTAAGCCAAATTTTACAATTTTTTGTACATTTTTTGGTACGAAAGGAAATATGAAGAGAAAATAAATCACGCAAACTCACGTAAAAAATTCGACTCACGCACACTCACTCACGCAAAAATCTTACTCACGCACACTGACTCAATTTTTTTCTCCACTCACAATCACGTGAATAAAATTGAATTCAGTCACACTCACGCGTGAATCACGCTCTAATCTGCTCATGAGCCCATCTCTACTTAATATAAGAAAAATAAAAAATAAATCATTATTCAAAAATCCACCATGTCCGATCGATGGCTTAAAGTCAAAACTAAACTCGGTTAAAAATTGCACATAAACGTATATTTTTCTCCACTGTGGGGCGGACAGAAGGACGACGTACATTAAATTAATTAATATTAACGACAAAACCTTTTGCATACAAATTCCAAACCCGATATAAGACAATACTTATTAAAAACCGATACCGATTCGAGGCTAAAACCAATACCAATACCCAATACCTAAATAATTCAAAACCAATACCGAAACCTATACCAATTCAACAAAAAATGAAAACCAATACCAATACTAATATAATTTTAAAAACCAATACCAATACTTTTATCGAATTGGTACCCATCCTTGATTTTTTTAGGTATTTTTTTAATTTTTTGAGTTTAACGTCTTATATTTTTTTAAATCTAAAATTTTAAAATCCGGCTATGTCTGCGACTTGATTTTTTAATTTTCTACAAAATAAAACTTACAGAACAAAAATCGGTCTACCCGTTTTTGTTGTATTGTGGCAGCCGATTTGGTCTTTTAAAAAACACCCCATAATGATATGATAATCATGGCAACCCTGGCAATACAAAAGTCCACCTATTTTTTTTTTTTTAATACAACAATAATATATCTTTCTAATACAAGAAAGAAAATTTCAATCACACTTATATATATTTGTATATAGCTGGTCAAATATTATTATTTCAAAAGAGTTCTAAAGGTATAACCCCCTTTAAATTAACTTAAGCTAGAAAATACGTTTGCAATGACCATTTCAAATTTCATGGCTATATTTCATGGCTATCAGTCTAAAACTTACTGAATGGCGGAATTATTTCCAAAAAACTAGCCATTTCTCTCACTGTGGGACGTTGCTTTTTAACAGGTTAATAGGTGATCCCAGCAAAACTTTGGTAATGGGTAGTGATTATATAACACATTACCAGGTAATGCATATAACTTATTTTTAGCATTATTTTATGATGTCTTACCAAACATTTGTTCAACAATGTATTATTTTCAAGTGACAAATAATGCATTACTAATAATTTGCTACGTAATGCATGATTATTGGAAAAAAATTATTTCATATTTGTTATTTCTAAACATTAAATCATGGATGACTTATATTTGGTTACATTTTGTATTATTTGAAAGTTTGAAATAATGTATTATTTATAATTGGATGCATAATGCATTACAATAACATAAAAAATAATTACTGTATAAAAAAATGTATAAGTTTAAACTAGAGATGGGCTCGCGACAGGAAATTTCTAACGACAAACACTCACGAGCATATTTTATCTACTTACACTCACTTACAATCACGTGAGTAAATTTAATACAAAATTACTTTTTCACTACTCGTAACACCTTATATATTATCTTCTGGTATGCTATATTATTTCATTTCTCGTAACCTATAAAATATCATATATTTTACACCTTACTCGTATTCTTCGTTATAAATTTATGACTTATTTTATACCTTACTGGTATTCTATGTGATAATGTGGATGCATTACTTTGAGTCTCATCGCCTGTTAAAATCATCAATGCTGCAATGTATAAAATAAGAGATCCTATACCTTATTTTATACCTTATTGGGTAATCTAAGTTTTGCTGGAATATCAATTGAAACAAAATTTAAATTCATTGTTTTTTAATTAACATATTTTAAAAATAAATAAATCTTTCATAATAAATGCACTTAAGAAAATAGAATTTATATTTAGATGAATATTTTATATAGTCGATGTGTTACAAATGCAGAAGCACATACACACAAAAATAGTTTTAAATACATTTTTGGCTGTTCTTTTCATTTAAAATATTTCTGTATCCAAAATAAACAAAATATAATGCAATCATTATCATCCACACCCCAAGCAATGAATACGTGTAAATACAAAGAATTTGTGCTTCAGCTCTTAGGTTTCCTTTGGAGAAGACCTGCATTTTGTGAATATAACAACATTTGCTACAAGATAGAAAACATTTTGTTTAGAAAGCTAATTATAAATAATGTTCAGATTGGTGTTGCCAACTTGAGATTTTTTTCTTTAATTGGGGAAAATATATAAGATATCAATAA
Organism: Pegoplata infirma; assembly: GCA_963921195.1. Taxonomy (NCBI): domain Eukaryota; kingdom Metazoa; phylum Arthropoda; class Insecta; order Diptera; family Anthomyiidae; genus Pegoplata; species Pegoplata infirma. The sequence continues at coordinate 71,395,440 of OY992536.1, read as the reverse complement.
TTTCTCAGCAGAAATTTTGCTGAACTGGCTCATCCAAACCTGCTGAATTCATGGCGATGTCACACATGTATAAGGCGATGTCACACTTTAGATGCACTGAAATCACAATTTTTAATTGCGTCAATTAAAAAATTACTAAAATTTTTTTTAAACATTTAAACAACTGATTACTCAAATTGATTTTCTTAGCATTTTTTCAATATATATATATTAGAGTTCGTTTTGTGACTATGTCACTTCATCTGTTTATCGGATATCATAATTTTTTTTAAAGGATTTAGGGGAGCTAAAAATAATGCCGGCATTTTTTGGAAAAATTTTCACTCCTTAGGGTGGTTCAAAGCATCTGAAAACGCGAATTTTGAGCTGATTTTTCTGCAGAGAAAAAACGGCTGAATATATTGCAAATCTGATTTCACCAGTCGATTCTACAGCAAAAATTAATAATATAGCAGTTTTTTGAACTCTTATAAAACGTTCCAATGACCCACAGCAGGGGGCGGAAAAATAGTTTAAAAAAAAAAAACAATTTAAACTATTTTTTTAATCATGCAAGATGAAGAGGCAGTTTTTGCTAAGAAAATTGGTACAAAAAGCACCTTTCTATAACAACCCATTAAAAAGTTATGAGGATTCAAAGTTTTTTTTTAGTGTGAAAATTACACTGCGGAACACTAAAAAATAAACAAGAGTAACGACCATCATTTCTATATATTTCGGACATGCTGAATCGAATGGCGTACTCCGTTTTTCGATGTATGGTACAGTTTTCTTGTAAAATGTCATTAAAGATTGGCTGATTTTCAGCTGCTTTTTTAACAAAAAAAATTCCAAAGCTTATGATTTTTAAATTTTATGGCATGGAATACAAAGATATAACTTGTAGCAATATTTCTAATATAAATTTGGTTTAAAGCTTTTCATCTTAACCCCTTTAATTCGCGGATTTCTTCATTTTTTTAAGTTTTCGCGAAATTAACCGCTAAATTGGTCTCTGATAAAAAACTTGCATTTTGTGGATCATAAAGGCGTCCATGACACTACGAATAGTGGACAAAAAACATCTATGTTATATGGACCATCATGAAGAAAATCGCGAAAAACCGTTTTTTTGTATATGGCAGCATCACTTTAGGAGATGATTTGAGGCTTCATATTTTAGTATATAATGTGGGAACCTTAAACAATGAACTGACCCAAAATTTGTCCAAAAAAGTTTTCATTTGCAAAAGTTATCTTAACAAAAACTATAATTATTGTATCGCAAACACTGAAATAACAGTTTTTGTTAAGATAACTTTTGCAAATGAAAACTTTTTTGGACAAATTTTGGATCAGTTCATTGTTTAAGGTTCCCACATTATATACTAAAAGATGAAGCCTCAAATCATCTCCTAAAGTGATGCTGCCATATACAAAAAAACGGTTTTTCGCGATTTTCTTCATGATGGTCCATATAACATAGATGTTTTTTGTCCACTATTCGTAGTGTCATGGACGCCTTTATGATCCACAAAATGCAAGTTTTTTATCAGAGACCAATTTAGTGGTTAATTTCGCGAAAACTTAAAAAAATGAAGAAATCCGCGAATTAAAGGGGTTAAGATGAAAAGCTTTAAACCAAATTTATATTAGAAATATTGCTACAAGTTATATCTTTGTTTTCCATGCCATAAAATTTAAAAATCATTAGCTTTGGAATTTTTTTTGTTAAAAAAGCAGCTGAAAATCAGCCAATCTTTAATGATATTTTACAAGAAAACTGTACCATACATCGAAAAACGGAGTACGCCATTCGATTCAGCATGTCCGAAATATATTGAAATGATGGTCGTACCTCTTGTTTTCTAAAATAGTGGTTAGTTTTGTCACGCAGTGTTATAAAACACTGACCGAAATTTGAAACATTTTTGGATGGGTCAGCGGTCTGGACACTTGCTTTTGATTTTTCTCTCAATGCTGATTCCAAATCTGGTTTCCAAAATGTTCCGTAACGTCAGGTTTTTGAGATAATTGAGGTCAAAGTTCACAAAAAACGCATTTTTGTGCATTAATGAGAGCATTTTTTTGTGATGTTTTTGATGATGTTCTGGGATCATAAAACCTATTTTCGATTAACATTTCGATGCTGGTTCTGAATCTAGTTTTCAAATTTTTCTATCACATCATGATTTTGAGAAAATTGAGGTCAAAGTTCTTAAAGAACGTGTTTTTGTCCATTTTTGAGAGCTTATAACTTTTTAACGGGTTGTGATAGAACGGAAAATTTGTTATCATTTTGTTAAGCTGAAAATGCCCTTTAATTGTGCATATTTAAAAAAAATTAATTTAAAAAGAAAATGGAAAAACTTCAAATTTCCGCCCTCTGTGGTGGGTTTTTGGAACCTTTTTAAGAGTTTGAAAAACGACCATTGTATTATTTTTTGCTGTAGAATCGACTGGTGAAATCAGATTTGCGATATATTCAGCCGTTTTTGTTCTGCAGAAAAATCAGCTCAAAATGCGCGTTTTCAGATGCGTTGAACCACCCCAACCACGAATTTTTTCCCAAAAATACCGCCATTCTTTTTAGTTCACCTAAATCCTTCAAAAAAATGACGATACCCGCAGATCAAATTTTTAAAATTAACTCTAATATATATACTAGCGAGCCTACTGCACACTTTGTAGTGCCAATGGGTAGGTACCCCTTTTTACCCTAAAATTATGCTGGAGGATCCCACATGTTATTTTTTTTAATTCTAGGATTTTTAGTTCAATAGTTATATAAATAGTATCAATTTTTCCTGTTTACCCCATTTTTTGATCCCTTACAATCAAAATTTCAAGTTCGAAAATCAAACTTTGAAATGTACTAAAGCACAATTGATTATCCTATTGAACCCTCTTAGATTAACCTTCCAAATAATTCCCAATATAAAGCATTTACGCAAACGTACAGGTATGTACACTAATATGCATGTAACTCATGAACCAATACGCATACAAAACGGTTTACACATAAGAATTTTGCCATTGACGTAACCTTTCATGCGAAATTTGCAGAAATAAAATCGGTTCACGCATTAAAGAGAACACGCATTACAAATATAGTGCAACTTATTTCTCTATTTAGTGCACTTAAATGCACATAACTCATGAACCACATAACTCATGAACACCTACAAGGTGCGTTTATGCATAAAAACCTTCGTATTGACATTCCATTTCGTGGGAATCTTACAGAAACAAAATCGGTTCACGCATTGCAGCGAAATCGCATTACACAGGTATTTCACTAAAATGCATACAACTTTTGAACCAATACACATACAAAGATCGTAGACACATAAAAACCATGGTATTGACGTAACCTACCATAAGAAATTTGCAGAAACAAAATCGGTCCACGATGCCAGAGAAAACGCATTACAAAGAAAATACAACTTATTTCTATATATTTAGATTATTGATCCTTGATATATTCTTTAACATTCCATCGATGTCCGTGCTTCTGTGCAAAGCACGATTTAGTACAAACTAAAAGAGATAGAATCCTGAAGTGTGGCATGGATATATCTTTGGTCATTCGCTGTCTAACAAGCGAAGTTTTCCAACCGTTGTGAACCGATTTGCCTGAAATTTAAAATATATAAAAAAGAGACAATTTTAAGGTTGTGATTCCTTGGCTTATCGGCCATATCATTGTGTGAAAATTTCGTTGCCCCCCAATGTGTACCGTCGGGAAAATTCCGATAACTCATTGTGTGAAAATTTCGTTGCCCCCCAATGTGTACCGTCGGGAAAATTCTGATAACTCCCGAACTAAAAGAAATATCGTCAAGAGCAAAAATATGTGTCGACTAAAATTAAATAAAGATAACACCGCTCTACAAATCTGAGGTTTGTCGCTGCGTTTTGGATAAAACCAAAAAAAGCTGATAGGGTTTGGTGCCCCGATTCCAAAACGGTCACTCAAATTTTTCTATCACGTCACAATTTTAAGAAAATCGCGGTTAAAGTGTCAAAAAATGCGCATTTTGACCATTTTTGAACGCCTATAAAATAAGATCCTGACATGCAAATGACTTGGTATCAAGCTTATTCGAAAGTGTGTAATTTTCTCTTTCAGACAAGGCCAAATCTTCTTGGAATTTAATTTTCTAAAATGGTAAAAAAATCATTAGCTACAAGTGCTTCAAATCTAAAATTTACGTACACCAAAAAAAAAACGTGGGTATTCAATACTAAAAATTTAACTAATTTTAGTCCAAAAGGACCTAGTGCAGAAATTGGTAACCAATACTAAAATTTTTAACTAATATTAGTCAAAACCAGTAAAAATTACTAATGTTAGTACTTTGAAGATACTTAAATTAGTAACTAATTAATAGATTTGGGTACAATATCACTTACTAAACCTTTAACTGTAGAATTATTTTGAGTGTATGAATTTGTATGGCAATTTGTTAAAAAACACTGTGTAAATGAACTAAAAATTGAAAAATGGAAGGTTTTTTGCTAAAGATTTTTTTACCATTTTAGAAAATTAATTTCCAAGAACATTTTCTCTTGTCTTATAGAGAAAATTACAGGCTTTCGAATGAGCTTGATATCAACTCATTTGCATGTCAGGATCTTATTTTATAAGCTTTTAAAAAGGGTCAAAAATGCCCTTTTTCCGGCACTTTAACCGCGAATTACTCAAAATCCTGACGTGATAGATAAATTTGCGCTCCGGATTTGGAATCCGCGCAGCAGACACTATCAAAATCACTAACCAGAATCCAATACGCATTTTCTTGTTGAGCTGTGTAATTTCTCATTTATATGGTCGTAGGTCTATTTCTTTACCTCCAAAAATTTACTCATTTTCGTGAAAAAAATATTTTACGAAGCCGAATATTCACAAGGTTGAATGGGTTTTAAATAAACCTTTCTCCAATATGAAAACATCATAAAGTTTCTTAAGAAATAGCTATAAAATCAAAAAACTATTTTTCGTAATTTTTTACCCATTTTTTGAACCCATAAATCCCTGATATGGCCGATAACCCGAGACACCACACCCTTAGAATTGTTTTTTTTTAATAAGGGTTGGAGTACTTCGCTTGTTAGTTCGTTAAAGGGCCAAAATCGATTTGGGGGAAAAAGATCCCCCTTTAAAAAATTAAACCACCATTTAAAAATCGACACATTTTACCGGTTTTTGTACTTTTGTTAAACAATCGAAACATTTTTATTTCAGAAGACAATATGACTTGTTTTGTACAATATTTTGATATGAACTACCACATAATTGCTTAGGTGTTCAATTTCAAATTTGGTATCGTTAATTAAAAACCTCGAACTTTACTCTGACTCATTGGTGCAATATAAACCAAAATTATCCTACAAAAACATTAATAGTTTACTTGGCAACCCAATTAAAAAAAACTTGCATTAAATGGTTACAAAAAAAAAATCAAAAAAGAGATCAGTCTGTGAAAATGAGATCATTAAAAATTTGAGAGAAAAAATTTCTGATCAAAAGTAAAATTACTGTGTAGACCAACGCATAGTATCAAAAGAAAATGAGTTTTCTTTCGAATTTTCTTTATAAACTTTTAAACATTTGTGAGAGCTAAGAAATTTGTGTGTATCTTTAAAATGAGAAATTGTGTGCTTTATTCACCTAATTGGAAAATGCACCGGCTTTTCTTGTAATTAGGGTGGCACGACACAATTTTTATTTTTAACCCATCACTGCCTGCCCATAGATCGGCTCGTAAGATTTTGATGAAATTTTGACATGTGTACCTGGAAGACCACAGAAGTTGTTAGAAAAAATAAAAAAAAAAATACCTCAGCTCCGACCTGAGATATGACATGGGTATTAGGCCGTGTAATTTTTTACTTTTGTTTTTTGTTTGAGCTGAAAGGGGTCTAAAAAGTTTCTATTGGGTGTCAAAATAACTCCAATAAATTTTCGTGAAAACCAAAATTGTCCTTACCCCCCCGCATCACGTTTTAGGTGCACTTTTCCTGAGTATTTTCGATTAATAAAAATCTTCGATTTTTGTCAGTGAAAAACAAAAGTTAAACAAACCAAAAAAAAATCTTGTTAAATGTTAACATTTAGCCCAATCTTGTCTCTTTTTTATGAAAGAAGAATTAGCCCGATATCTTCCATCTAGCCCGCGCTAAATTTTTTTAAGTATCAACACTTTTTTGGGTATTTAAATACCCTTTAGGCAGGAATGGGTTAATTTCATCGTTTACAAACATTTACAAAACATTTAAAACTCAAGACTTCTACTACTGAGCATTTAAAAGGAAAAACTTGATGCGACTTGGTCGCGATCTTACACAGTTAGTGATCGTAAATCTGGTCTTCAAACTTTTCCATCACATTAGATTTTTGTGAAAATTTAGGTCAAAGTTAAAAAAATTCGACGTTATGGGCATTTTTGACAACTCATAGAGTGTGAACCCAACGCGAGGGTAAAGATTAAGCATTGCTCTTTATGATGCAGAACTCGGTCAGTCGCCTTAACCCCTAGGGCACCAATTGTATTTCAATAAGTTCTTATTCCCCAAAAACGGGTTTTTCCGCTAATAATCATATCGCGGGAGAATTTTCAAAACTTGCTATCTGCATAATGCAATTTTTTTAGTTCTTAAGAGTTATTACACAGGTTGACAAAAGTTAAACTTTTTCCATTTGCCTCCAAAACTGGTATACCCTAATATATATAAAAATATTTTTATATATAGTATAGACAAACACAATGTAAAGGAAAATTTGTATTTGATTGAAATTTTTGAGGAGGTTGTAGTTAAATAAATTTTCAAAAAATTTTAGTTCGGGAGTAAAAGTCGGCTAGTAAAGATCTCTAAAGTGGAAACTAAAAAAAGAAAAAAATAATAGCCGATCATAATAAAACGACAAATTTAAAAATTCTGGTGGTGAAAGTGTGAACTGAAAGTAATAAGAAAACTATATATAGATATATAGATACATAAAATATTTTTTTTTCTTAAATAAAAACGATAAATTGAAATTTATATGATTTCAAATTAATCATACAGAGAAAAGATAAAAAATATCAAACCGTAAAAATGGCTGAAGTACCGGAAGCTGTTAAAAAATGTGCGTCCATGCTAAAGGCCACAAAAAGTGATACTGAAAAATTTGCTGCATTATTTATGGTCACCAAATTGGTTAAGGGCAAGGATTGTAATATAGCAGCCAAAAAATTATTGTTCGAGGCCATTGGTGTAACATTTTTGAAAAAATTACTCAGCGGTAAAAATTTACCCAACGATTGCCCTCCCTTAGTGTATAAAAGTGTGGCCTTATCCATATTAACCTGTTTCTGTCAGGATGAAGAATTGGCTACCCACAAAGATATCTTGGATGTTATACCAACCCTGTTGGAAATTGTTGAACAAGCCGATGATGATGATTGTGATGATAATTTAATTGTGGTCAGTGAGGCCTATAGCTGCTTAAAGTCCATTGCTACTTATGAACCAGGACAAAATGCTTTAATGGCCATGAAGGCTATACCAAAAATGTCACAAATTTATTCAGCTCAAAGTTTTCAAACTGATGAAGCTTTACAGTTGATTGTACAATTGGTAAATAAATTTGGTGCGGCATCTTGGACCGATGATCCTAAGCCATTCCATGCTTTGGTCCAACGTATTGCCTTGGATATGGAAACGGAAAATAATGAACGTAAATATGAACTATGCAAGGTTTTGTCATCCATCTTAAAAACATGCAAAAAAGAATTAATTTTCAATACTTTGGAAGGAGAAATTTGGCCAGAAAGTTTATTCAAGGGTTGTGGTGATATTTTAAAGAGTAAAATTGGACCCAAACAAAGAGATCCCACTTTGCACTTGATAGCTAATACTCTTAAAGTTTTGGGCATACAATGGGCTTTTATGGATGATGGCAAAACGTTTTATCTGTTAATCTTACAATTGGCCGCCATTGAAGTAAGAATGCAAATGGATGAAAAGAAATTGGAAGCCACTTTCCGTAATAGTGATTTGATAACATGTTGCTTTACCATTTTGGAACAATGTGTTGAGTATATCGCTAAAGATCTTTTGGACTTGGAAGCTAAAGAGAAACAAACTACATATACAGCTCTTAAGGGTGCCTTCAATCAAGTTTTGGCTGTTTTAACTCGTGTCTCCAATGATAAAATTAAAGATACTACTAATCCTAAAGATAAAGAATTCATTAGAGCTACTGTACGCATTTTGGCAGCTTGGTTAGCACAAGAGACTACTGCTATGAGACCAGCTATTTATAAACTGTTACCATTTATGTTTAAGGTGGTTAATGAATCTTTTAATGAATTGAAAGAATGGAGAGCTGGTCCTAAAGATACTCCAGCCCCCGAAGATGTATTAAGAGTTATGTTGCCGGCTTTATGTCATTTGGTAGTCGAAGAAGATGCTCGTAAAATAGTATTTGCTACTAAACAAGATGAGGTATTCTTGCAGAATTTAGAATTTTACTTTTCTATTGCTCACTATAAAAGACCACCCATCCCTAGAGCTGAACGTTTAAAACGTATGAATGAACCAGATCCTGTGCCCACACCAGAACAATTAGCTGAAATGAAAGATGCTCGTGCTGCTATATGTTCTTTATGTAATATTTTAATGAATTTAACTGTGCTGGAACCTAAATTAGCTGAAGAGGCTCCCTTATTTGCTAATGTTTTTAAATTTGTTACAGAACATTTGCCAGAATTAAAAGAAACTCATGATAATTTAGTTATGCATGGTAACTTATCAGTTTTAGGTCTCTTGCTGTTAAAACAACAATCTGGAAAGGTTAAACAAAATGATTTCACCATCTGCAGTTATATTCGTGTCACTATTCGTTTTCTATGGGATGCCTATACAATTGATGAGTCAAATGATCCTACAGCTTTAGTTGTGTCCATACAATACAAGGAACATTGGAATGAATTACAGGAATTATGGTTTTTGGGTATGCAAACAATATGTGGTGTTTTACCTTTGGTACCCTGGTTATCGGAGTTTGCCATTGAATCTGGTTGGGCTGAGGGTATTGTACAAACTTTGAAAAAAGTTAAAATTGGTACTTTACCGGGTAATGTTAAGTCTGCCTATGAAGATTTCTTATCACAATTGGTGGAGGTTAATTCTCAAGTAGCTGCAGTTTTGAAAAAGGCTGATGCTTTGCGGGTATGTCGTAATCATCGTATGATGGAATTGGGCAAGAAACTTTTCGGTGATTAAGAGTTTTTGTTGTTAAAAATATAAATTTTTAAAACACTTTCTATATTAAAAAACAAATTTAATTTTCTCTAATTTTAAGTTTTAAATATTGTTTAACATTTTTTTGTCAAGAAATTTTTTTATAAACTAAAAAAAAAATAAAAATGTAATTTTTTTTATAATAAACTATTTTTTTCCTAAAAAAAACAAAAAAATAATATAAACCCTGCAAACATTTGGAAGAAATATCGCCTAAGAGAAATTGCGGCAATATCTTCTTTTTATCGAAATAAAAATAATCAAAGTAGTAATTTGTTAAAATCTTCCTTTTATCATTTTGAGGATATTTTAGCAATATTTAAAAAAATATTTATTTTTTTGTAATTTTTAAAGTAGATAAACTTGCCAAATTATCAAAAATTTGTCTTCCAGGTGATTTTTCACCTGCGCGATTCATATACGATATCTTCTTTTTATCATACGGATGAAAAAAGAACGAAATTAAAATATTTTATTTGTTGTCAAAAAAATATTATAATTTTGTTTTTCTTCGCTATTTTGCAATAAATATGGAATAAATCAAACAAAATTTCTTAAAAAGTGGTTTGAGGAAGTAAGTAAAGAATTTGCAATCAAAAAAATATTATGGCTCAAATCTAATTATCTGAATTTCTTTATTGCCTTAGATCCAGCTCATTTTCATCAAATTTCTGAACAAGACAAAACAATTATTTCAAGATCATGCAAAAAATCAAGAAATCATCATCAAGACATTTTTTGTAATTTTTTATCTTTTTGATTATAATATCAAATAATAAAGACCCTAATTTTATCTTCTCTGAGACAAAAACGGTGACATCTTCTTTTTATCTTCCAGCAACAGTATCGGGGTATCGTTTAGGGGATTATCTGGCAATATTTTCTAGTTTGAGTGATATCTTAAATTTATCTTCCAAATGATTATCTGGCAATATCGCCCATTTATCTTCCAGAAGAATTGCTTTCGAATCTCTTGGACGTATTGCTTTCGGGACACGATTTCTACCAAAGGGTGTTTCTTCCGCAATACGAAGAAGATATCCCCCGCAATACAATTTATCTTCCAGGCGATACGCTTGGGTATCTTCTTCGTATCGAAATGCTTGCAGGGAAAATAAAAATCATTTTAAAACAACAGCTGAAATTTTATTATTTTGAAAATAACACAAAACAAAAAAATTTCCTACATTCATTCACACCAATGCTGGATGATTTGCATCATCATGTTTATTTTGTAGCCTTCTTAGTAGATGTTGTTGATGGTGATGAAGATGATGATGATGATGCTGTTTGTATGTATACCAAAAGAATTCCGCCCACACTTGCTTGTTTTGGATTTGATTATTTTTCGATGCCTGTTGCCAAATACTTTCTCCTCCAAATGTTCACAAATGTTCATTTATATTTTGTTAAATACTCGTACATGCAGACATTATACATACATACAAATATATAACCGTCAGTACAGTGGTCAACTAGATTTTTTATGGTTGTAATACGCTATAGATTGTGTCCTCCATGTTCCAAATTTTTATAAATTCAAGTAAGAAAAGAAATATGTTTTAGAAAATTTTATTCGAAATACTTGGACGCTATGTGTGAACCTCATAAAACAAAAAAGTGGTAAATTTTGTCACTATACTTACTTTTTGATAAAAAAAAAGTTATGTGTACCTTAACTTAACTCCTTTTCAGACCTCTTTTAGTACATATCGTCGCTGCGCCTAAAAATGGAGTCATGTGTAGTTTTTTAAATTTTTTTTTATTACATTTTTATGATCCCATATTGGTCATACGTTTACTCAGTAAACCGTTTTTTGATATCTTGATTGGTTCAAAAGTTAGTAAAAGTAGTTATGTGTTAGTCATACTAAAAATGGTCTGAAAAGGAGTTATGTGTTAAGCTACACATAACTTTTTTTGATAAGAAAGTAACAGAACGTGACAAAATGGACCACTTTTTTAGTAATATGAGGTTCACACATAGCATCCAAGTATTATGAATTTGTCAAGATTTTTTGGAAAATATTTGCAAATTTTCATCCTGTTATCTAAATCCTAAATGGCGGGTAATAAAGCCTTGTGAAAGAAATTAAATCATTGACGGCGAAAAATTTTAGTATTTTAAGTACAGCATCTTTCGCAGATGGCGATTTATGTCAAAGTTCTTGAATATTTACAAGAAAAAACAAAAAATCAGCACCAGTTTTGCGAAAAATCTGTTGTTCGCTGTTTAGTGAAGAGCTTTTAAATATCAAAATTTTAAGGACCTTGTCTAACTAATGTCGTTCTAAACCGCCAACAAACTATATTTAGTCTTTGTCCCTCTCGAAAAGAAATTAACAATAAGAATGGTTTCGTAAACAAAAGGAGTTATGTGTAAAAAATATTTCCATTTTATTTAAATTTTGTTCCAAAAAGTACTTAAAAAAGGAGTTATGTGTATGTTTTTTGAAAATTTCTGCACCACTGGAAAACCGTTAAATGTTTCATACTTTTTTTGTAGTATGTGGATAGCATATCGGTACAAGAATTTTTTATAGAACAAACTTTAAAAAAAAAATAGCGAAGGGACGAAAATAAACAGTTTTTTTGCTCTCCTGAACACTTGCCCCAAAACACATGACTCCATTTTTAGGCGCAGCGACGATGTGATGAACATATACTTTGCTACATTTTTGATCTTTTGAACCAATCATGACCAATATAGGTTCTTAGCCCTTTAACAACCACAGGTAAATATACTTGCCAAACAGGGCTGCCTGACTTGGGATTTATCCCTAAAGTTTAGGATTTCACTAGAGAAAGAATGACAAAAATCTTATTTTGGGATTGGGGATTTCAAAAATCATTTTGGGGATTTTTTGGGGATATTCAAAATTTTATCTATTTGATACAACAAGCTAAATTTAATATAATAAACAACATTTTTAGTAAAAATAACTCTAGTACGAGATTACGAAGCGCATTCAGTAAAACGGCTGAAAAATGTATATTAACATTGTCAAAACCTGTAAATTAACTCGTTGGGGAATTTTTTAAATTTAAATCTACAAAATAAAATTAAAAAATTACCATCCATAATTTTTTTTTTTAATTAACAAAAAAATGTTTGTGTGTTAAATTCGGCTGTGCCGAATCTTTTATACCCTCAAACATGTTAAAAAAAAAAACAAGTGGCGTCTGTTTTTTGGAGGGGCGGTGGTGGATAACATTCCTGGATCCATCTGCAGGAATTCGATTTTCTTTTGATATAAAAATGTTTTGTTTGCGAAGATAAAGTACAAAAAAACCTATAAAAAATTGGGTTTTTTCAGAGGTTGGTTTATTTCTCCAAGGGGGAACTTTTTTCCCCCTAGTCCGATTTAGCCCATTACCGAACTTAACCTGCCTAGGAATATAAGAAATATTCGTGCCAAACTTCGGAAGGGTAGCTCTTTTATCTTGGACTGTATCGTGTCCTCTACAGACGGACAGACTGTAGAGGACACTGATCTGATCAATAAAATATATACTTTATGGGGTCCTAGACCGATATTTCGATGCGTTACATACGGAATGACAAAGTGAGTATACCCCCATACTGTGGTTGGAGTGTATACAAATTTTTGTTGCTACACTTACCATTCTGATTTGGCAGATTTCCGCTTTAATTCTTTCTTTGTGTCTAATTTTTTAAATGCTTTTGATGAAGCTTTAAATTTATGACTAACGAACTTTTTAAAATGAATTTAAGCGTTATGAAAAATGACGTTAAAAGGAACCTATGTAGGGTTTTATTGAATTAATGAAATATGTATCGTAAAATGTAATTGGAAGAACAAGTTTCATTAAAATAATGAAATGGTTCATACAAAATATAAATGATATTTTATGAAATACTTTCAATAAATAAATGCTGCTTTTATTTTTAAAATGAAATACATATATATATGAAATTCTAAAGATCCTTTTATAGAATTACAAATAATAAAAAATTGTTTTCACTTAGTTTTCTCGCACAAAATTTTACTCCAACCTTAAATTGTAATACAATATTACAACCACGAAGTAATATAAAACAGCGCGAATTTAGTAAATATAAAATTAATAATTTTCTTTTGATTTCAAATTTCAAAAAGTCTGAAAAAATCACAAAAAACCAAGTTACTAAACCGCTTTCACATATTTTTTTATTTTATCTATAGATTTCACTCAGCTTTCTCACACAAAATTTTACTGTAACATTTAATTTAAATACATAAGTAAAACCACGAAATAATATAAAACAACTCGAGTTTAATAAATACTTATAATTAATCAATAACATTTTCTTTTAAATTTCGTATACAAATTCTAACAAAAAATGGTCAGCTGTTTTTTGCGCGGGTAAACTAACAGACTAAACAGACGCGACGCGACAGGTGTCAAAAAACTGAAAATTTTATAAACAAAACTTAATGCAATTTTTTAATGAAACTACGAAATCTAATGAATCAAAATTAATGAAAATCTTGCACAATATGTATGAAATTTCATTTAGCATATGAAATATTTCATTGTTGCAATGAAACAATGTTATTGAATTCCATTCATTATTGATATGAAGCGTTTTTCTATCAGTGTATAAACATTCATTTAACTTTAACAATAAATGCATGTATTATCGTTATTTTATTATTTTTCTTCGCGTTATTTTATTTTAGTTGCAAATGTTACAAATTTTTTAATATTATTTTTATTTAAGTTTTTTGACAATTTCAATTATTTTTTTAAAATTACACATTTTATGTTTAATATCGGAATATTAAACACAAAATGTTTACTATACACACATAATGTGTTGTATTAAATATCTTGTGTTAATTTTATATTAATATTTATATTTATGTGTCTAATTTAAAAATTTGTATGTGCAAATTAGATTTTTAAACACTTCGGTTCTAATTTTAGGCGTTGGGTGCTATTTTACATACAATTTTACCCATTTGATTGTAGTATTTTTACATGGATTTTTTAGAGTGTAGTTACTTATATTTTTTCTAACCCCTTAAGTTAATTGGTAATCGAAGTTTTTACTGAGAACTTAAAATGTATCAAGTCTATTTTTTCTAAAACACCTGCTTAATAACCATCATTTTACAAAATTTTCATTACTAATTTTGTGCTCGCAATTGTTCATAAACAAATGTTGTTTTTTGTTTTGTTTGTGGCCTATATGTGATTTTTGGCGATATATGTATATATAAAAAAACAGAAAAATTATCAAATGTACATAGAAACAAACATATGAGGCAATATTTTCAACTGCTCCATTAGAGAACTGTTAAATTTGGGGTATTTGGCCAATCATGTACACAGAAAAAAAAATAATTAAAAAATTCGTAGATTTAATTAAAAAAATAATTAAATCCGTACCAATCACTAAATGCGGATATAAATTAAAAATATTTGTAAGAATTTAATAAAAAATAAAAGATGTTTATTTAATAAAAAATTTAATACTATTAATTTCAAAAATTTTATTAAAATCAAAAAAAAAAAAATTTTTAATTATAATTATAAAAACTTAAAATTTAATTGAAAAGAATTAAGAATCCAATTAAAATTTTAATTGTTTAATTACGTAATGTAAATAAAAATAATACATGTTTTAAAAAATAAAAAATTTAAAACGTTTTTTTTTTAAATAAAATAGTATAAATATGTTTCTCAAACTTTACTAAACATATTTATGCCGTAAAGTTGATTATAAACCGTTTATATACATATCGTCGAACTATATTCAATAAATGCCAACTCTTAAAAGCTTACTTTTCAGGAGAGATAAAAACTAGTTATTTCGCATATTATTGTAAAAATAAACAATGTACCTTCCATAAGATTGTTTAAATATTCTAAATAATTTTTACCTATGCCAAAAATTTCATATTTTGCACTTGTTTGCGTATTTTTCAGAGATGGCATTTATTACTGTATCAAAAAGCAAATATTTTTTTGGAGTTGGCATATTTTGTCGGAAAATAAAAATAATTTTTTTTTTTTTAAATTTCTGTTATTTTTTTTTTGGATTTTGTTATCCTTAGTACGGTAATTGCAAAAACTAAAAAAAAATAAAAATCTTTGCATATTTTTAAACGATACAAGCTCCGTAAGCCTTTTAATCTCGGGGTGGTCAACTTTGGCACTCTGTAACTCACGCTTTATTGTAGAAGGCTCACTCCAAACTAGCTATTTTGAAAGCTTATATCATTGACAGTATTTGCCCCACTCATAATGTTTAAATCTGATGAATAGTTTGAAAGTTACATGTATATAAGCAATTTATTTTTTGCAACCACTATTTACCGATATTTTCAAATTGGCAATATCTCGAAAACTAGCCATTAGATATCAAAATCTTTACCAGATTCGTGTTCAGCATGGCAAATGCAATGGGATATGAGGTAGGTATATTTTTTTTTAAAAAAATTTTGAAAATTTTTTGGAAATTTACAATGGGAGTTGGCATTTATTTTCACCAAAAAAATATCTACTTTGAGATAGCAAAATAACAAAAATGGATGTAAAACGACAACAAATTATTTTTTTGCTCTGAAATTTTTATCACTGATGGGTATTGCATAGAAGAGCTTTTTGCCATCGGAAACTCATTTTGGTCAAATTTGAGTTGGCATATTTTGAATATAGGTTCACGATATAAAAAAACTAAAAACAAAATTAAAATTCAAAAAACTGTATGAAACATAAAAAAAATCAAAAAACTGTTCATACTTTTTTTGTTTGTATGAAACAATCCAAGATAAGACACATACACGGAAAACAAAAAAAATAAGTTTAGTTATTTATTATGTTAATTAAATATTTAATTGATATTAAATTTACAAATAATTAAAATTTGAATTAAAATATAGTTAAAAATTTTATTAAAGAATTAATAATATAAATAAAATATTTAATTGATATTAAATTCAAAAATAATTTAATTAATTAAAGTATTAACTGTATTAATAGTTTTAGTAAAAGTACTCTAGAGTGGTTAAAAAAATCAGGATGAAGAACCAGTTTTCCTAAAAAAAGTATTGGGTTCGAAGGATTTTTTTAGTAGTCTCAAATCTTAGTTGCTGATAAATTCTTTCTATAGCAAAACTCTCAAAATTCAAGATTTTTTTTATAGAAAAACAGAAAATTTTCTGCAGAGACTCTGACACATTTTTTATGTAGCAAAAGTCCTACACTAATAGAAATTTGTACATGACATGAAATGAAAATCTACATTAGTGTTATGAAAAATTTCTTTAAAAAGGAACCTATGTAGGGTTTTATTAAATTAATGGGAGTTATTCATATAAAATATAAATGTTATTTTATGAAAATTGTTTGTAACTTTAATGAAAAAATTATTTAACTCTTATGAAGTTCTTTCATTGAATAAATGCTACTTTTTATTTTAATAAAAATTTGTGTCTGGGACTTAAAAAAAATGTTTAATTTTTTTTTATAAAGCATTTTTAATACATATCAAGCAATAATGCATCAGTTGTGATGTGTCACTGGACCTGTCCCATAGGAACACAATCTACGCCGGTTCAATAGTTACATGTCACAGAAAATGCAAAAAAAAATTGTGACTGGGACTTAGAAAACGCTTTAGATTTTTTTTTTCAAAAATCATTTTAAATAATATTCTTAATACTATGTTTAGACCAAACAAAAACTAACTTGTTTTTGGCATAAAAGCATTTTGGAAAACCAAACTGTTTACACCGAATAAAAAGAGTTTTTGTTTGTCAAATCAAATTAATTATTTTCTAAATTCACTAAAAAAACACAAAATTACAATAGCCACACGTTATTAAAAAAATTTAATTTCACATTTATTTACTTTTTTAAAAGAATTGAATATTAATTTCACAAAAAACAAATATTTTTGTTTTGACATTCGTTTTTACCAAAAGAAAATTGAAAAAAACATTCACACTGAATTAATAGTAGCATAGACCACAACCTAAATTCTAGTTTTTGTTCAGTTTTAGTTGGCATTGCAGCTTTTAAATTGTATGGAAAATACATGTAGTTTTTGCCAAAATCCAAAAAAAAATTCAAAAACAAGTTGTTTTTTTGAAAAAAATTTTGTGATTTCGAAAATTGTGGAACTTAGAAAAATTTTTTCGGGAATTGTAAAATTGTTCCTTTTCCTTAAAGCTTACAAAAAAAAGTGTCTGGGGTTTGGAAAATTGTAAAAAATTGTGTAGAGACACAGCAAATTTTAACATTTGCAAATGTATTTCGATACAAATAATTTGTTCTTATTAAAGTTATAATTTTTCACTAATCTAATGACAAATTTTAATGAAATTATGGAACCTTATGAATCAAAATTTATGAAAATCTTGCACAATATGTATAAAATTTAATTCGGCATACGAAATATTTCATTGTTGTAATGAAACAATGTTAATGAATTCCATTCATTACTGATATGAAGCGTTTTTCCATCAGTGTATATTCTGATATATTTTCTACATAAACTGTTTCAGATTCAAAATAATTTTTTCTTCGGAAAAGGTTTCAGACTCTGAGGCATATTTTGTTAAGATACAGCCTAATTCTCTGAGACATTTAGATTTTTGATTCTGATATGTTTTTGCAATAGAAAACTGTTCAGATTCTAATGTTTTATATCTGTTATTTTTTTTCATTTTCATTATTCTTTGATCCTTTTTTTATTATTTTTTCCTAGAAAACTTTGTTTGAAATTTAACCGTAGGATTTTTTATGCTGTTACGATTTCAGTTAAATAGTGCGATTACCCGCGGTTACGTTCGAAATCGCATTGCAAACCCTACACTCGAAGAACTGTAAAACAATTAGTCATAAAAGTTCGTCCAATGAAACATTTTAATGAAGTTTTTATAAATTTTATGAAAATGTTCATAAATATAATGAAGTGTTTCATAAATACTATGAATATTTATGAAACATTTCATAAATATAATGAAACAATTTCATTGAACGAACTTTTACGTAAGTTTCATTATATTAATGAAGCTTTTTCTTTGTGTGTAGGGTAAATGATTACACCGTGCGACAAGATGAAAAGGTCGTTAAACACGAACTGGATAATATACGTTTTAAACTAGAAACTAAATGTAGTAAAACTGCATTTACAGTTTTTCTTTTCATGATCTTGTTTCCTTTTAAAAGGACTTCAAAGTTTTAGAGGATTAAATTTTATAAAATAGTTTTAAATATTTGTACTTGTCCTAGGATGCCACTAGTGATAGCAAATGAAAGAGGAGAATCTCCGTTAATTTTCCTTTTATATTATTCTTACATATCAGAAAAAAGGAGATAAGTTACGTCCTGTCAAAAATGTATCCTTCAATATCATTCAAAATATTTTGAAAAAGTTTTCAAATGACTTTATTTACATCCTTTTATCCTGCTATGGCAAAATAAAAAATGGAAAACTTAGGGGAGATCCTGCTCTTTCATTTGCCATCACCAGTGTCATCCTAGGACAAGTACAAATATTTCAAAAATATTTAAAAAAATTTATCTTTTAAAACTTTGAAGTCCTTTTAAAAGGAAACAGGATCCCGAAATGGAAAACTGTAAATGCAGTTTTACTCCATTTGATCTCTACTTTCAGGCGTATATCATCCGGTGCATTCTTAATATTGGCTGTCGGACGGCGTTACATATGAGTAATTTAAAACAAGTAAGAAAATTATAGTCGGTCAAGACCGACCATATAATACCCTACACCAGAGTTTCCCGGAAAATGGGTCCCGGAAAAAGGGTCCCTTGGACCGATTAGATCTATATTTTGTCAAATCTTTAATAAGTGTAAAAACCACTCACAAATTAAATTTGAGTGAAATTGGCTTCTATATGTTGACAATAACCGTTTTAACTGAATATCGGGCGAAATTTTCACATGGGGCCTAAGTCCAAAACTGGTCCGATGATAATCAGATTTGATAAGGTACGCGTTTAACATACACAAACAAAATTTTAATTAAATATTTTCTATTTTCATGAAATTTGAGAGATTTGTGTGAAAATCGGGAAGGTGGTTTGTATGGGGGCTACAAGAAGAACTGGTCCGATTTCTTTAAAATTCGGAATGGCGATTTGTGAAGACAAGACATGTTTACTTGCCAAATTTCGAGAAGACACCTATTATAATACGGCTATGAGGGTCATTTGAGCCAAACCTAAAGAGGACCTTTGTATGGGGACTAGGTCTAAATATGGACCGATTTTTTCCAATTTCAATAGGCTTCGTCCTTGGACCAAGAGAGGCTTAAGTTTCAAATTTCAAGTCAATTGATTAAAAATTGCGACCTGTATCGTGTTTACACCTTTTACATGGACAGACAGACAGACAGACAGACAGACAGACAGACGGACGGACGGACGGACGGACGGACAGACGGACGGACGGACGGACGGACATCGCTAAATCGACTTAAAAAGTGATTCTGAGTCGATCGGTATACTAAAAGGTGGGTCTAGGACCAATATTTCGGGTAGTTACAAACATCAGCACAAACTCATTATACCCTGTACCACAGTGTGGTGTAGGGTATAATGATTAATTCTGATTTTCCATCAATTAAAAGTGTTATTTAAATTTCAAATGTAATCTGACAAATATTTGGTGTGGCAATCGAAAATCGCTAATTTGTGTTGGATAGTTTTAAAATAATGCTCCATAAAAACATCACAATTTTTAATTTTAATATTTTTTTTGCTAATATTCGAGTTGAAGGCTTTTTTATGATTATGAATTGTTATTTTAAATATGCTATTGGGTCATTTCATATTTGGTTGTTGTATTTTTTTGTTTCAGTTGTTTTGGTTTTCACATAATTTACACTTTCACTCAAAGTCTCCCTGTGGTTATAAATAAATAATGATAAATATATACAAATGGTGAATTGTGGTATTTTATGTTTGTGCAAGTGTTTTGTATAAATTTAAGTTTTTCTTTTTTTTTGTAGTTTCGACAAAAATATTATGACGTTTTATTGTCATATGTTGTTGTAGTCATTAATATTTAAAAAAAAATACTATATAATTGCAGTATAATTTCCTGAATTGTATGATATTTAATTGTTCGTTTAATTCGTTTGGTAAATATGTTTTATGTTAAATACATTTTTTTTTAAATTATTGTCGATATTAATCATTGAAGATATTTTTATGTTCTGTGTCTTCACAAAATGTGAAAAAAATATAAACCCACACTAAAATTTTGGTCCACTGAAGGATGGCATTTGTGTATAACAACTTAGAGAATGTTTGCTGTTCAGAGTAAATCTGTGAGTGGGATTTAAAAAATATATATTTTTTTTTATAATTTTCAATCAGTTCACACTCTCTAAACATATGTTTTAATATTATTACATTAATATTAAAAATTTTACATAAAAAATAATTAATATTATAGTTTCATTATTTAAATTTATTTAAATTGTTTACGTTTAATTGTGCAGTTAACTTTTAAACAGATTCGGCAATGTTGACCTTTAAATAGATTGGGGTCCCTGTAGGTTAGTTGGTTGCATGCTAGCCTATTAAGCAGGGGGTCATGGGTTCGATACCCACCAGAACCCTTGGTCGATTTCGCTACAACGAGACGACGGACATTGTTTTCAGTTATCGGCTAGGTTGACATTATTTAAAAAAAAGTGATTTGTAATTCATTCATTAACAATAAAAAAAAACATTTGATCATGCGATCAAAAATTATTATTACTAGCTGACCCGGTCCGCGTTGCTGGCCCTGAGTAAACATCGATTATGTTTTCTATTGCATCTCGATCTTAATATACAGTGTCGGACAAAACTTAAGCACGTGACCGGGTCCAGAAATAGCCTTTAGTTCCACCTTCGGTTAGCACTATTCAGAGAAATCTATAGAGTAACAGCCATACGTAATGTTAATTATAGTAAAAAGGGCGTTTCATTTTACGCATTCATATCGAATCGTGGATTTTAATATAGCTAAAGTTCCATGTTTCGTCCTCGGTAAGTACTGTAGTTCCACCCTCTTTTAGCACTATCTGTGCTGGAAATTTAGTAAGGATCGGCTTAGTCGTTTTGCTTGATTGCGAAAGTGGCGGGAATATATTTCTTTTTTGCTTAATTAACGCTCATGGGATGTCCCCTACACCCAAAATAATCCTACAGTAAAAAATACAGTAAAAGTGTTATAACTTTAACTATACTACTTTTTTAGTAATTTACAGTATAAATTTAGCTCTACAGTATAAATTTAGTTATTTTTTTGAAATTGGAATACTTTGAACTTTACTGAATACTGATTTTTTACCGATTTTTTAATAATTTTTGTTAGTAATTTTAAAAAATTTGTAAAATTATTTTTGACACCTAATTTGGTAAAATTTACATTTTTGAAAAAAAAAAATTTTTCAAACGCACGTAGCAAATTTTTGTTGAAAAAAAATAAATGTATATTTTTTTTTAAATTTCCGAAATAGATCATTGCCAGCCTTCAAGCTCAATAATTATATATTTTTGAAACAATTTTTTTATTAAAAAATTTTTCAAAATCGATTTTGGATAGGTTTTCGCTTTTAAATTTGTTTAAAGTTTTTTTATAACTGCGTTAGTAAAAATTGACTAACGCGTTGTAGGGCCCTTTAATACTAACAATTAGTAATAACTACCAACTTTTTAGTAAGGAATACTGTAGGATTTCTATGAGTGTATAAATGAAATTGATTGTGTTTTCGCGCGTTTTTACAATGATAAACTTATATGGCCTTCATATGCAATTGATTAGCACTATCTTGATTAAAAACGCCAAGAGAATCGATTTAACCACTTTTGCGTAATTGCGAAACATGTAATATAGTAAAAAGAGGCGTGGCATTTTATGCCCCTTTTTCCCATCGTAATGTAACATGTCCTATAGTTCCGAACTCCGTTGGGACTATCAGTGCTAAGAACTTAATTAAAATCGTTTAAAATCCAATAAAAAGGGGCGTGGCATTTGACGGCCCTTTATCTGACAAATTTGCTCAAATTTTGCCCATAGTTAGTACTTGGTTAGTACTATCTTTGGTTTAAATTTCTTCAAAATCGGTCCATTCATTTTTATACCCCCCAACCACAGTATGGGGGTATACTCACTTTGTCATTCCGTGTGTAACGCATCGAAATATTGGTCTAGGACCCCATAAAGTATATATATTATTGATCAGTATCGATTCTAAGACATTCTAGCGATGTCCGTCCGTCCTTCTGTCCGTCTGTAGAGGACACAATACAGTCCAAAATAAAAGAGCTAGACTTATGTTTTATATTCCTAGGCAAGTTAAGTTCAGAAATGGGCGAAATAGGACCAAGGAGAAAAAAGTTCCCCCTTGGAGAACTAAACCATCCCTTGAAAAACAGTATTTTTTGCAGGGCTGTTTGTGCTTTTTTAAGCAAATGAAACATTTTTATGTCAGACGAACCCTACATTTGGACCCAGCGGATAAAAAAATAAATAAAAATAAAATTTTTGCCACCCCTTTTTGGGGCGTGTATATAAAAAAATATATTTTAATAATGATTAATTGGATTAAATAATTGGAAGAATCATAATAAATCCATTTGATAACATCTATCGCAAGGAGAAGTTGTCCCCCAATGTCTCCCACCAAACCCCCAAACCAACCAACCCCCCCCCCCCATCAAAAAAAGACGCTCCTGAAAATTTTTTTTTATGTTTTTTTTTTTACATTTTGGAGGGTATAAAAGATTAGGCACAGCCGAATTTAACACTCTCACTTGTTTTTTTGTAAAGCTGTCATTAGTGGTAGAATTTAAAAATTTGATTTGTTCCACGCCCTTGACAGTGTTACTCGCCAGGCTTATCTGAATATTCACTGAAAATTTCATCAAAATCTGTCCAGCCGTTTTCGAGTCCATACGGAACATACATACATACCCACTTCCATACACACATTCATTTTTATACCCTTCACCACACTGTGGTACAGGGTATAAGGAGTTTGTGCTGATGTTTGTAACTACCTGAAATATTGGTCCTAGACCCACATTCAAGTATACCGATCGACTTAGAATCACTTTTTGATTCGATTTAGCGATGTCCGTCCGTCCGTCCGTCCGTCCGTCTGTCTGTCCATTTAAACGGTGTAAACACAATACAGGTCGTAATTTTTAACCAATTGACTTGAAATTTGAAACTTAAGCCTCTTTTGCCTATTGAGATATATAAAAAATCGGTCCATATTTAGACCTAGCCCCCATATAAAGGTCCTCTTTAATTTTGGATTAAATGACTCTAATACAGTGGTCGGCAGAAAGAGGGAACATTTTTACATTTTTCTAAAACATATGGTGTTTTCTTTTCTGGCAAAAAATGTGCCTTTTTTTTTGCATTTCGCCCCCAAATTTATGTTTTTGTGTTCTTTTCTAAAAAATGTCAACCATTAAAAAGAATATCGTGTTCTTTTCTAAAAATGTCTGCCCTATAAAGTGCAGTAAAGTTGCACTTTTTACCCCGTAAAAAATCACGGGGTTGAAATTGCCTTATACAACAGCTGACTTTTTCTGTGTTGTTTGCTCAAAACAGCTGTTAAAAAACTACAGGGCAGAGTATTGCTGTATGTTATGTTCTATTCCAGTCAAATAAAATGCAAATTTTTGAAGGTGTGAGTTAAACATTTTAAAAATGTACACCCTTAAAAGGCAAACATTTTTTTTCAGAAAAGAAAACACCAATAGCTTCATCTACCCGCTTTTTTAAATGCTACCATGACACTAAATAAAATATTTGTATTTTTAATGCTCTCAGTTGCGAGTTTCGTTGACATTCGCGTTGTCTACGTGCAAATAGCCAATTTCTAGAGATGAGCGATATTTTCATACCGGTGATTTAATCACCGTGATTCAGAAATCACTGGTAACTGCAGTTATCAAATATCTTAAATCACTGCTACTTGCAATATCGTTCTTTTCTGTTATACGCATATTAACAGATGCTATGTGTTCGTTCAATCATATTTTTTCTTCTCTTGTTATGGAATGTAAAAAAACACACACACACAGCAAACGCAATGTTTTTAATACTCTCACAAGGAACGACATTGCCAAAAATATTTTTTGCTTAAAATGAAAACTGTTATTAAAAAGAACTGTGATTTAAAATCACGTTTATTTCTACATTGAAAAACGGTGATCACAGTAACTGCTTAACCCTGCTGTTAGGTTAGAAAAAACTTATGTTAGGTTAGTGGACCATTTGGTCCATACTTAATATTCAAACAAAATAACAATTTAATATTATATTTGTATATACTTTGGATCATTTCTACCTAAATACGATTATTTTAAGCTTAACTCAACGTTAGAGATGGGTGCGTGAGTGAATTTTGGGTCACGCTCACGCTAGAAATATTATAATCGCTCATGAATCACTCACTCGATTTTTTTTTTTTACTCACGCTCACTTACTACTCACGTCAGTAAAACTAAAATAAGTTCCGCTCGCGCGTGACTCACGTGATTCATAATTACGCTCACCCCAATTCACGCAATATTCACTTACAAATACACAATTTTAAGGAAATTAAAAAAAAAAAAATTTCATATATTAGCAGACCGTTAATTTGAATTTTAACTGATTGCTAAACGAAAAATAAAAATAAAACTATAAATAAAACTGAAAACAATACAAAAAAATTATATTGAATCACGCAAGAAAAATGGCACTCACGCAAAAATTAGGCTCGATTTCTAATCACTCACACATAAAAGTTTTGGAATCACACTCACTCAAGCATGATTCTCGTAATTAACTAGACTTTCGCTCGAGCGTGAGTCACGAGAACCACGCAAATCATGTGACCAGCACCCATCTCTACTCTACACAGCTAATGTAAACATTTGTTGAAGGATTCCCTTTTTTCATATTCCTTACTTTAGAGTTTTTTTTTTGTATTACAATTCAAAAAAGGAACATATGTTAGTTTTGTTTTTTCCTATAATTTCTAATGATTCATCTCATTTAGGTGGCGTGGATATTGCTGATCAAATGGTTGGTTCCTACAGCACGAAACGCGCAAGAAATCGATGACCTAGCGTTGTATTTGCAAACATACTTGATATCCCACCAAAACCTTAAACATGGTAACGGTTATGTAATGCATTACCATGTAATGCATAGCCCAAAAAAAAATAAAAAAATTTGCATTAATTTTCGTCTACCGCTTACCATAGGCATTCACTATATTTATTTTTCATGCATTATGTAAAACTCATGCATTACTTTGAGTGACATCCCAAACAAAAACAATCAATCAAGTATAGGGTATTGTAAGGTTGCCTTATTCTATACTGGATTAATGATTTTTGTTTGGGATAAGAAAAATACAAAAAAGTTATGCCTATGGTAAGCGATAGGGGAAAAATGCATATTTTTGTTTTTTTTTTTGCTATGCATTATATGGTAATGCATTACATGGCCGTCACCATTTTAAAAGTTTTGCCGGAATACCCGCTTTGAATGCGTGCATCCTATTTTCTAAAATCGACGTTTCATGGGCTCCGGCTATCGAAATCGCAGGTGAAAATATACTATGGACCAAATGGTCCCTTAACCTAAGAAACGTAACTTTTTATTTTTCTCAGTCCTGTGGGGGTGTTCTGTAATTTATGCGAAAAGTTTTCGCATCGAAAAGTATGAAACAAAAAATTCCATCGTTTCTCGATTCTGGAAAAAAAGTTGTTTCTGTATATCAATGCGAAAACGGCAGCATTTTTATTGGAATATTCCAAATCAGCTGTCAAAAAGGTAAATAAGGCGAGAAAATAATAAAAATCACAACAAAAAAAAACTCAATTTCTCATTTTTTTTAAACAACACTCGTAACATTGGCAAACAAAAATGAAATAATAAATTAACTTAATGAAAATAATGTGTAGTATATCAGTTATAATCAGTGGCGTATACAGTGGGGGGGGCCCGGGGGCCCGGGCCCCCCCCGAAATGGTTTCACAAATTTCAGTATTCGGTATTAAATATTATGTACAAAAAACTTCTTAACAAAAATTTAAAAACATTTCAGAATCTGAAAATTTTTCTGAAGGACAATTGTTCGTTTCCAAAAAATTTTTCTGCCAGAAATTGTCTCAAAATCTGAAAATTTTTCTTTAAGAATTTGAAACGTTTCAACTTAAAATTCTAATGGGAAATTGTCTCAGAAACTGAAGCTTTATGTATACAAAAAAGGTATCTAATTGTAAGTAATTTGTAGTAATAACGTAAAAATTTATTACTAGTTCATATAACAATCTTCTCAGAATCTGGTATATATTCTGACATTTTCTACAGAAAAAATTTTTTAGAATCTGAGACTTTGCCTTTGAAAAAATGTTCCAGATTCTGAGACTTTTAGGTATAGTATCTATGTATATAATGTCTCGAAAAATTTGACTTTTACTCTGAATCTAATACATTTTCTTCAAGAAAAGTCTCAGAATCAGAGGTTTTTTCAATATAAAAATATCTCAGAATCGGAGGCCTTTTTTTTGGGAAAAATATCTCAAAATCAGACATTTATGCTATCTAAAACTTTTTTTATTATAAAATGTCTTAGAATCTGAGACTTTCTTAGGAAAAATGTCTCAGAATCTGAATTTTTTTTATAGAAAAGATGTTTTATAATCTTGAATTTTTTTATAGAAAAAATGTTTCTATAGGAAAAAGTGTGTCAGGATCAGAAAATTTTTCAATAGAAAAAATGTCTCAGAATCTTAGAATTTTTCTTTAGTAAAAATGTCTCAGAAGCTGAGCATTAAAAAAAAAAACTGTCAGAATATGTGACTTTTTTAATAGGAAAAATTTCTGGGAATCTGATACTTTTTCTTTAGAACCTGATGGGTTTTCTTTAGGAAAAATGTATCAGCATCCGATTTTTTTTATAGGAATGGGAATGTATTAGAATCACAGAATTTTTCTATAGGAAAAATTACTTTTTCGATAGGAAAAATGTATCAGAACCTGAAACTTTTTCTATAGGAAAAATATCTCAGAATCTAAGACTTTTTCTATGTGGAAAACATCTCAGAATCTGAAATTTTTTTGTAGGCAAAATGTCTCAAAATCTAAGACTTTTTCTATAGAATAAATGTCTCAGAACCTGAGACTTTTTCTTAAGGAAAAATGTCTCAGAAGCTGAAATTTTTTCTTTAGACAAAATTTTTCAGAATCTGATACTTTTTCTTTAGCAAAAATGCCTCAATTCAGAATCTGAGACTTTTTTTAAAGGAAAAATGTATCAAAATCTTAGACTTTTTCTATAAAAAAATGTTTCAGAATCTGAGACTTTTTCTAACGAAAAAATGTCTCAGAATCAGAGACTTTTTTTATATAATAAATATCTTGGAATCTAATACTATTTGTACTTGAAAAATGTATCAGATTCTCAGACTTGTTCCATAGAAAAAATGTCCCGGAAACTGCGATTTATATAGGAAAAATGTATCCGAAGCTGGGACTTTTTCTATAGGAAAAATGTCTTCGAATCTGAGATTTTTTCTATTGAAAAAAGATCTGAAAATCGGCGACTTTTTATAGAAAAAATTTCTTAGAATCTGGCACTTTTTCTTTAGAAAAATGTTTTAAGTATGTACATATCTTAAAAAATTTAAAATTTTTGGAAGAGAAAAATTATCAGAATTTATTTTCTCTTAATCAGTTACATTTTGTTTCAAGGGAAAGACGGCGGGAGAAAAAGTTTTTTTAACAAAAAATCTTGTACTTTGCTCAAACGAGAACTACAGTTTTATTTGTAATTTTACAAATTTATTTTCGTAATTGTATTTTACCATTTCGAAAGGTTATTTTACAAAAGAAAACTGTTATTTTGCAACAAAGTTTTTATTACGAGGATTCTAGTTGATTTACAAAAAAACTGTTATTTTACAAAAATTATGTTATACGAGGATTTATGTTGTTTAACAAAAAAAAAAACAATTTTATTGAAAAATATTTAAAAAAAAAAAGTTGACAAAATTTTGAAAAATTTATTACGAGTTATTTTACAAAATGATTTGATTACGAGGATTTATTTTGTTTAACAAAAAAAAATATTTTTGTAAATTTACCATTTTTGTTTGTAAATTAACTATTTTTTTTTTAAACTTTTTACCATTTTTTCTTGTAGGTTTACCATTTTTTTTTTATTTTTTCCGGTTTTAAAACAACATCTTTACCAATAAAATTGGTTATGGAAATCCTCGTAATTTTACGAGAATTTTACCTACCTCTTATTTTACGAGAACAGCCTCGTAAAACACGAGATATTTTGGTAACTTTACAAGGTTTTTTTTTGAGTATTAATGAAAAAAAAAAATGTTGGGCCCCCTGCGAAATAAAATCCTGGATACGCCCCTGGTTATAATATTAGTTGATAGTATATTCTTGAAAAATATTGTTTTTCATTTATTATAACTCAAAAGTTGATTAATTTACGAAATATCGCACCATTTTTAAATGTGAGTGATTTTGACACTTCAACTTCAAAAGTTTTCGATCAATTGGTTTACAGAAACAGTTTTTATCGCATCTTTCCAATAATTTTGAAAAAAATCATATTTGACAGAAAGTTTCCGCATAACAAAATTACAGAAACAGTCGAATACGAAAAGTCAGGTTTTGTAATACTTAATACATATTAATATTTTCTATTTTGAGAATACTTAATTAAAGGAACCCATTATATCATTTTTTTTTTTTTCTTGCATCACATTGAAAAACTGTGATCACGGTAACTGTTTAAAAGAACGGTGATTTGAAAATCACGGTAACTGAGAACGCCGTTATTCAAAAATCACTATATTGCTCATCTCTACCAATTTCATTATGCACCTGGGTGCAATGGGTGCCGACCACTGCTCTAATAACCGTACTATAATAGAATTTGTTTCGAAATTTGAAATTTGAAACACGTAAACGTGTTTTGTCCTCAAAAATCACCATTCCGAATTTTGAAGGAATCGGATCAGTTCTTCTTGTAGTCCCCATACAGGCCACCTTCCCGATTTTCACATAAATCTCTCAAATTATATGAAAATAGAAAATATTTCATTAAAATTTTGAGTGTGCGTGAGTAAGATTTTTGCGTGAGTAAGTGTGCGTGAGTCGATTTTTTTGCGTGAGTTTGCGTGATTTATTTTCTCTTCATATTTCCTTTCATACCAAAAAAAGCATACCAAAAAAAGCAAATTTGGCTTTTCTTCCCAAAAAAACCGAAAAAAAAATTAAAATTTCGCTAAACTTTAAATTTTGCTGAAAATTTTGAAAGATTTTTGAAATTTTAGTTTTTGAATTTTTTTTTGTATAAATAAGAGTTTCGTGAGTGTGAGTCAACGTGAGTGTGAGTGAAGCTTGCGTGAGTGCACGTGAGTTGTATTAAATTTACTCACGTGATTGTGAGTGAGTGTGAGTAGACAAAATATGTTTGTGAGTTAGTGTGCGTGATTAAAAAATTCCTGTCGTGAGCGTGAGTGAGTGTGAGTCAAAAATCTCTTACACGCCCATCTCTAATTTGCAACAAATCGAAACCTAAATCACTCAAATTTGATTTGTGAGTGTTTTTTACACTTATTAAATATTTGACAAAATATAGATCTAATCGGCCCATTTTTGAACTTGCGATCCATTTTTCGGCAATCTCTTGTGTAGGGTATTATAAGGTCGGTCTTGACCGACTATAATTTTCTTTCTGGTTTTTTTTTTTGCAAACTTACTTCTTATTTTTGTGTCTACTTTGTATACACTACTATTGAAAAAAAAGTACAGGCACAAATAAAAAACAAAACAAACGACGAGAGAGAGCATGTTGTCATTACAGTATGTTTGCGTTTCTGTTAATACTTTACAAATTTCTTTGTTGATGTTGTTTGTTGAAAAAAAAATTACGATTTTGTTAGATGGACAAATATCTTTGTACTTATTGATATTGTTTGTTGAAATATGACTTTTATTTTAAAAAGTCGTTAAGCGACATAAATTGTTGGAAAAAATCAGATTTATTTGCAAATTAGTGAACATTATGAACAAATGCGTTAATTGAAATAGTAAAAAATTTTTTTTTGTCTTATTGAAAAACTGCCGCAAATGTTTTGTTAAACGTTTTCTTTTATTTTGAAATAAAATTATTTGACTTATGTTAGTTTGTTGAAAACAAAATAGATTTTTTGTGCTATTGGCTAACGGTATGCCGTTTATAGTAAATGTTTGGTTGATATATGCTTTAGACATTTACAACTGCTGTTTGTTGAATTAGTATTTACGATTTGACTTTGTCTGTTTGCTAGGATATACATTTTTTAAAGCTTTAATTCTAATATATAATGCCATATCGAAATTTTCTAAAATTCGGTATTTTTAATAAAAAAAAAAAGCCTGGAGTTTCGACGAAATCAGTATTGCTGAATTCGGTATTGGCAACCTTAGTCTACTCTTATACCCTCAAATACCATAAAACTGTTATTTTTTTGTCTTTACCCATTATGATTTTAATATCCCCTTTCCTATATTACTCTGATATCAACTCAATTTTAATAAACAACCACATTATCAGCATAATAAATAAACAATAGAAAAAACAATCGTTTTCATGCGGAAACGTAAACAGGAATGAATTTTAACGGAACATAGACGTAATTTTAGAGAAACAAAAGACACCAAAGGAAAAAAAATCAATACAAATAAATGAATGAAAAAATCCGTACTAATACTAATGGTCTCAGGCCAAAAGCAAAGCCTAAATAAAATAACAATAAAATCCCATTACGCACTAACAAAAAGGTCAAAATGATAAGTGTATGAAACATGGCGTGCCATTGCACAGTGCAGGATTTAGAAAATTTGCAAAAGATTCAGGAAATTATCAAAATCAGGAAAATTTACAAAAAAAAAAAAATAATGAAAAATACAGAAAAACACAAAATAATTAAAAAACTCAGAAAATTTAAGAAAACTGCAAAAAAAAAACGAAAAAATTTACAGTGTTAAGTTCGGGCGTACCAAATTGTAAAAAATATAAAAATCCAACCAAAAAGCTGTAAATTTGGTGAATGAGTGCATTACGTAAGTGCAAAAATTTTTTTTTTCATTTTGGAGAGTATGAAAGATTCGGCACAAAAGAAATTAACACTCTCACTTTGGTTCATTTGTAAAACAAATGGAACATTTTTATGTCAAAAGCTTAGACTTGGTGAAAAAGTAGTTTTGGTAAAAAATGGAATTTTTTTAATGAAAAACAAAATTATGATAAATAACAATTTTATGAAAACAGAATTTTTGTTGAAAAAAAAATTTTTTTTTGATGAAGAAAAAAAATGTTTGATGAAAAAAAAAAAATTATGAAAAAAATGTTTGATAAAAAAAAACATAGAAGAAAAACTAATTTTTGATTAAAAAACAAATTTTAAAGAAAAAAAAAAATTAAAAAAAAAATTGTTGAAAAAAAAAAATTTATGAAAAAAAAATTTTTTGATAAAAAAAAAAAATATTTAAGCAAAAAAAAAAAAAAATGATGAAAAAAAAACTTAATGGAAATTTTTTTTTGTTGAAAAATAATTATATTACTTTTTATTAACCTGCTGCACACTGGGACACAGGAGGTTTTTTCCGGCCAAACGTCTTTCCACTTGTCATAGCATGCCAAAACTTGGTATGTTAAAGTTTTCGGGGTACACGATTTCAAAACTGAACTCAATAATACAAAATTCAAAATGGCGGATCCAATATGGCATCGAAATTTTTTAAAAATGGTCCGATCAAAAAGAAAATTTGTGTCTAGAAGGTCCTATATCCGCTGAATGTAAATTCGATGCTTACAAATACCAAATTTAAAATGGCAAATCCAAAAAGGCGGCTGAAACTTTAAAAAATTGTAAGATTCGAATAAAAATTTTTGAAGTTGTAATTCTAAAGTTTTTGGGGTCCACAATTTCAAAAAAGAAGCTCAAAATACAAAATTCAAAATGGATAATCCAATATGGCGATGAAAATTTTTAAAAGTGGTGCGATTTACAAGATAATTTGAATCTAGAAGGTTTAAAACCGCTGACTCCGAATTCAAGGCTTAAAAATCCAAATTCAAAATGGCGAATCCAATATGGCGGCAGAAACTTTTGTTAACAGTTAGAATAAAAATTTGTAACGAGGTTTAATTGTCGTTGCTAAATCAACAGCAGGTCCGTCGCCAAATTGAAGCAACGGAATTGTATTCAGCAACATAAAGACCGCCTACATACATATTAGATCCGCCATTATTTAATTTAAGTTTTAAGAAAACAACTTACTAAATGGATGTGCAAATATTATTTTTGTTGTGGTCGTCAAACAAGCCCATATACTATCAAAATCGCATTTTTACCAAAAAAATTGTACAGCGCCGCCATAAAAATTCAAAAATAAAATTTGCACGTCCATTCAGAAAGTTGTTTCCTTAAAACTTTAATTTGAAAATGTCGGATCTAATATGTATGTAGGCGGTTTTTATTGCGCTGAATTCAATTCCGTTGCTAAAAAAAAATTTAATTTCAATTCAAAATATACGCCCTTAAAAGGAAGACGGGCCACAAAAAATGGTCTTTTCTCATCTCTTGGTCCATGTACATTCAAAATAATTCTACAGTAAAAGAATTAGTAAGTGATTTGGAACCAAAATCTACTAAAAAATTACTAATTACCAGTACTACAGTAGTTTTTTAGTATTACTGGTTTCGAATAATATTAATGACAAATTTTAGTATTGATCACCAACGCCTGCACTAGATCATTTTGGACTAAAAAATTAGTTCATTAAATTTTTAGTATTGAATACCCACGTTTTTTGTTTTGAATGTAAAGGACACTGACGTTCTTCTCGTATAAAAATCTTTCGTTTATTAAAAAAAAAAATTTCATTTTTTGGGATGATGTTTTAGTTCTACAAGAGGGAAATTTGTTCCCCGTCTCCGATTTTGCCCATTATTAAACACACCTACCGTGAGATAATAAGACTTATTCGTGGCACACTTCAGAGGTCTAGCTGTACACTCAAAGAAAAATGCTTCATCATATTGATGATACGGTTTCATCACTTGCTGTCATCAATTTTGATGAGAAATTTCATCATATTGACGAAGATTTTCTTCTATATGATGAAACATGTCATCCAAATTAAAAAAACAAGTGATGACACATTTCATCATGTCATCAAAAAGTGTCATCAACACGCCTTTCATATGTTTTTTTGTAAATAATTAAATTAATGTTAAAGTAAATAAAAATATTAAATAAATATATTAAAAAAATATAAAAAAATAAAAAAAAAAACAAAAAAAAAAAAAACAATAAAAAAAAAAAATTTAAAAAAAAAAAATCCTGCCCCGGCTGGTACTTGAACCCACGTTCCCCAAGTTGCAGTGTTTATTGTCAACGCCTTAGCTAGTTCAGCCAACTAGAGATAAAAATCTCGCACCACTACTTACAAGGGAAGTCTCCCTGGTGTCACCCTCCGATCTTCATGAAATTTGGATATGTTGTTAAGAACGAAAATTAATTCGACACGTATTTTTTTTTAGCGGCCCAAACTCATTTTTAGGGGGGGTCGATTTGTATGGGGGGAAATTGACCTTTTTAAGTTTTTTACGATTTACGCCTATTTATACAAAATTAATATAGGCACGTGTGGTATCAGATTAAAGGTATTAAAAATACCTATCTTGTGGTGCTAACTACGGGCCAAAGAAGTTAATATTTTTCGTCTTATTAACAAAAACGTCCAAAAATTTTGGTATTTTACTCAATATGACGAAAAGTTGTACATGTTTAGACACGTTCTTAGCACACGTAGATAGGTTTTCCAAAGACCTTTCATTTGGTATGTAACATGACTAGGTTTCTTTGCATAATATAGGAGATAAACGAAAAAAACTGAAAAATGGCCTTGTCTTCCCCCCTACTTTTTACCCCCTAAATATGAATTTGGGCCGCTAAAAAAAAATACGTGTCCCTTTATTTTTTCTGATCTACAAAATAAAACCAATTCCATAAAGATCCGCGGGTGACACTAGGGAGACTTCCCTTGTTAGTTAGATAACGTTTTCTAATATGTAATTGTGAAGACTCAACATTTTTCGTTATATACAATGTATAATATGTATATATACATGTTTTTAAACATTTTATGAATGTATAATATCCCTCTCTTTCCCTCTCACTGCTTTTAGCAAAGCATAGTTACGCACAAACTTTTAGCGTTATTATTAGCACACAACAAACAAAACGGCTTTTTATTGGTATTATGTATTGTCATGCTGTAGGTCAGTGGCTAGAGGCTAAGCCCAACAAACAAGAGGTCCGGCGTTCTAATCTTAGTGGATACGGAAAAAATATGTAAGTTTTTAAAAATTAGAAAATAACAAACAATTGTAAGTTAATGAAAATAAATTAAATAAAATCAAATAAAAAAAAAACTTTTTTTATTTTTTTTTCTTATTTTTCAAATAAAAAATGTTATTGATGACACCGCTTCATCATATTGATGACAAGTTACATTGGACGAAAAATGATGTAACATTTCATCATATTGATGTTACTTTTCATCAATATGAAGAAGCTTTTTCTTTGCGTGTATTGGTTTGGATACAGTCCACTCGAGTCTTCCACATACATACGAGCAGAAAGACGGAAGGACATCGCTAGAATTTCTTAGAATCGATCATGGATCAATAATATGCCTGTTCGTTTACCTTACTACAATCTACTCATTTTTACTACTTTTACTACAGCTGGAAATTTTCAGTACAAAAAGTAAACAAAAATTTCCAGTTGTAGTAAAAATAGTAAGAAATTTAAGTAAACAAACAGACCTAATATATGCCCCTAAGGGGTCGTCCACCGATATTTCGATGCGTTACACAAATTAAGTATGCTTCACTATTGTGGTTGGAGGATATAAAAAAAAATCAAAAATTAATACGCATCTACATTAATCTACATTTATTAATATGTGCAAAATTGTGCCACTTTTTTTGATAACTTTAATTCCAATCTTTATACTGGTGTTGCAAAAGTATCATGCGGTTTTTCGCAATCTGCATTCGGCGTCAGGTATATGATGAAAAAAAAAAAACAAAAAAAATTTTAACAGCCTCGTAACTTCAAATTTTCTGGTATTATTATTTCTTTATTTTATCGAAACAATGCTTATGGTATTATCTTAGATTCCACAAAAAGAATTAAAAAATGTTTCCACACCCTGAGTCTTTAATTTTCAAAAGATCAACTTTTCGCAGGTGTAATCGGAATATTAGAAAAATTTTGGAGGAACTACTTCTAAGTGTGCCCAACATAATGGCATTACATTTTTTTGCGAAGTACAAAAAGTGACTTTTGGAGGGAAAATGCTGTCTGTGTCCCTTTGTGCATTCTAGCGATGTCCGTCTGTCTATGGAAATGGTGATCACGGTCAAAATACAACACGGAGCTAACTGCAATTTAGCATGTTTTTAGAAGTTCTCCCGAGCAGTTTGGTATTGCATTTGAGCGATATCGGTTTAGCGGTTCAAAAGTTATGAACGAAATTGTAAGGACACCTCAAATATTTTAGTACATTCAACATAACCTAAAAATACAAAATGCTTTAATTCGGCTGCTAGTTGACATATGTGAACATAATTGAACACCAAATGGTATTTAAACAAGTATGAACATATTTTTTGACAAAAAAAACTGATTTTTTTTGGCAATTTATAGCGGAAAACAAGTTTTTTGCATTAACCTTTTCGAAATTGTGGAGGATATCAATACATTCGGCAAGGCCGAATTTAAATTTTTTACTTGTTTTTTTTTTTTTTTTAAATGTTAAAAAAGTACAAAAAAAAAAATCTTTTCAAAAATCTTATAAAAATTTTACAAAATAACATGTATTCTACTAAACTCTGCAAGTTTACAGAGTTATTTTCTGTAAAATTTTGGTTGAATTTTACAAATATATGTTAATTGACTGAGTTTTTCTTTGCTAAATGGTGTTTTATTTAACCAATATTTTACTAGAAACTCTGTAAATTAACAGATTTGTTTGTTAAAATTATTTTATAGAGTTTTGTAGTAAAATAAAAAAAAATGTTGCTAGTTGGAAAAGGCAATGGCTCCAATGCAAAATGGCCCCAAAGCCAAAAATGAAAAAAGGCCCCAAGTTTGGAGTCTTTTAAAAATGAAATATCACCCCACTATGAATTATGAAAAGTTACCCCAATTTTTAGTGAAAAATTACCCCAAAAAATTGAAACCATTTTCATAAAAATGAAAAAAGTCCCCAAATTGCATTAATTCTACAATATGAAAAATGGTCCCACATAAAAAATAATTTTCAAACCAATATGAAAAGAGGCTTTAAATTTAATAAATCTTGCAATCGCGCGAAATAAATAAAAAACACTTTAATATTATGCCCAAAAATGCTTTAATTTGCGGGGTGGGTGGGTTTAATGCATGGAGTTTAAAACTCTTAAGCCCGGCCGAAAACCGGCTACGCAGAAAAAAAATTTAAGAAAAAAATTAAATTGCACACAGATATTAATTGTGAACTACTATACTAATTAGTTGTTGATAATCCGAAAAATATATGAATTATATTTTTCTCTTAAAAGTTTTTCTGCGTAGCCGGCCTTCGACCGGGATTAGGGATTACTAACTCCATGCATTCAACCCACCCTCTTCGCAAAATAAAGTTATTATGACCGAAGTTTTTTTGTACTTACAATTAGTTCTCATGAATGGAGGTTATGAAATTAAAAAAAAATGCATGTAATTTCAAAAAATCAAATTTAGGATCATTTTTCATTATGCAAAATGGCCCCAAATGACAAAATGGGCCAACATGTTTGGGTTGATTTTTAATGAAAAATGGCCCTATTTAAAATAGGAAAAATTACCCCAAAAAATCTGGAAAATAGAGCTCAAATTTTCGTGTTGTTGTACTCAATATAAAAATTTGGGGCAATTTTTCATTTTTGTTTTGGTGCTATTTTGCATTGGACCATTTTTCATAGTGCGTTTGGAAAAGTATGGTTTACCCTGTTAAATTAACAGAGCTTTTATGTAATTTAACAGAGTTATTACCTTGTGTGTAGAATTTACTTTTTTCCCAAAATTTCGCTAAAACTGAAGTAAAATTGTTGATACATCGATTAATAGCTTCTAAGCTGATAATCAGATTGAAAAATGTTGTATAAAGGATGGATAGATAACTAAACTACCTTTAATTTAAATCCAAAAACCATGACATACAATAATTTGTTCCGGAGATAGCTTTAAACAAAATTTGCATAAGATATATTGCTTCAAGTGATATCTTTATTTTCCATGCCATACAATTTGAAAATCATTAACTTTGTAAATTTTTTTTGTTAAAAACTGGCTCAAATCAGCAAATCTTTAACGACATTTTGCAAGAAAACTGTACCATACATCGAATAACGAAGTACGCCATTGGAATCAGCATGTCTTAAATATATAGAAACGATGGTCACACCTCTTGTTTTCTAAAATAGTGGTCAGTTTTGTCACGCTGTGGTATTTGGCTAACTTTACAGAAACGTTAAATTCAGAAGATTTGTCTGCTTATTAAGGCTGCGTTTCGGAACTATAGCAGTAGTAGTTCCGCGTTCGGAACTACTATAGCTGAATAATTTGTTTGCTATGACATACAAAATTGCCGAAATATTTTAAAAAGTTTTTGGAAATCTTACACTGTGCATTGCAGCAACAACAAGTTAAATGTTTGTTATAAACCTTATTATTAGCTAAAGAGATTCTTGCGTTACAAGCAATGAAGGACATTTCGTACATTTATTAGAGGAGCCTAAAAGACAATCAATAAAATTATTGCTTAAATGGCTACAAAAACAACGTTTATAACAACGGAACTAAATAAAATCAAAAAGGATGATATCGTTGTTATTTGTGCTGCTTTTGTTGACGATACTTACGTATATGTTAAGAAACACCGAAAAAAATTGGTTTACTGTAATTCAAAAAGTTTTCCAATAACAAGCCTATACTTGAAAGTACACTTTTTGGAACCGTTGGACTAATTGATGTAAATGTAGCTTTTTCTTTAAGAATTACTGATCTTAAAACTGTTAAAAAAAAACGCATTTGATGTGGATAAAAGTGTCTATTTATAAAAAATGTCTTAAATTGTAAATTATTCTGATCTGCTAAGTATAATATATAAATGGCGAAATTTTGAAATTTTATAAAAGTAAAGAACACCCACTGACAACTTCACCAAACGTCACTGGAAAAATTGTACAACAGTAGGTACTGCTTTTTCGGAACTTAAGGAAGCATTAGATAGGCATTTTTTGCATGGTAAAAAAAAATTCAATTTTTAACGTCTGTTGTATTCTCCTAGACCTAAATTTTATGTAATTCTTATTTGAGATAAATCGAAAAAAAACTTTATTTGAAAAAAATTGTTGAGAAAATATGTTTGTGAAAAAAAAGTTCCGCGGAAAACAAATTGTTGGTGAAACAAAATGCCGCAGAAAAAATGCCACAAAAAAATTTGGGGAAATAAAATTGCTAAAAGGAAATAATTTGAAAAAAAAATCGGGAAAGAAAAAACGGCAAAAAAAATTTTAGGTTAGTAGAAAAAACCACCGTTTTCGTGGTGTTTTTACATTTTCGCTTATAACTTTTGAACCGCTGAACTGATATCGCTAAAATCCAATACCAAACTCCTGGAAGGAATTACAAGCAAATATGTTAAGTAACAGTCATATCTGTGTTATATTTTGGCCGTGAAAAAGAATTTTTCCATACAAACCAAACAAATTTTTTTTTATTTTTTTTAATTATTGTACTGTGAAACTTTGTACATTTGTTAAACAAATGGAACATTTTTATCTCAAAAGTTAAGACTTGGTGAAAAAGTAAGCTTGGCAAAGTAAATTGAAAAAAAAAATTGATAAAAAAAAAAAATTATAAAAAAAATGTATAAAGAGAAATTCGATGAAAAAAAATTGAAGAAAAAAAAAAAATTTACGGCAAAAAAATTTTTTATAAAAAAATTTATGCAAAAAAAAAAAATGATAAAAAAAGACACTCTAGCTATTTACATCCGTCCATCTGTCTGTGGAAAGCAAGATGCAGTCCAAACCAAAAGAGCTGTAAAGTTAGTTAATAAGTGTATTACTTAAGTGCCAAAAAGTGTTTTTACATTTTGGAGAGTATACAAGATTCGACACCGAAGAATTTAAGACTCACTTGTTTTTTGTACATTTGTTAAAGAAATGGAACATTTTTGGTAAAAGGTTTGGTAAAATATATTGGAAAAAAATGTTTGATAAAAAAAAAGAAAATGTTGTGATGTAAAAAAAAAATTAATGAAAAAAAAAATTTTGATGAAAAAAATCTATGAAAATAAAATTTGATGAAAAAAAATTTAAGAAAAAAAAAATTTTATGGCAAAAAAAAAATTTTGATAAAAAAAAAATTATGCAAAATAAAAAAAAATCAAACAAATTTTTTTTTTATTTTTTATTTTTAATTTAGTCATTTCTTAGGGCCTTAAACAAACCAAGACAGATTGAAAGTACTTGTATGTAGTAGAAAACCCCCTATGTGTTTTGCTCTGTAAAGTCTCAATTTTTTTTGAAGACTACTGAATTTTTAATTTTTTAACATGATAATGTTTTTAGGCTGGTGTCTAATTTTAAAAAAGTTGCAGGACGCCACCTCAGTTTGACTATAGAAGCTAAAAATTAACGAAAAAGAAAACAAGAATTACTATTTTCATTTTCTCAAAACCAAAAATTTTGATAACTTGGGCTTGTAACTTGGATAATAATTCACCTCGTGGTGAATAAAACCGTTTTTCACCAGCTGGTGAATAAAAAGTAACATAATTATTTTTTAACAAAAAAATTTTTTTTTTTTCATCAATTTTTTTTTTTTGTTTTCATCAATTTTGTTTTTCCATAAAATTTTTTTTTCCATCAAATTTTTTTTCATCAAATTTTTTTTCTCATAATTTTTTTTTTTTCATCAATTTTTTTTATTTTTCATCATTTTTTTTATAATTTTTTTATCAATTTTTTTTTTCATCAAATTTTTTTTTCAGCATTTTATTTTTTTCATCAATTTTTTTTTTTTTTCATAAATTTTTTTATTTTTCATCATACTTTTTTTTTCATTATATTTTTTTTACAAATTTTTGTTTTTTTTATCAATTTTTTTTTTCATCATATTTTTTTTTTTCATCAATTTTTATACCCTCCAACTACAGTATGGGGTATACTCACTTTGTCATTCCGTTTGTAACGCATCGAAATATCGTTCGGGGATCCCAAAAAATTAATGCAAAAGTATATATATTGTTGATCTATGATCGATTCTAAGACATTCTGTGAATGTCCGTCTGTCCGTCCGTCCGTCTGTCTGTAGATAACACAATGCAGTCCAAAATAAAACAGCTAGGCTCCTGAAGTTTGGCACAAATATGTCTCATGTTCATAGGCAGGTTAAGTTCGTGAATGGGCAAAATCGGGCAAGGGGGAAAAAAGTTCCCCCTTTAAGAACTGAACTAACATCTATTTTTGTATTTTTGTTAAATAAATGAAACATTTGGTATATTTATCGCGATGGAAAGGTGCGTTCAAAGTCCCCTACTGACCCCCCTCACCCCCCCAAAAAACCGCCCCTGACAATTTTTTTTACCATTTTGGAGGGTATAAAAGATTCGGCACAGCCGAATTTAACACTCTCACTTGTTTTTCATTATTTTTTTCATCAAAATTCTTTTTTTCATAAATTTTTTTATCAAATTTTTTATTATCAATTTTATTTTCACCAAAAAAATTTTTTTTCCGTATTTTTTATACCCTCCAACCACAGTATGGGGGTAAACTCACTTTGTCATTCCGCTTGTAACGCATCGAAATATCGATCGGGGACCCCATAAAGTATATATATTATTGATCCATGATCGATTCTAAGACATTCTATGAATGTCCGTCTGTCCGTCCGCCCGTCCGACTGTCTGTAGATAACACAATGCAGTCCAAAATAAAACAGCTAGACTCCTGAAGTTTGGCACAAATATGTCTCATGTTCATAGGCAGGTTAAGTTCGCGAATGGGCAAAATCGGCCCTGGGGGAAAAAAGTTCCGCCTTGAAAAACTGAACCAACCTCTGAAAAAATTTTTTTTTTTTTTTACATGTTTTTTTTTGTATTTTTGCTAAATAAATGAAATGTTTGGTATATTTATCACGATAGGAAGGTGCTCTCAATGTTCCCCACTGACCCCATCACCCACCACCCCAAAAAAAAACGCCCCTGATAAATTTTTTTTTTTTACTTTTTATGCATTTTGGAGGGTATAAAAGATTCGGCACAGCCGTATTTAACACTCTCACTTGTTTTTCATCAATTTTTTTTTTAAACAAAAAATTTTCTTTTCATCAAAAAAATTCATAAAAACTTTTTTTCACCAAAAATTTTGGGTTCATTAACTTTTTTTACATAATTTTGTTTTTCGTGTAAAAAAATTATTTTTTTTTTTTTTCAAAACTACTTTTTCACCAAGTCTAAGTTTTTCGCATAAAACTTTTCCATTTGTTTATCAAATGTGCATACATATATAAAACAAGTGAGAGTGTTATATTCTTTGGTGCCGAATCTTTTATACTCTCCAAGATGTAAAAACACTTTTTTGCACTTATTTTTGCACTCACTTACGAAATGTACAGCTCTTTTGGTTTTTTTAATGGGGTCCTCGACTGATATTTCAATTCGTTTTGCATGGAATAGCAAAGTAATATAACATTATTTTTTCTAAAAAAAAAAACGTTGCTTTGGCAAGTACAGCCAAATCTTCCGCAAAGCATTATCATGATTTAATGCTTTGGGCAAGAGTACAAAATTCGCATGCATTTTTTCAAAAGCGTTTTGGAAAAAGTCGAAAAAAATAAGGTAAAAGTTTTTTTTGAGCTTGAACTTGAGATTGGGATTACG
The DNA here is from genome assembly GCA_963921195.1 of Pegoplata infirma. Taxonomy (NCBI): domain Eukaryota; kingdom Metazoa; phylum Arthropoda; class Insecta; order Diptera; family Anthomyiidae; genus Pegoplata; species Pegoplata infirma. The sequence continues at coordinate 71,353,117 of OY992536.1, read as the reverse complement.
GGGTTGAAACAGCATTTACAGGTTTTCATTTCGTGATCCTGTTTCCTTTTAAAAGGACTTCAAATTTTTAGATGATTAAATTTTGTAAAATATTTTTTGAATATTTGTACCTGACCTACGATGCCATTATTGACAGAAGATGAAAGAGGAGGGTCTCCCCTAATATTCCTATTTTATAATTTTTACGTATCAGGAAAAAGGAGGCAAGTTACGTTCTTTCAAAAATTTATCCTTTAATATAATTCAAAGTTTGGAACAATATATTTTGATAAGGTTTTCAAATGACTTTATTCACATTCTTTTATTATGATACGGCAAAATAGAAAAATGGATAAATTAGGGGAGATCCTCCTCTTTCATTATCCGTCACCAGTGTCATCCCAGGACAAGTAAAAATATTTCAAAAATATTTTACAAAATATATAATTATAATACTTTAAAATTTTGAAATCCTTTTAAAAGGAAACAGGATCACGAAATGAAAAACTGTAAATGTTTTACTCCATTTCATCTCTACTCTCAGAAGCATATCATTCGGTTCATGTTTGATATTGGCTGTCGGACGGTGAAATTCCCGTTTTCTGCAGAGAGGGTGGGTTTAGCTAAGACACTAAATTAATTTATGGAGTAATTTATAAAAAATGTAATCCCTAAGCTCGGCCAAAGGCCGGCTATGCAGGAAAACTTTTTAGACAAAAAAATATAAAATTTTTGGGATAATGACCAATTAGTATAGTGAACGTAACCCCTGTAATGGGTATTATGGCCGAAAAGGCCATATTCCCTATCAATCTGGGAATTATGTCCTTTTTTTATTGGGATTTGTCCAAATTATTTTCGGTCCCTGGCACAGTGGGAAAAAACACCAATCTGGCAGGAAAAAAATCATATCTTCTAAACTATTGGTCTGATCCGATAACAATACTTGGAAATTTTATAGCTAAGGATATGAGCTTTTTGTATAATGAATAATAAGAAACTGTGTTTCAATACAGGGTGCCCCAAAAGGTGTTATATACGAGTACCTCAGGAGTATTTTTTTTGTACCTGTTAGCTGTGGAAAATTATATTTAAAATTAGAATTTTATACTTTTTGAAAAGTAAATGGGGTTATCAAATATTGTAAGTGAAATCTGATAACATTTGGACATATACCCTACATCCAGCATATAACTAAAATAGGAGTCTTAGCACCTGATTTCATAAGCATATACGAATTTTTAGTTAACCTTTTGTCAATGTATAGTGCCATTGCCTCTTCTGGTGTGTATTATGTCGGTGCTTCAGAGGGGTAAAATACGGCTTTTTTTCATCTTTGTAGCCCTTTTTGGTGTTTTTTTAATTTCCTCTAATAATTGGGCTGCATCTCTCTTTCCAGATTTGTACAGACTTACTTTCGTAGCGACCAATAATTATTCCTTGATGTTATTTTGTACAAAATCCGAAACACGAATCCTCTTGGAATTTTTTGTCGTTTCCAAAAAAGTCTTCAAAGGAGGCCCTCGTGGTTGTGACGGTCCTGGTTCTTCGTCTTCTACTAGAAAATCTATATTTTCATTCAACCATATATTGTATTGATTTTCAAAACTATATAAATTGCGAGAAACACTGGCCCATCTACATTTAAATTTACTACATAAATCTCGCACACTAACAGTTAGTTTTTTATAGCTATCATTTTCGTTGCAGATGTTATTTCCAAGTTTGGACAAGATATAATTGATAACTGTTGAGTTCCGATCAGAAGCACTGTCGCATTTACGCCAAACTTCAAATATCTCTCTCTGTTGAAATGACATGTCAAACAAATTTAAAAAAACTAAAGAGTTAATTAACCAATTCAAATGATAGTATTAAATTTATTATTATTTATAAAAATATTTTTATTAAGAATTTTTTCACCAACTGAATGCGAATTAAATCGGTTATTTAAAAATCATAAAATCAAAAATAATCTTAATTAAGCACGAACTTTTTCTAATATTTCGACGCTCTACTATGTTGAAAACAAATTACTTACAATCCTTCGCGATTTTCAACATATACGTGAGTCGCGTTCATCGCTGCCTACGTTTAGAATTATAATTATTGAAAGACCAAAATTACAAAAATAATTTTAAAAAATCGCTACGCAGGCCTACGCAGCTAATTTTTTGAATAGTAATACTTCATTATATGTAGAATAATCCATAATTAAAGATTAAGCAGCATCTGACAGCGTTTTTTTTGTAGCTCCATAAGAATTTAAACAAGTTAAAAAAAAAACATTGTTTATGAAATTCGTTACGAGGGAGCCTTCGCAAAACAGATAACGTATGGAAATTTATACATAATATACCTAATAGCACCCTTTAAAAGAAATCAAACACTTGGTAGGTAACGGCTTACCCTTTCCGATACACGGCAATGACAAGTTTACTATTATAAACAATTAACTGTGATAGCCCAATAAATTGTCAACATTTGATAGTGTGTATTTCCCAAATGGGTTAACTAAATTTTAAGTTCTTTACGGTTTTAAGTGCAGTCACTATCCCGCTTTAAAATCACACTAAAACTTTGTTAAAATCTCTTAGTTATATTTTGAATTATTTCCCGCTAGATTGGCAATTTTTCCCACTGTGCCTGGGCAAAAAATTTGAAGAAGTTTTATAAAAAAAAATTTAAAAAAAAAAATCGAAGAGTACAAAAATTTTCCAAAATGAGATTTAAATTTTAAAACTTAAAAATCGCATACTAAAGCGCTTTTAAGAATTTTTTGCGATTTTTTTTTTAAAGTACGCAAAAAAAAAAAATTTTGAAAAAAAAATTTCAAATTTGGACCATTATTGAAGAAGTTATGAGTAAAAGAAGTTTGAGTAAAGGAACAAACTAAAAATTTTTAAAAATTCGATATCTTTTGAACGGGTCATCAAAAAAATCTGAAAACTTACCATGAAAGAGTTTTCGAAGGGTACTAAAAACTGTAAACAAATTGGGAAAATCTAAAAAAAAAATGTTTCAAAGTGTCCGATTTGACATGGCATGTCCCATATACATCTCCATATAAACTACCCCAACGATTATACATTTTTCACAATAACGAACTTAACGAAGCCGAATTTGGAAACGACCGATACACCATTGGATGGGTCTTCAAAAAACCTTTTGACCTGTATAAAATGTTCATATAGTTTCTTTTGAAGAAATGGGAAAAAAAGCCTCAAAAAACGAAAAATATCCTGTTTTTTCCCCTCCTCTTTGACCCGCTAAATGTGAGATTGGGCAGCTATAAAAAAAACAGGTAACTCTTATTTTGCTCCCCTCTTTCCTATATGCAAGTTTCAAGACAATCGGCTAATGCCCTGTAAAAGACCTTCCTTGTTAGTGATAGAGGGTATATCACAAAATCTTTTTTAAATTTCAACTCAGTGAAACTGAAATAAATGTTTAAAAAAACCGTCAGTTTTTGGAATTTAGAAAAACTGTAAATGCAGTTGTACAAACAAGACCTTGAACCATCACTGAGCAAAGTTTAAGGATTACCCCACTTTATCCGTAAAAGTTACAGAGGGTTAAAGTTGAAAAATCGATAAAAATGGCTTGAAATAATCCATAGTTTTTACCTTCTTTCGCTTTTTTTTTAGGTTCTCCTTATATTTCAATCTTTTCCGGCATAACACAAAGTCAGTACATATAAGAGATTATTTAAATGTTGGTTTGATAGATGCTTCATCGCTTGGTAAGAAGTTATAAGACGGTTAAGTTCGAAACCAAAAATTAAGAGTTTTTAAATTTTCGAGGTTTTTTGATCAGGGATTTCGGCCCCCTCTATAAAATGAAAAAAGTTGAACTAGAGTTGGTAGCTGTTGTAATTCTTAACATTTAAGAATTAATCCCGTTAATGCGCCACGAATACTTTAGGAGTTTCAGCAGATCAAAGTTCGAAGGAAAAAACGTAATTTTTTTTAAAATACCAGTTTTTCGCGAGGCACATTCGCGGTTTCATTCGAAATTTGGTGGACTCTTGCGTAAATCGAGTTTCTTGTGAGTTTTCATAAAAAAATCACTGGCGGGTTTATAAACAATAAATTGCAAAAAATTTATGGCGTTTTTGAAAATTGTGCGAAATTTGCAAATCTGTTTCCTATTTTTTTAGTAGCAATTTCATTTTAATACACCAAAAGACGTGCCTTAACGAGTAGAACTGATTTGCTTTTTGACTTTTTACTTTAAGCCATTCTGAGCGGAAAGCGCGATGATTTTATCTAAACCTGTTTTGATCTGGCACATCAAAGGCTTTACACGAAATCGGATGAAATTTTTGTTAAATGAAAGCCCACTAGATGTGTCATCATAAAATCGGAGGCGGGTTAAAAAATTTTGATGATTATAGATTTTTTGGACCATATTAAATTTTCTTATTATAAAAAAGCATCACCGACTTTTTTAAACACTGGTACAATGATACGATTTTCCGTGATTTTTTTTCCAGTAATACCAACGCGCATTGCTTAAATATGTTATGAAAAATTGTGAAACTTTTCTTTTACCGCGAATTAATCGCGATTGTAGGTACTTAGATATTTTTTTTTAAATCGTTTGGTCATTAAAGGGTTAAATTTAAATCATATATTTTTGAAGAAATTATATATCCTGGCATGTTTTAATAACGCATGCAACAAATGCGTAGAATAAAAAATCTTTAAAATATTTTTAAGATTTTTAAAACCGTTAAATCTTAAAACCGCCATACCTTTTGACCCCCTTGCGCGATTTAATTGACGCGAACGAATTTATTATTCTTAAATAGCTTCTAATATTTATGCCAACTTTCATCGATGTGCCATCAAAACAAAAATCACATCTTTTTTACCTCAAAATTTAAGTCTTAGACGGAACTCCTCATATATAAGTTTGTCATTCCGTTTGTAACTCATCGAAATATCGTTCAGGGACCCCATAAACCATATTTTTGACAAAAAATAAAAAAATCGCGGATTGTTTTTTACCAAATTTTTTTTTCAAAAAAAAAAAAAAATTTCGCGGAAATTTTTTTTCAGAAAATTTTTTTTCCCAAACTAATTTAGTTTTAAATAAAGTTTTTTGTAATAACCTTTTTGAAATTGTGGAGGGTATCACTACATTCGGTAAGGCCGAATTTAACTTTTTTACTTGTTTTCGTTAATTTTGGGCTAAATTTCGTATTTTTCTTTTTGTGTAATTTTGCATATTTTTTGGGCAATTTTGCATTTGGGCGATTTTTCTTAAAATTTTTTGGGCAATTTTGCCTACAGCCACTAAAAAATGTCAAAAAAAAATTTTGTCCCGGTAACTTTTTCTAGACGGGCCACCATTATTCTAACCACATTATTCTAAGATCTAAAAGGATACAAATTTGAAGAAAAATTGTCACTCTAAGGAAGCATATAGACAAAAAACCATAATGCATAAATATAAAACGTGAAACAATAAAAGCAAAAACAACAACAAATCTAAGCTAATGAAGATAAACAAATAAATTCTAGTTTATTTATTTTTTTTTTTATTTCTAACAGAAAACAATAACACAATAAATTTCGATTTGAATATACATTTGTAAGTAACCAACGATGCCTCCAAAAAAGGGATCTAAAATATAAAATTTCATTTTGCTGCTAAAACAACAAAAACATTCATGGAGAGTTTAGCATTGAATACCGTTAATAATGGATGCTGTCTATGTGTAGTTATAAGTGTGTGTTTGTTTGTGTGTAACTGTTTGTACACACAGAAAACAAATTTGCTAATTTCCAACTGAAATTCAGTTGTTTCAACAAAAATTCAGTTGGTGCATTTGTATTAAGGCTAAAACAACTAAATATCGGTAGTTACAACTAAATTTTGTTAATACAACAGTCTTTTAATTGAAACAACTAAAAAATTCGTCTGCCACAGTGAAAATTAGTAGCAGCAACCGAATTTTGAGTTGCAACAACTGAAGAATTCAGTTGGAAATTTATTTTTCTCTGTGTACAGATGTGTATGTGTATTTTTATTTCCAAAAGAGTAAAGATGCTTAGTATCATAATTTATTGGTTCCTGCTGAGGCTACCAAAAAACAACAAAAATAACAAACCTACTTTTCACTTTTGGCAAATTTTTAACTTCCTTTATCATTACATTCAGTTTGTTTTGTTTGCAAAGCATTTTTACAAATCCATTGTCTATTTACTGCCTCCTTGCCTGCCTATGGTGGACTTTTTTACATCTTTCACATCGTCGCAAAAATATTTTCTTCTCAATTGTTTTTCATACGGTTACGCTAAATTTACGAAACTTCCTTGTTGAATATTTCACCATCTACATCATGTAGACTACATGTTACTCTTACTGCTGATTCTGCTGCTTCACTTTGTTGCTTACTGTAACTCAATGTCATGGTTGTAGCCAAGGCAGTCATCATAAACATACGTTATCCTGGAAAACAGCGTTACATTGTTATAAATCTTTTAAATTAACAACTTTTGCTTTATTAACACAATTTATTGGCAGCTGCTACCACCTTGATTCCTTAAGTTACAACAAAAAAAAAAAAAGTATTGTTGTCTCGCGATGGAATGATATGTGTTACTTACGGCCCTCCAAATGATATAAACGGTTCTCATACCTCGATCAACATGAACATGCTTGATCAACATGTACGTGCTAGAAAAATTTGGATTGCAGTTTTGCAACCTGGAGCTCCATTTTATATGAAATCAAGCTAAATTTTTGAAAGAACCTGTATCAGTGGACCACTAAAAGTAAGATTTTTTTTTGTTTTTTTGACTTTATTACAGCGAATATTGCTGTAATAATACGTTATGTGTTAGAAAAAATTGGAGGGGAGATTAGGATTCAGGAGAGCAAAATCTATAAGAATCAGTTGGATATTTCGCTGGTAGGTTTTTGTTGTCGAACAGTCTAATTACAAATTTAGCTATAACTCGAAAACAGGATCAGCTAGGATTTTCAAGGTAACGATTTTTAAAGTTCAAAATAAAGAGGAGTGAACTGCCATTAGCCGCAATAAGTTTTGTAAGTTTGACTTTGATCTAACAACAAAAAACTTTTTTTGATAAAAAAAAATTTTTGATAAAAAAAAAAAATTTTTTTGATAAAAAAAAAATTTTTTTGATAAAAAAAAAAAATTTTTTGATAAAAAAAAAAAATTTTTGATAAAAAAAAAAAAATTTTAATGTAAAAAAAATTGAGGAAAAAAATGTTGGTAAAAAAAAAAAATTATAAAAAAAATTATGAAAACGAGTAAAAAAAATAAATTCGGCCATGCCGAATCTATTGATACCCTCCAGAATGCACAAATAATTATTGCAAAAAACTTTATTTACAAATAAATTACTTTTGAGAAAAAAAAATTAAAAAAACTTTCTGCGAAAAAAGAATTTTAGTAAAAAAAAATCCGCAATTTTTTCTTCGTTTGTAAAAAAATATATTCGAATGTGCTAAAATACCATTCGGTGTTCAATTATGTTCGCATATGTCAACCACCAGCTGAATTAAAGCAATTTGTTATGTTGAATGTACCAACATTTTTGAGGTGTCCTTACATTTTCGTTCATAACTTTTGAACCGCTGCACAGTGATTCGTTCCCATATATCGAGTGGGCAAAAATATAATATTGTTCGCAGATTTCTGAAATTTGGTACACTGGCATTTAATATTCTAATAAAGAAAAAAACGGGTTTTTGGAAAAATCGGAGCAAGGACACGCCTACCCCCCATATATCCTAAAATTTAAATATGTGATTAAAACTACAAAAATGGTCACAAAATTCCCAAACTTTGTCACTGTTACCAATTTTGATATAGTATTTTATGTGTAAATTTTTTTCTAGATTGAAGCAAAGACTCGTGTGGCCATATATCCTTTTTCTTCAAAACACTGTAAATCGCTCAAAAATTACTCGATACCCTTGAAATTTTTTGTAAAAATTTGAATAAGTGATGTCAATGTGTGTGCCAAATTTCGCTGAAATCGGTGCTGTAAAACAAAAGTTGTTTATATATCCTTTTTAAAAAATGCAATAAAGTGTTGATATAGTTCAATCACAAAAATAAAATAAATAGAATTGTCAACGATTTTTCAAATTTGGTACGCAAGCAAAAAATTAATTAGTAGAAAAAAATAAAAATTTTGAGCAAATCGGTCGAAGGACTTTTGTACCTGTCGTATATCCTGAAATTTAAAAGTGGAGTTTTAGCCTCAAAACTTGCTATAAAATTACTAAACTTAGTTATTGTCTTAGAAATTTTGATAACTATCGACGTACAACATTAGTTTATTAATCTGAGCAAGGACTCGCGTGGCTGACATATATCCTTTTTCTTGAAATCGCTGTAAATATTTTAAAAATCTTTCAAATGCTCCCAAATTTTCAATATAGGTTAACTAAAATGCCATTATTAAGTGTGTCAAATTTCATTGAGTTGCTTGCGGTAACAAAAAAGCTGTTATTTTAAATATAGTCAAAAATATAAAAATACATAATAACTGCTAAAACAAAACATTCGCAACACTTATAAGTTTAAAATAAGTTTATTCAATATAAGTTTTAAGTAAACACGTTTAATACTTGCTTTATTTCTAAGTATATACGCCGTTAATAACAAAAAACTTAAAAAAAAAATTTGGGTACTTCAAATCTTTATTTTTTTTTTTATTTTTTTCAAAAACTTACATAGTTATTTTTATTATTTGATCGTATAAAAAACAGTCCAGGATGTTGAAAATATCAATAAAAAATTATTTTTAAATACGAACTTTTTTATGTATCTCACTAAAATTTTTGGTTTTGATTTGGGATACCAACAAAAATCAAATACTGGTTTTAGAGCAAAATGGCCCACTGTATACTTATTTTATCGAATTATTTACTATAAATTTATGGTATACTATACAATAAATCCCTTTATATAAAAAAACTTTAAAATATTGATGTATTTTTTAAATTTATTTACAGTAAATAAAATAAATAAAAAAAAAAAAAATAATTCAATTTTAGATTCTTAAAAAAAAAATTTTTTCAAGTAAAAAAAAAAAAAAACTTAGTTATTTTTATTTTTTGATCTTAAAAAACATAGTTAAATCCACCAAAAAAATAAAAAAATTTTACTCACGAACTTTTTTTGTGAAGGCCATTAAAATTTGGGGATTTTGGGGATTTTAGTAAAAGTCATAGATAACTTTTAAAGCAAAACGGCCCACGTACTGCATATTTTTTTTTGATTGTTTTGTTATATTTTTACAGTATACTATATAATATATCAATGTGTAAAAAATAAATACTTAAAATTGGATTTTTTTCTATTATTTTTTCCATTAATAATATAGCATTTGAAAAAAATAAAATATAGACACATACAAAACTTTACTTTTTTCCAACTTCAGACAAAAACTTAGTTATTTTTATTGTTTTGCCTTATAAACCATAGTCCAAACTATCGAAAAAGCAAAAAAAAATAATTTTTTGACTCACGAACTTTTTTTATGGACTCCATCAAAATTTGTTAATTTTTGGGGAATCGGTAGAAAAAATACAGATTTCAGAGCAATACAAAAAAGTGCGTTAAGATCAATTCAAAAAAATTGAAAATACAACTTTTAGCAAATATATTTAAGTAACTTTTGCAAAAAAAAAGTTCGTTGATTTTTTTAAAATTCGATTTTTTATAATTATTTTAGTAAACATATAAAATTCAATTTTTTTGTTTACACACAATAGCGTAAAATTTTTATACTTTATCGCCCTCTTGTGGCAACATAATAGTTTACTATTAAACTATAAAAATACAAAAAATCATCAACATTGAAGACATACTTCTTTTTTTGATTTTTGCCAATGAAACGAATCACTGTGCGCTGAACCGATATTGCTCAAATGCAATACGAAACTGCTCGGGAGAACTTCCAATAAATTTTTAGTCATCTCCGTGTAATATTTTGGGCGTGATCACCATTTCCACAGAAAGGCAGACAGACGGGCAGCGCTGGAATGTATTAAAACCGATCAAAGATCAATTATATATATAATTTATGTGGTCCCAGACCGATATTTCGATGAGTTACAAACGGAATGACAAACTTATATATGAAGGTTTTTATTTCAAACGTACCACGAGAAAAAAAAATGTTGTGGGATTAAAGTCAAACTTTGGGAGCTTATTACCCTATATGAAAGTAACAAATCGTGGAACAAAAGTTTTCGTCTTTCTGAAAAGCGAGATAGGCGTGGTCAAACATGGTAAAATAGAGTAATTTTAGCATGATGTCGCTTTATATTTAATTTTTTTCTACAGTAACTCAACGATTCTGAAATTTTCGAAACACATCTACTTTATAGTGTTTTGCATGGGCTATCGATTGTCATTATTTGTTTTTAGAAAAAATTCAGAACTATGTCTGAATTTTTTAAATGAAAAATAAAAATCGATGTAGCAAAAAACACGCCATTTTTAATTTTTTTAATAAAATTTTAAATAATAATAATAATAATAAAATTTTAAGTTAAAGTTCATTTCATGCTCTACATCATATTAAATTTTCAGAGAGCAGTTATTTTTGGTTTTCGAGAAAATTGGCTTTAAAGTTTGAATGTCTTGTTTTATTTTCCACATCACTCATACGCCACGATACATTTATTTTTGCACTTACCAAAAACTTGTTTAATTCTGTTTAGATAATTGATTTAGAGCTGATTTGTAGAGTCCAACCGAATATTCCGTTTCGGTTTCGACTTCGGCCGAATAATTGGGTTTTGGCCTCTATTCGGTATTCGGCAAAATTTTAGTATTTTAAAAAATGTATAAAAATGTTGCTGAATTTTTCAATTTCGAGTATCATTACCCTTTATTCAGTTCATTTTAAAAAATGTAACAAGGTTTTCCAATTTACGTGTTACTGTTACAGTTCAAATAATGTTTTTTCTTAATCTACAGATTTTATGAACAATTTTTTTAAGTTTATTTAAATATGATTTTTTTGTAAGTTTTTTAAAATATATATATTATTTAATAAATACCTATGGTTTAAAAACATTAAGTGCTTTATACATATTTATCTTAAAAAATAAATATATAAAAATTTTATTTAGCCAGGCATTAATTTTTTTCAGTTCCAGTTTCGGTTTTGGTTCGGTTTCAGTTTGGCATCGAAAAACTGGTTTCGGCCGGACTCTATTGATTTGTCATATTTATAATAAGAATTCGACTATTTTTAAAGATTCTTGGTATCAAAGCTGCATTCAATATCAATATAATGACAATATGTGATCTTTGCCTTTTGATTGTTAAAATTCTGGGACGCCGCTTAGCCATTTACTGGAATAAATCCAGGCGACAATATTCACAGTCGTTGTTAATTTTTAAGAATACTCTGATATTTAACACATTGCCTTACATCTAAATATTTAAAATATATCAGAAGTAGACAAGTTCCAAAAAATATTTTAAAGTCTGCACTTCAAAAATTTTACAAACCTTCTTCATCATTTCAAAGATTTTAAAGTTCAAAAAAATTGTCATTCTTATTACACAGAAAACGAGTAAGCGATGGCACTGTATGTCTCTGGTCAACAAAAAACAGTCGAATTCCTACAAATGAGACAAATCAGCTCTAAATCCGTTATCTAAACAGAATTAAGCAAGTTTTTGGTAAGTGCAAAAATAAATGTATCGTGGCGTATGAGTGATATGGAAAATAAAATAAGACACTCAAACTTTAAAGCCAATTTTCTCGAAAACCAAAAATAACTGCTCTCTGAAAATTTGATATGACGTAGAGAATGAAATAAACTAAATTTTTAAATTAAAAAAACAAAAAAATAAAAATGGCGTGTTTTTTGCTATAACGATTTTTATTTTTCATTTGAAAAATTCAGACATAGTTCTGAATTTTTCCCAAAAACATACAAAACTCTATAAAAAAGATATGTTTTGAAAATTTCAGAATCGTTGAGTTACTGTAGAAAAAATTAAATATCTAGCGACATCATGCAAAAATTGCTCAATTTTACCATGTTTGACCACGCCTATCTCGCCCATTTTTCCGATTTGTTACTTTTATATAGGGCAATAAGCTCCCAAAGTTTGACTTTAATCCAACAACATTTTTTTTTCGTGGTACGTTTGAAATAAAAACCTTCATATACCCTCTATCACTAACAAGCAAGGTCTTTCACAAAGCACCCACCGATTGTCCTGAAACTTGAATATGGGAATGAGGGGGCAAAAATAAGAGTTACCTGTTTTTTTATCTGCCCAATATCAAATTTAAAAAGGGTGGTCACCAAATGAAAAATAAAAAATAAGGGCTTTCGGGAAAATCCGTATAAAAGCCAATCTAGCAAGAATATCGCCAAACGAAAAACACATGGGTCAGCTTAATTTTGCTAGAGATTATTATATATGAATTTGGCGGACGTACGTATATACATCCCCATATAGACTACCCCAACGGTTATAGAGTTTTGACAATAACGAACTTAACGAAGCCGAATTTGGACACGACCGATACTCCATTGGATATGCCTTTAAAATAAAAACCTTTCGACCTGTATAAAATGGTCATATAGTTTCTTTCGAAGGAACGGGAAATATCCTCAAAAAATGAAAAAAATTTCCATTGTCCCCCCTCCCCTTTGACCCGCTAAATGTGAGATTGGGCAGCTATAAAAAACAGGTAACTTTTATTTTGCTTCCCTCTTTCTTATCAGGAAAATTGGTGGGTTCACTGTGAAAGACCTTCGCTGTAAGTGGAGGGTATAAAAATTTGATACAATAAAAAATTTGATGAAAAAAATAGTATTGAACAAAAAAATTTTATGCAAAAAATTCTAATGAAAAAAAAATTTATGAAAAAAAATATTTGATAAAAAAAAACTTTGATTTTAAAAAATAATTATGAAAAAAAATTTGATAATAAATAAAAATATATCAAAAATAAAATTTGATGTAACAAAAAAATTTGATGAAAAAAAAAAAAAAAATAATGAACAAAAAAAATTTGATGTAAAAAAAAAATTATGAACAAAATTTGAAGTAAATTAATGAATAAAAAAATTCTATGAAAATAAAAATTGATGAAAAAAAATTGATGTAATAAAAAATTTGATGAAAAAAACAAAATTTGAAAACAAAAATTAATGAAGAGAAAAAATTTGATGAAAAAAAAAAATAAAAAAAATGGTATATATGGTTTGAATTGAGAAAGGTGTGAAAGAAAAATTTATTTTTCTAAAAATTTAAGACATCCTGGTTCGTTTTTTACTAGTTTCATATAATCTAGTTATTATAATTATCAGAAAAACTTTTAATGTCAAATTCATTCAGTTAATAGTCAATTATATTCTATATGTGAAAATTATTAACAGATCGCAGCCGCCAGGGATTGAACCCATGATCTGTAATGTTTTTTTGCTATTAACTGCCTCTTAGGTACGATCACTCTAGACCGATCGTGGCTGACTTTGGGGAACACCTTCATTTTGCGATAGATGTCGAAATGTATTTATTTTGTGAATTTTTTCCCATTTACGCCCAACTTTGACCCCGATGAGAGACCCCTATATCCTATCCGACCTCCCCCATTTTTTGGCTCATACACTTTTTACGAACCTCATAAAATGATCGGCTCTAGCGATTCCAAATATTGCTGCTTTAAATCTCACACAACACTATCCCACCCTTAGTGTTACATTTGGTCTTCCGAGTCTTTAATACCCACCAAAATGTAAAAAAAACAATAAAAAAATTCAGGGGCGTCTTTTTTTTTGGGGGGGGGGGTTGGTGGGAGACGTTAGGGGCACATTTCCCTTGCGATTTTGATTTTTTTCTGAGATTCATTTGCTTAGCAAAAGTACAACAAATGCGGTTTTTCTTAGGTTGGTTTAGTTCTCCAAGGGAGAACTTTTTTCCCCTTCGTCTGATTTAGCCCATTTCCGAAATTAAACTGCCTAGGAATATAAGACATATTCGTGCCAAACTTCGGAAGTCTAGCTCTTTTATGTTGGACTGGATCAGGATCAGAATCGATCACTGATCAATAAAATATATACTCTATGGAGTCCTAGATCGATATTTCGATGCGTTACACACGGAATGACAAAGTTAGTACACCCCCATACTGTGGTTGGAGGGTATAAAAACTATATGTTTCATTAGACTGGCATTTTTCTGTATGGCAAACATTTTTTTCTTCGATTTTAAAGTTCCGGGCATTTTTTTATTCTACTAGGCCTAAATCTTTTGTGGTACCAATTTCAGTCCAATCGGATTAAATTAACCCGTGGCGCCCGGCGGTCAAAGTTTTGGATTTTCGAAAACTTAAAAAAAAAAAAATAATAATAAATAAATATAAATATCTTTCGACACATCATATTTGTTAATTTTAATGCACTTAGCACGAATATCTACAAAATTTTAAAATCGGTCGAACAGTTTTCGAGATATTGCTACTTGAAATTTGAAAAAAATTGCGGTCTTTTCCTATATTCAAGAAATTTTTTGAAAAAAGTCTCAAAATTTCATTCCGCTGACCCTTTTGTAGAGCTTGAGACAGTTTTTCATTTAAAAAAAAAAATGAGCAAAATTCGATTATTTTAACCCGTGGCGCCCTTCGATCAAAGTTTTGGACTTTTGGAAAATTCCCACCGCAGTTTTGGATTTTTAAAAATGAAAAAATAAAAAGAAAAATATCTGGCTAATCATTAATTTTATTAATTTTAGCATGGTGAATACGAATATCAAAAAATTTATAAAATCGGTCGAGTGGTTTTGGAGATATCGCCATTTAAAATTTGTCAAAAAATTGCAAAATGGGCGGTTTTTCCTATATTTAAATAATTTTTCTAAAAAAATATCCAATTTTTTTACTTTACCCTTTGATAGAGCTTAATACAATTTTTCATTTAAGCCTGATATGAGCCAAATCCGATCATTTTAACCCGTGGCGCCTTTCGATCAAAATATACAGTTTTTAGTAAAAAGTTTCTAAAAAGTCAAATTTTTGATCGATGGGCGCCACGGATTAAAATTATCGGATTTGGCGCAAATTTAGTTTAAATGAAAGATTGTCTTTAGCTTAATGAAAGGCTCAACGCAAAGAAATTTCGAGACATTTTTTAAAAAATTTCTTGAACGTAGGAAAAAAACGCAATTTTTTACAAATTTGAAATGGCGATATCTCGAAAACCGATCGAACGATTTTAAGGTTTTTTTTTGATATTCGTGCGCAGCGCATCGAAATTAACAAATATGATGTGCCGAAAGATATAGTAGTATATTTTTTTTAAATTTTATTTTTTTAAATTTTTCAAAAATCCCACTTAAGTTTTAGACCTATTACAATAAAAATTTGCCCGGACACTTAGGAAAATTGAAAGTTGACAAAAAATGCCAGCCTAATGTTACATATGAGGCATTCCACACCAAATGTCCAGCGAAAAAAAACACGTGTACCATAAACTTCTGAATAGGTTGTATGGATAGCCCAATATTGAACTTATAAAATTGTGTTTTTGGTTTTTCAATTTTTCAAAAACTGGGCTTAGGAGGCGTGGTCAAATATTGGAAAAATGGTAAAATTTGTGGTGAGTTGCCTTGATTAAACATTTATCACATTAAAACGGAATGCACCACAATCTCAAAAATTTACGTTCTTATATATGTAGTTTTGATAAAAATTTTTTTTTTTTGGAAAATTTTCAGAACTCGTTCTGAAATTTTCCATTTTTTAAAAATGTCAATTTATTAAAAAAAACATGCCACTTTTTCTTTTCTTTTTTAAATTTTTTTTTAAAGTTCAGATGTTTGTCCATCCACACAAAAAAATTCAGAAACACGTTCTTCATTTTTTTCGAGAAAATCGCATTTGAACTTTAAATTTCATAACAATTTTGTAATTTGCGTGTATTTTCTTGACTTAACGTTGCGAATGAGTAATATTTATGCAATTGATATTGTTGACCGATTATAATTTCATTCCCAAATTCTCAAAATTTTTAAAACGTTTAGAATTTCATAGTAGTTTAATGTGCATTAGTATGTTCTACCAAAAACAATTTTAGCATAATTTAGCTTTTACGCAACTGTCTGATTTTAAAAGTATAGCAGGGTGCCACCCTAATATAAACCCTCTATACACCTTCCATCACTAATTCTTCTCTATTCCATTTTGCTCACTGAATGCTTTCGTTTCCACTGGTCAAACAAACTTGTACACCTCTGCATTATAGGTGCTATTCATTAAAGGTATTCTTCATGATTTTGACAATGTCTCTTGCTGTGCTATGCATACTACCGATTGCCATAACCATTACTGCTTGAATGAATGATTTCGGTTGGTTGCCGTAGTGTTAAATAAATTAGGTTTAACGACAAATGTTTGTCAAAAATGTCGCCTGGAGGTTATATGGGGTAGCAAAGATACAGGCTTGCTGACTGTGTTTACAAAATATTACAATTATGTGTTAATCAAAAGATTAAAATAAAAACTGATTTGGTTAAGCGATTTATGTAGGATTTCCTTAAATATTTCATATTTTAGTTATTAATGATTTTTAATTTTAGGGTATTAGGTAAATATATAAATCACTACCTAGGGATTGGAAAAAAAGTTAATTATAACTGAATATCATTATTTTCCCTCAGAGACTGGAAATTTTTCTACAAGAAAAATGTCTCTTATTGTAAGTGCAATGCACGGTTCGTCGAAAAATTTTGATGTTGTACATGCATTTATCAGTTTCATAGTGTGGTTGTGATTGCGGTTTAAACAGGCGGGCATTGTTAGATCGACTTAAAATTTATCAAGAATCGCAAATATTTTTGACGGTCATAGAAAAATGTTTTGCTGAGTAATAATCGGAATGACAAACATTTATATGCCCTCTATCTCTTAACAGAGGGTAAACACTTTCTTAAAATTTTTAAGAATAAGTACTAAGACACCACTTCCAGCTTTTATAAAAAAAATTAAAAATCTTGTATATCCTTTGAAAAAAAAATTATTATATTTGCTAAAAAATAGTTTATAAATATATGGTTTCGCAAAATTTGAATATGGATTCCCATGAAATTCTATATAAATAGTTTTTTGTTACTTAAGAAAATATTATTTTGGTTTATCAACCAAAATTCCTCGTCATTATATTTTTTTCCCCCTACTACTGTGTGAAATGAACCAAAGTTGTTTGAACTTATGTGGTCTATTTTTTTTTTAACAAATTCACGTGTGCGATCACTTAAATATTTAACCTTATTGTGCACATGGAAATATTTATCCATCTCATAGATGGACATTTTTCGTTGTCAATTAAATGTTCATAGCAGTGGTTGTAAACTTGTGTGTGCTTTCTTTCAAAAAGTCTCAGAATCTGAGACTTTTTTTATACAAAAAATGTCTGCGGGTGTTAGACTTTATCTATACGAAAAATGTCTCAGAATCAGAGACATTTTCTATACAAAAAGTGTTTCAGAATCTGACACTTTTTGTATGCGAAAAATGTCTCAGAATCTGAGACTTTTTCTAAACGAAAAATTTCCCAGAATGTAATACATTTCTATACAAAAAATGTCTCATAATGTAAGAATTTTTCTATAAGAAAAATGTCTCTGAATCTGAGAATTTTTCTATTCGATAAATGTCTCAGAAACTCAGGCTTTTTCTGTACGAAAAGTGTCACAGAATTTGAGACTCTTTAATTATGAAAAATGTCTCATAGTTCTGAGTCTCAAAATTTCATACTTTTTCTTTATGAAAAATGTCTCATAATCTGAAACTCAGATTCTGAAATTTTTTCTATACGAAAAATTATTTAGATGCTGAAACTTTTTCTATACAAAAATTATCTCAGAATCAAAGATTTCTTCTATACGAAAAACGTCTCAGAAACTCAGACTTTTTCTACGAAAAATGTCTAAGAATCTAAGGCTATTACTATTTGAAAATATCTCGGAATCTGAGTCTTAAAATATGAGGCTTTTTCGTTATGAAAAATGTCTCATAATTCTGAGTCTCAGAATCTGAGATTTTTTCTTTAAAAAAAAATTCTCATAATCTAAGACATTTTCTACACGAAAAATGGCTCAGAATCTGACAGTTTTTCCATACAAAAAATTTCTCAGAATCTAAGACTATTTCTATACGAAAAATGTGTCGGAATCTGAGATTTTTATATACGAAAAACGTCTCAGAATCTGAGACTTTTGCTATACGGAAAATGCTTCAGAATCTGACACTTTTTCTATAAGATGACTTGTCTTAGAATCTGAGACATTTTCTATACGAAAAATGTTTCAAAATCTGAAAAATGTTTTAGAATCTGAGATTTTTTTCTATGAAAAATGTCTCAGAATCTGTGAATTTTTCTATACGAAAACGGTTTCAGAATCTGAGAATTTTTCTATACGAAAAATGTCTTATATTATAAGACTTTTCTATTAGAGAAATATCTCTGAATCTGATAATTTTTCTATATGAAAAATGTTTCAAAATCTGAGACTGTTTCTGTTTCGATCTCATAATATGAGAATTTTTCTAAAAAAAAAATGTCTTAGAATCTAATCATTTTTCTATACGAAAAATGTTTCAGAATTTGATACTGTTTTTATTCGAAAAAAGTCTCAGAATCTGAGAATTTTTCTATACCAAAACGGTTTCAGAATCTGAGACATTTTCTCTACGAAAAATGTCTAATATTATAGGACTTTTCTATTAGAAAAATGTCTCTGAATCCGATAATTTTTCCATATGAGAAATGTCTCAGAATCTGAGACTGTTTCTGTCTCGATCTCATAATAAGAGAATTTTTCTATACGAAAAATGTTTCAGAATCTAAGCCTTTTTTCTATACACTCAAAATAATTCTGCAATAAAAATATTAGTAAGTGATTTGGTACCAAAATCTACTAATAAGTTACTAATTACCAGTAGTACGGTAGTTTTTTAGTGTCTTCAAAGTACTAAAATTAGTAATTTCTACTGGTTTTGAATAATATTAGTAAAAAATTTTAGTATTGATTACCAACGCCTGCACTAGATCATTTTGGACTAAAAAATTAGTTAATTAGTAAATTTTTTTTTATTGAATACCCACGTTTTTTTTTGGGTGTACGAAACCGGTTTCAGAATCTGAGACTTTTTCTATACGAAAAATGTCTCATATTATAAGACTTTTCTATTAGAAAAATGTCTCTGAATATGAAAATTTTTCTATATGAAAAATGTCTTAGAATCTGAAACTGTTTCTGTTCGAAAAATGTCTCAGAATCTGAGACTTTTTCTATTTGAAAAATGCATTAGAATCTAAGAGGTTTTCTATACGAAAAATGTCTCAGAATCGGAAATTTTTTCCATATTTTGTATGTCTATGAGATTTTTTTATACGAAAAATATCTCCGAATCTGAGACTTTTTCTACACTAAAAATGTCTTAGAATCTGAAACTTTTTCTATATGAAAAATGTTTCAGAATCTGAGATTTTTTCTATACAAAAAATTTTCCAGAATCTCAGAATCTTTACGAAAAAAGCCTCAGACGCTGACAGTTTTTCCTATATACACAAAAAAAAATAATTAAAGAATTCGTAGATTTAATTAAAAAAATAATTAAGTCCGGACCAATCACTAAAAAATTAAATAAATTAAATATATTTGTATGTCGTTAATTAAAAATGAATGGATATTTAGGTAATTATAAACTTAATACTATAAATTACAAAATTTAATTAAAATAAAAAAAAAAATATTGAAAACAATTAAAATTTTAATTGTATTAATTAAAAAAAAAATAATTAAAAAAATATTTTTTTTTTAAATAAAAAGGTTTAAAAAAATATTTTTTCAAACTTCCCCAGCAAAAAAAGTGCGGACTACTTCTATTTGGAGTGCTTTAAAACTATAACAAATGTAATGAAATACAACAAAAATAACAAAAAACACAAGAAAAAAACACACAAACAGTTTTTTCTACTCCATAAAAAGTTGTTATTCAGCACTTAACTCATTACCTTCCGCGACACTCCCATACAAAAGTAAGTAGATATTTAGTAGATAAGAAGTACTCCGAGCTTTCAAACAACTTCCAACTACTTCCACGGAGTAGTTCTTTTCTACTGAATATCTACTTACATTTGTATGGAGGTGTCGCGACAGGTAATGAGTTAATTGCTGAATATCTATGTATTCTGGAGTAGAAAAAACTGTTTGTGTGTTTTTGTCTTGTGTTTTTTGTTATTTTTGTTGTATTTCATTACATTTGTTATAGTTTTAAAGCACTCCACTAAGAAGTGGTAATGACTTTTTTTGCAGGGTTACCAAACATATTTATGGCGACATAGTCAGTGAGAAAATTTTATAAAGTTAGGTATAAACCTTTTATAACATACACATAAAACTATAAACAAAATGAGAATTCAAAAATCTATATGAGAAATAAAAAACTTTCAATAAACTGTTTATACTTCTGTAGTTGTTCTTGTGAGTAATACAATGCAAGAGATAAACACATTCTCGCACACACAGAAAACAAAACAAAACAAAAAAATAAGTAAAGCTAAAAATTAAATCAAACAATTAATTATATTACTTAACTATTTAATCAATATTAAACTAAAAAAACAATTAAAATGTTAATTAAAAACAAGTTAAAAGTTTGATTGAACAATTAATTATTTTAATTAAAAATGTTATTGCTTTTAAATTAAAAAACAATTAAAATTTTAATTAAAATAAAATATGCGATATTATTTTTTTGTGTAGAAAAAGTCTTAGAATCTTAGACTTTTTCTATACGAAAAATGTTTTAGCATCTGAGACTTCTTCTGTAGGGAAAAGTCTGAAGATCTGAGAATTTGTCTATAGGTAAAATATCTTAGAATCTGAGAGCCTTTCCTATACGCATGCGCGGGTACAAGGGGGGGGGGGGAAAAGGGGAAATTTCCCCCCCCCAGACCAAATTTCAAAAAGAAAAAAAAAGGGGAAAAAGAGGAAAAAAGAAAAAAGAAAGAAAAAGGAAGAAAAAGGAGAAAAAAGAAAGAAGGAAGAAGGAAATTTTCGAAAAAATTTCCGAATGAAAATTATCTCGAAATCCGAAAATTTTTCTTAGAAAAAATCTAAAAGTTCTTATAGGGAAAATTTTTAAATTTTTAAATTTTTAAAGGAAAAAATGTGACTCAATCTGAAAATTTTCTGTGAAAAAATATCTGTCAATCTTATTATGAATTTTGCTATCTTTTAATAGTACTTATATTTTGAGAATTTTTCTACAAAAATCCGTAAAAGAAAATGTTTGAGGAAAAAAAAGTTTTCTTTGTGAAAAATCTGAGACTTTTCTGTACAAAAAATGTGTCGGAATTCGATACGTATTCTATAGGAAAAAGGTCTTAGAATCTGAGACTTATTCTATATTAAAAAGGTCTTAAATTTTGAGACTTTTTTTATAGAAAAGATGCAGAAAACTCTATTTTTGTAGAAGAATTCCCAAAATGTAAAAGTCTCAGAATTTCAAACTTATTCTAAAGGAACAAGGTCTCAGAATCTGAGTCTTTTCCTATGGGTCTCAAAATTTGATACTTATTTATAGGAAAAAGGTCGCAGAATCTGAGACTTTTTCGAAATGGAAAAGGTATTCGAATCTAAGGCTTTTTCTATGGGAAAAAAGTTTCAGAATCACTTAATTTCAGACTTATTCTAAGGAAAAAGGTCTTAGAATTTTATTATTT
The DNA here is from genome assembly GCA_963921195.1 of Pegoplata infirma. Lineage (NCBI taxonomy): Eukaryota > Metazoa > Arthropoda > Insecta > Diptera > Anthomyiidae > Pegoplata > Pegoplata infirma. The sequence goes on along the minus strand of OY992536.1, from coordinate 71,331,379 downwards.
TGTAAAAAGAAAAATGTGTCAATGTTTGAGACTTTTTATTGTTGAAAAATAAGTCTCAGACGTTTAAACTTTCTCGATTGGAAGAAGGTCACAGAATCTGAAACTTTTTCTACTGGAAAAAGGTCTTATAATCTAAGACTTTCTCTATAGGAATAAGGTCTCAGAATTTTAGACTTTTTCTATAGGGAAAATGTCTCAGAATCTGAGACTTTTTCTATAGGAAACCGGTCTCAAAATCTATGACTTTTTCTATAGGAAATAGTTCTCAAAATCTGCGAGATTTTTTTTTAAAAAAGTGCCAGAATCTTAGACTTATACTTAGACTATACCTAAGAAAAGGTCTCAGAATCTAAGACTTTTTCTATAGAAAAATCGTCTCAGAATCTGGGACCTTTTCTTTTGGCAAGAGTCTCACAATATCAGACTTTTTCTATAGGAATAGGCTCATAGAATCTGAGACTTTTTCTATTGGAAAATTTTTCAGAATCGATACTTTTTTTTAAGTAAAAAGGTCTGACAATCTGAGACTTTTTATAATGGAAAAATCTATTACTTTTTCTTAGGGATAAAAGTGACAGAACTTAAGACTTTTTCTATATAAGAAAAAGCTCTCAGAACCTAAAATTTTTCTATGGGACCTTATTCCTAAACCTTATTCCTAAAAAAGGAGACTTTTTTTAGGAATAAGGTCTCAGAATCTGGGACTTTTTCTAAAAAGAAAAAGGTCTAAGAATCTGAGATTTTTTCTATAGGAAAAATTTCTGAGAATTTGAAACTCTTTCTTTATAAAAAAGGTCTCAAAATCTGAAACTTTTTCTAAAGAAAAAAAGGTCTCAGAATATAAATTCTTTCAGTGCGAAACAAACATACTAACCTGAGACCATTTCTATAAGAAAAATTTATTAAAAATGCTTTAAAATATGAGATACTTTCTATAAAAGGTTTCAGAATCTTAGATTTTTCGTGGAAAAAAGTTCTTAGAATCTGAAAATTTTTCTATACGAAAAAAGTCTCAGATTTTGGGGCATTTTTTGTAAAGAAGAAGCTTTAGATTTGACTTTTTATACTTACGTCAAATGTGTTAGAATCTGAGACTTTTTCTATGTAGAAGAAAACGTACAATTTTCTTTTTAGACAAATTAAAAAAAAAATATCTTAACGATCTACTTATGATCATGAAAAACAACCCTCCTTTAGCACAAACTAATGAATTTGATGATTTTATAGGTTTCCATTGCAAAAAAAACGAATCCCTGTTTTTGCTCGTCCAAGGTAAATTTATGATTTTTTTTTCGAAGTAAAAAAAACAAAATTTCCCCCCCTAAACCCAAAAGCTGTACCCGCCACTGCCTATACGAGACTTTTTTTATACGAAAAAGCCTAAAAATTTGAGACTTTCTTAATACGAATAATGTCTCGGAATCTAAGACTTTTTCTGTGAGAAAAACTCACAAGTTTTGAGATTTTTTCTATATGAAAAATGTCGCAGAATCTGATACCTTTTCTATACAAAAAATATCTCAAAATCTGATTTCCTATTTAGAAAATTACGGACTATATTGGAAGATTTTTTCTTATAGAGTTATTCTCAGATTTATCTTTTTCTATTCGAAACATTGTGGTAATCCACACCCTGTTAACTCAAGGGCTTTTTGTCCGTTTCGCTCTACCTTGCTTAGTTTTTGAGATACAGTAATAAGGCGCCTGACAGGGTCTTGAGAATCTTAAAAACTGTATAATTCAAAAACTATTAGTCGGAGGGATTTCGAATATTTTGCGATAATTTTTTACGAGCAAAGGGCAACAAAATTGCTGTTGGATTTTCTTTTTCGCGTGCAAACAGTACTTACCGAGATATGGGCATGTATTAAATTTTGGTAATCTGAAATTTTTAGATTCAAAATTAGGGGCTCGGGATCCTGCCAGATGTGAAGAGCGACTATTCCATACTTTTCTTTGCAGTACTTTCTTTTAAAAATTTCATCCGTTTTGCTCTATCTCGCTAAGTTTTCGAGATATCGCCATTTTGAATTTTCAACAAAATTCTAAGAAGTTATTTACAAAATTCTCAAAAAGTAATTAACTTTTTGAGGATGTTTATTCTGGCTCGAGGTCATTATTTTCTTTACTAATTAAAACCATGATATTCTCATAGCATAATTTTCAAGGAAATTATTTTTTTTGTTTTAAATTTATTTATGTTGGTCATTTTTGCAAGACTTAATCGACACGTGTTTCGGATTTTGTCAAATTCCATTATCAAGATTATTTAGCAAAAAATAGAAACGATTTACTACAAAAAAATAGCAAACGAGTCTAATGACAAATCGTTTGTGCACAAACTAAAATATTAATACATATTCGCCTCTATTCACAATGAGAATTAGAAAGACGAAGAAATTGTATCATGGACTATCATATGTAAAATTGATTTAAATATTTTTGTTGGTTATTGACAATCGTTGCCTTATTAGTATGGTACAATTTCTTCGTCTTTCTAATTCTCGTTGTGAATAGAGGCGAATATGTATTAATATTTGAGTTTTTGAACAAACGATTTGTCATTAGACTCGTTTGCTCCTTTGTAGTAAATCGTTTCTATTTTTTGCTAAATAATCTTGACAATGGAATTTGACAAATTCCGAAACACGTGTCGATTAAGTCTTCCAAAAATGACCAACATAAATAAATTTAAAACAAAAAAAAAAAAAATATTTTCTTGAAAATTAGGCTATAAGGATATCATGGTTTTAATTAGAAAAGAAAATAATGACCTCGAGCCAGAATAAAAATCCTCAAAATATTTTTTAATTTTAATTAATGTTTTTGAAGCAGAGAAGTTTTACTCATAAAATGGATTTAACTAAAACTTTGTAAATTTACAGAGTTTTTTTTGTAAAATTTTGAACTTATAAAATGCATTTAACTAAAACTTTGTAAATTTACAGAGTTTTTTTGGTAAAATTGTTTTCGGTAAAATTCTTTCCAGTTTTATCAATATTTTACAGATAATTCTGTAAATTTACAGTTTTTTTATCGAAATCATTTTATAGAGTTTTCTTCGTAAAATAACAAAAAAAAAATGCTGGTTGGAAATCTATGGTATTTTCTGCTGGCTCAGCAGAGTATCTCTGTAATTTAACAAAGTGATTATTTTGAGTGTAGATTTGGGGAAAATTGCTTTGGAAGTAAGAATTAACCTTATATTAAAAAACTCCATTTAAAGAAAGCTATGAACTATTTATAAGTAAATAAACTACAACTTTTTTCTCATAGTTACGAAAATTTCTCATTTTTTAGTTAAATTTAACTAAATTTTAGGAAAACTTCATGATAAAGTTTTAAAGAAATTTTTTCCTAAATTTTAGTTATGTCTTTTTTTCAGTGCAGTCAGTTACGTCTTCATATCATATTTTTTGCCGATATTTAGATTAATAGGCCAATTGTCATTCAAATTTAGTTTGTGTGTGTTTTCTACACTATTTAACCCTTTGACGACGAAGAATTTTCCGCTGGAAATTATTAAAATTTTATTGCGGATTCTTACTCGGAAATGCAACATTTCAAGACAAAAGTGTTGTCAGAATTTAAAAATTGTCACTCCTTCTACGCGAAAAATCATGGGACATATGTGTCCCACTCGTCGTCAAAGGTAAAAATTTGGGAAAAAATGCATTGAACATTTAAAAGGATTTTGTCGTTAAAAAAAGTAAACACGAAAACGAAAAAACTTTGGTAATGGGTGGTGATTATATAACACATTACCAGGTAATGTTTATACCTTATTTGTAGCATTATTTTAGGTTGTCTGACCAATATTTGTTCCACAACGTTCTGGTATGCTATATTTTATACCTTTCTCGTTTGCATTGCTATAAATTTGATCAATTATTTTATACCTTACTGATATTCTTTGTCATAATGTGAATGCATTACTTTGAGTCTCATCCCCTGTCAATGCTGCAATGTATAAAATAAGCAAAAATGTTATACCTTATTTGGTAATTTAAGTTTTGCTGGGTTATAAACCATAAATTATTTTTTAAAATGAGCAGACTGCGTCGGTTATATAAAACTCACGATGAAATTGTACAACAATGTGTTGGAATTAGACATCGAGGATAGATGTGTTTTGGATAGTTTTATGGATTTACCGATCGGATCCGAAATCGAAGATATTCTACAGACCGAAAAACCTTCAACGAGCCTAAACTCTATGACTGCTGCGTCAATGGCAAAAGGTGTTCCTAAACTAAAACAGCTAAAGATCGTTTAGTTCAATTTCAGTGGAAAAAAGCTAATTAAAATAACGTTTCGCCAGCTTATATCGACCCTGATTACATATACGGGGAGGTTTTAAACCCAAATGTAAGCGCTAATGAGGATGTCCCATCTGTTTTAGAAGTCCTCAATACAGTTTGTGAGTTCGACACACTAATACAAAACATAATTTACCAAACGAAACTTTATTGTGAGCAGAAAGAGATATTATTTTCTATTAGTAAAGAAGAGTTAAAAGCTTTTTTTGGGATGATTATTGCAATGAGTATCCACAGATTGCCAGAAATAACATTGTACTGGTCTACGATGTAAATGTATTCAGTACCGTTTACTTCCAAGGTTATGACTCGAGACCGTTTTGAAAAAAACTTTGCCGTGACGACCCATCAACGATCGAGCCTTTAAAATTAGACCAGTGTTAAATCATTTCAACTCAGCATTTGGAAAACTTTGAGCCAAGGCAAATGCCTGGCAAAAAGGAACAGAGAGAGGTTGGCATTGGCGAATGTGTTATTCTAGATATGGCAGCAGGGCTTGAAAATATGGGAATAGAACTACATTTCGATAACTTTTCAATGGAATACGAGCCTGTGGCACTTTGCGAAAAAATCGTGCACAAATGCCAAAATTTGATGTTGATTAATCTTTTGAAAGTGGAGACTTTCAGAGCTTTGTGTAAAAAGGAATTTCAATTGTGCATATGGGATCCAATTTCATTAATCCAGTCGACACTGTATATGTCAAAAGACGCCAGGCTGGATCTGCAAATAAAATTACTGTGACATGTCCAAAAATGATTATAACGCAGGAATGGGAGGCGTTGATCTTATGGACCAAAAAAGGTATAGTGTTATGCAACTTCTAAGCAATTTCAGGAAGGAGTCAGGAAGCGATGTGTTGTTTGCACAAAAAATGGAATCGAAAGTCGAACAAACACAATTTGTTTCGCATTTAAAAGACCAATGTGCTTTACTGGGGACAGAGATTGTTTAGGTTCGATTTTGATTTAGTTTAAATAAATCATTTATAGGATCTCATCATTTTAAATGATTTTTTTTTATGTTTTTTACTGAATTGTTTATGTTTTCTTTGTTTAACAATTATAAAATTTTAAATTAAATTAAAAAAAAAATGACAAAAAAATCTCATTTTTTTTACCTTTGACGACGAATGGGACACATATGTCCCATTATATTTTCAGCACCCCCGGGAAAAGTATAGAACCGATTCAAAATCCGTTTGTCAATAAATGTACATAAGGCATTGGTGCATCTAATACCAAAAGTTTATCCAGCAGTCTCAATTAAAACCCGAGATATTAGGAATCTAAAACTGCCAAGAAAAGAAATACAAATTTCTGACTTTGAGACGCCCATAAGCCCAATTTAAACATAATTTTAACACGAATACCAAAGAAGGCATTTGTTTTTAATCGATCGACACCAATTAGGTCAAAATCCATTGGAAAATGTGGCTGTAATGTCGAAAAAACCAAATGGGACACTTGTGTCCCATTCGTCGTCAAAGGGTTAAAGATCTTAAAAAAATATATATCCGATTGATCCATTTTTGGACTTTGGACAAATTTCCCAGCAATCTCTGGTGTAGGGTATTTATATTTGGTATGTGGTTTAAAGTCACTATTTTGTTTTTCTCAATTTAATGTGGCATGGAAATAACAATAACAAAATTGTAATTTAAAATGTTCAATAAACTCTTCCCATCTATGATCTATATTTTGTAGAAAAATGTTTACTTGGGTTTAAATTTTTTTTATTTTTTAATCTTTTCAGAAAATGACTGTGAATCGTTTAAAAGTGTTTGTACTATGTTGCATGTTGACTTAAAAAAACATTTTGTTTGTTTGGTTGAATATGTGAAAGGATGTTAGTTTGTATATTAAAGTTTTTTTTTTTTGTTTGAACAAAATGCAACATTTAAAGGTTTATCTATAAAAACATTTTATAACCCATTGTTTGGTTATTTTCTTTTTAAAATAAACATAAAACTCACACATACACTCAGAAAAAGGTGTTTATTGGCATGGCGAAAAACTATGTGTATTGGTGTGTGAACACCTAAATACTTAATAGGGATGCTCATCTTGAATGATGATTTTTTACTCATAAAAAACGTTTTCACAGTGATAAAATGTTTAGTAAATTACACAGCGTCACAAAATCTTAGATTTAAAAGTACCCTGATATTTGACCATCGATTTTATATATTTCGGTCATGCTGAATCTAGTGGTAAAACAAATTTTTAAATTTTAGGTACAGTTTTTTTCTCAAAACGTGCTCAAAGACTTTCACGTCCCCATGAACTTTTTGAAATAATAAAGTTTTTGCATGCAAAAAGGTCGCCCAAAAAAGTATTGGTGCCAAATTTCAAACAAAATTGTTATCATCTTTAAAAGTTATTGTAAAATAAAACACTTATTTTACCCTAATAAATTAAAATTATCAATTTACAAAATCAAACAAATTTTACTAAATACTAAGACAACACTCAAAGAAAAGTTCTTCATCATATTTGTGATACGGTTTCATCACTTGCTGTCACACTAAAAAAATTATGTCATTAACTGTTTGTATTTTATTTAAAAAGTTTTACGTTTAGTCGTTTTTAAAAGAAAAAACATTTGTTTGATGTTCAGTTTTTATTAATGACTACTTCTGTCTTTTGTTTCAAAAATAGCACACTAAAAAATGAAGACTTTCATTAACATTTAATTTTTAAAGTCATTTATTTTTGTTCTGTAAATAAAAACTGCTGATTATTCTTTAAATTTTTAATGATATGTGTAAGTATTTTTTTTTTTTAATTGTTGGTATTTTGAAATGATATATCATTAGTTTTTACCTACACTCAAAAAACAAACTGTAATGTTAGCAAAAAAGCTTGTAAACCTACAAGAAAATTTGCTGATTTTGAACCCACAATTTTTTTGGCAAAGTTAGCAAAACTGTTTTGCCAAAAATAAGTTAACTGAATTTTTTTTTATTTCGACTTATAAGGGAAGTCTCCCTGGTGTCACCCTCCGATCATCATGAAATTTGGATATGTTGTTAAAAACGAAAATTAATCCGACACGTATTTTTTTTTAGCGGCCCAAACTCATTTTTAGGGGTGGTCGATTTTTATGGGGGGAAATTGACCTCTTTCAGTTTTTTACGATTAACGCCTATTTAAACAAAATTAATATAAGCATGTGTGGTATCAGATTAAAGGTATTAAAAATACCTATCTTGTGGTGCTAACAACGGGCCAAAACTTATTAACAAAAATGTACTAAAATTTTGGTATTTTACTCAATATGACGTAAAGTTGTGCATGTTTGGATACGTTCTTAGCCCACGTAGATAGGTTTTCCCCCCTCCTTTTTGCCCCCTAAATATGAATTTGGGCCGCTAAAAAAAAATACGTGTCCCTTTATTTTTTCTGCTCTACAAATTAAGACCAATTCCATAAAGATCCGCGGGTGACACTAGGGAGACTTCCCTTGTTAGTTCATACACACTTGAGGACCCCAATGGGTTCGGACCCGATAGGTCCAGACCCCGATGGGCCTAGACCTAGTTGGGTTCCTTAAAAATCGTCATAGTTTTTGATCCAAAATTTTTGTCCGTTTCGCTCTATCTTGCTTAGTTTTTGAGATACGTGATTTTAGGGGACCACTGGGGTTTTGAGAATTAAAAAACTCGATAACTTCAAAAATATTACTCGGAGAGCTTTTGGTTATTTTGTGGTCTTGTTCTACGTGTTGAGGGCTACAAAAATGATTTTGGACTTTTTATCTTATCGGCAATATTTACCGAGAAATGAGCATTTTAAAATTTTCGGGAATGCTAACTTTTTTGGGTCCAAAGTTAGGACCCATTAGGGTCCACACATGTGAAGAGGACCGGCGATACTATGAGCTCGAGAGCCAAAAATGGCCTCCGTTTTGCTGCTTCTGGCTTAGTTTCCGAGATAGCGCCATTTTAAGTTTTCTAAAAAAAAAAAAAAAAATTACCATATATTTTTGCTAATATTAGCAAAAAAGCTTGTAAAAATTTGGTCAACTCAATTTTTAATTTAGCAAAAAATATTAGTTCAAATTTTGTTTAAAATTGCTAATGCGGTAAATGAAGTTTACAAGACATTTTTGCTAACATGCTAATCTCAACTAAAAATTTGCTAAAGGTTAGCTTACTAGCGTTAGCAAAAAAAAATTAGTAAATCTACTAATGTATTATTTTGAGTGTACACAACACGGTAAGCCTCAGCGATGTTTAGGTTAAACTTTAGTGTCGACGAAAAGTGTAAACGCAGTTCGATTTCTACTTGATTAAATGTCACAAAACTGTTAACAGCGAAATCGTAGCTGCTCGCATTCGCGAGATATCGCGAAATTAGTGTTTTTGTATTTTCTAAAATTTTGACAATGAAGTTTTTTAAATATCTTCAAAAACTGAGTATGCAGTTTTAATTGTATTTATTTACAGGTCACAAAACAGTTAACATCGAAATCATATCTCCTCAATTTCGCGATAAATCGCAAAATTAAAAAAAAAAAAAAAAAAAAAAAATAAAAAAAAAGGAAAAAATTGTATTTTTCGCGTAAATTAGAAGTCAAGATGTTGATTTGGACAGTTTTATCACCTTAAACCACGTAAAATTTAAACTGCATACCATATATTTGTCGTTTCTAGATTTTTTTCCTTTCCCGGTGAAAAATGTTCATATATGGTCATATATGCTTCATATATGAACTTCCATATATGGTTCCATATACGACCATATACGTAATCTGAACCCATATGTAGATATATGTCATACATGAACATATATGAAAATATATGCTTTCACGTATGGTCATATATTTTTAATTGTATATGATTTTAGTTCAATTTCAAATTATTTTACAAAAAAAAAACTGTTATTTAAATTAAAAAAAAAATCTTTATTTCATAAAAAACACTTAAATATAATGTTTATTTTATATACGAATGGCAAAATTTTCTTAAATTGCCGACAGTTTGTACCTTTCATTAGGTTCTTAAATAATTTAAATTACCAATAGTTTTTAATTAATTTGTACTTTTTATTAGGTACAACCATAGTTGTACTGATATTAAAGCTCTGAATCCGAGTCATCACTGTCACTGGAATCTTGATTTTTAATGTATTGTCGCTTTAATTCGCAAAGCTTTTGGCTTATACACCTATTCAACTCATATGTATCTTGAAAATGCCATCCTTTTCTTTTGCTTAATTTCTGCGAAAATTCTGAAAAAATATATATATTTAATTTTTTTCATGTATAAGTAAACTAAAAAAAAATTGTATACCAATTATGGTTTTCCTTGCTTCAGGATCCAATAGTTTTCTTTTTTCCATTTTTCGAACTTTTCCAAGATTTTTCGGGGCTTGCCCGCTTAATGTGCAATTCTTTATGGCATGTTTTGTAAAAACACCTTCAATTAATCGTCTCGTTGTATGAGATGCCTTGTACGAGTTGCTTGTAGCATAGTGATAAAAAATTTTTCTGCAATAAATTTCATTGGCAAGCAGAACCATCTAAAAAGTATAATAAAAATTAAATATACAAATTGGATGAATCAATACTGTTTTTGCTTAACGCTTTACGCAACATAGTTTGGTTCTGATAAGACCCAAAACAGTGTTTTAGTTAAAACTTCTACAACAGTGTTTTAGTTCAAACAGCTATGGGTTACTAAAAAACACATACTTACATCATCTTTTTTATAGTTTTTCCCGTAGAGTTGATTTTCTTTATTTTCGTCTTCAACGATGTTGGCTTTTTCCGGAATTTTTAAATTTTGATTATCAAGTTTTTTTAGCTTTTCGCTCATTTGAAGTATTTGCGCCCGAAGTATTTCAGTTTCATTTTGTTCATTAACCTGCAAAACCAAATGAAATTAATGAAATTATTTTGAAAAAATCAACTTAAATTTAAAGAAATAATTTGGAATTTAAAAAATTTCAATTAAAAATCAAAAATATCAATTGAAATTAAAAATTATCAATTAAAATTCAAATCTATTGACTTAAATTCAAAAAAGATTACTTGAAGTTCAAAAAAAACCATTGAAATTCTAAAAAATCAAAAGGAATAAAAAAATTAAATGGAATTTTATAAAAACAACTAAATACCAAAAACAGATTTTTGAAATTCCAAAAAAAAATCTATTTAAATTAAAAAAAACAATTGGTTTTCTAAGAGATAAATGAAAGTTTGAAAAAGCTTAGTTGAAATTCGAAAATACCAATTAAAATTAAAAAATACCCAGGCAGAAAAATACAAACGGGCCAACGTTGGAACGAAGTTGGCAGCGACGGTACCAACGTTGGCGAATCATTCCCGTTTCTAAGTCTCAGACGTCATTCCGAGGTTGAAATGATAACAGTGGCCAACGATCGCTCGACTTTTGTTTTGACGTTGGGTTAACATTGATTTTACAAATTTACGACATTGGATTTACCTTTTGCTTAGGAATGTATTGAAAATCACGATGTAGTGCTTTTTAGTTACCATTTTATACAAATTGATTGAAATAGCAACTACTTAAGTGTTCACTTAGATTATAGAGTTGAGGTCTATGTAAATCAAAAACATTTTAAAAAAATAAAAATGTTAAACTTTTAAATTATAATCTATAGTGTAGTGTTTTATGTAAACACAAAGTTGTGCCAACACAATATTTTTAGTAAAACTGTTTTACACTATACAATGTTGTATTTTTGTCTAACCCGACATTGTACCAACACAAAATTTTTGGTACGGTTGGCAATTTCTGACTGGGTAATCGCCAAAACGCTTTGGCATTTATGCTTGCCTGTTGTCGTTAAAGGGTTAAGAGCAGAGACCATAACCGTTATGAGATTTATTGAAAAAACTCAAATTTAACTGTTCAAAAATGTTATTTTGAAATAGAAATTTAAAATAACAGTTTCAAAAAATTTATATAAATATCTGTCCAAAATAACAGAAATAAAAAACTTTTATTTTTTTTAACTGTTATCAAATACTCTTTGAGCCTTATAAAATTTGATATATTTAAGTAAAACTAAAATAAACGCATACAAAAGAATCCTATTGATAGCTAATACCTCAATTATTGATTTGAACATTAAAACTTTGATTGATTTGAATACAAATAACTGTTATAACAGTTATTTAAAATAAATAAATGTTATTTTAAACTTTTTGAACAAAAAGTTTTAAATTACTGTTATTTTATACTTTTATTGATAAAAATCAAAAAATAAAAGTTATTGCAAATTTTAACACGGGACATCTTTAGAAGTCTTTCCATATATATAATGCATATTTTGGACAACATTCGTTTAATGATTTTTTTAAAGAAAAATAACACATATAACTGTTTTATTTGGTCTCTGGTTAAGAGTTTCAAATAAAATTTCCCGAAGTTTGATTGACATTTTTTAATTTCAATTAACTTTCTTAGTTTTTGTTAACATTTTCGGATTTTAATTTGATTTTTCAAGTCGGTATTTTCTGAATTTAATAGAGGTTTTCGAGATTTATTTTTATATCCTTCAACTACAGTATGGGGGTATACTCACTTTGTCATTCCGTTGTAACGCATCGAAATATCGGTCGGGGACCCCATAAAGTATAATATTATTGATCAGTGATCGATTCTAAGAAATTCTAGCGATGTCCGTCCGTCTGTAGTTAACACGATGCTGTCCAAATTAACGAGATAGACCCCTCAAGTTTGGCACAAATATGTCTTATGCTCCTAGGCAGTTTAAATTCGGAAATGGGCCAAATCGGACCAAGGGGAAAAAGTTCCCCTTGAAGAACTAAACCAAACTCCTAAAAATTTAAATTTTTTAGGCGTTTTTTTGTATTTTTGTGAATCAATTGAAACATTTTTATGTTCGCAGAAGTTTATAGTCCTGCGCTTGGACCCTGGGGATTAAAAAATGCCCCTTTTTTTGGACCGCCCCTCTTTTAAGGCCGTGGATAGAAAAATAATTTAAATAATAATAAAAGTATAATACTTTAGTGCACAAAGCAGACAAAAATGAACTTGTAAACATATACCGCGAGGGCCAAAGAGTCCCCCCAGCTCACTGACCCCACCTTCACATTGCCCCCCCCCAAAACAGCGCCCCTGTCTTTTTTTTCATGTTGAAGGGTATAAAAGATTCGGCACAGCCGAATTTAAAACTCTCACTTGTTTTTTGAAATAGTATTAAACACTAACTTACATGATGTAAAAGAGATTCATTTGGTGATATGGATCTTATAGACGGGGAAGGTGATGGAAATTTTGTTCCTCTCAAAAATGATGGTGACTTCAATGGCGAATCCAGTGCACTTTTTTTAAATTTTGATGTCTGTAGTTTTATTTCACTTATCTTTTGTTTTGACTTTTTTAAATAATTTGCCACTGGCAAATCTGATGAATAAGAGGTTACAGATGGTGAAGGCGATATTTGTTTTCTCAAGGCTTGAGAATTTGAGGTTATTTCGTTTTTTTGTTTTGAGGTTATTTCGTTTTTTTGTTGTACCTTCTGCATAGATGACGAATCAGATTTTTTGTTAAAAATTTTGGTTTTATGTTGTTCAAGTTCTTGCTTTATTTTTCTTCCACGATTAACCGCCGGCATATCTGAGGAACAAGAACTTACAGATGGCGAAGGAGATCTTTGTAAATTTCTTGTAATTTTGTTAAATTTGGTGGTTGTTTGCTGCTTCAACTCTTGCTTAGCTTTTCGTTTTAAGCTTCCATCATTTACCAAATTCAAATCGGACGAACAAGAGCTTACAGTAGGCGAAGGCGACCTTTGTGTTCGCAAGGCATGAGAGTTTGACGACATCTCTTTTTTTTTAATAATTTGTTCGTTTGCTCTTGCAGTTCACTTTTAATCCTTTTTTTTCCTAAATAATGCAAAATCATAAAAATTAGTTTGATAATTTTGATTTTTCTGACTGTTGACGCAATATTTCAACAGTTTTAAAAAACTCACCTGTTTTCGACATTTTGTATTAAAAAATAAGTTTATTTAGTAAAAGATATTAACCTTATTAAACAGTTTCGCGCTTTTAATTTAACTTTTTATTATTTGTTTAATGGTACCAACATTGAAATATTAAATGCTAGCAACATAGAATTACAAAATACTCATATGTTGATATTTTTTAGTGTTGCTAAAACTAATAAAAAAAAAACGCCAAAAAAATTTTGACATTTTAACGTGTATTCACAGATTTGAGACGCGATAGTGGGGTTTAATGAAAAAAAGTGGAAAACCGCGATTTTAAAGTAACTTTAACCAAACATGGCAAATGTTTCTACCGTTCATTAATTATTATACTCTCGCGCCACTGTATGGGAGTATAAAAACTTAGCCATTTCGTGTATTACGCAAATATAGGGAGGGCTATGACCCCATAAAGAATATATATTACTGATCAGTGATAGGTTCTTAGACATTCTAGCGATGTCTTTCTGTACATCCGTCTTTTGAAGACACGATACCGTCCAAAATGAAAAATGATAGACAAATGAAGTTTGGTACGAATATGTCTTATGGTCTTAGACTAACTAAGTTCGTTAATGTTCAAAATCGGACCATGGGAAAAAAGTTCTGTCTTGAGAAACTTATCCAGCCTATAAAGAAACACAATGTTTTCGATGTTTTTATACCCTCCACTTAGTGATAGTGGGTATATATAAGTTTGTCATTCCGTTTGTAACACATCGAAATATCGGTCTGGGACCCCATAAAGTATATATATTCATGATGCCCGATCGAATTTAAGACATTCTAGCGATGTCCGTCTGTCTGTCTGTGGAAAATGCTATCACGGACAAAATATTACAGAGAGATGACTGAAACTTAACATATGTATTGGTATTGCATTTGAGCGATATCGGTTCAGCGGTTCAAAAGTTATGAACGAAAATGTTAGCACACCTCAAAAATTTCAGTACATTCAACATAACCTAAAAATACAAAATGCTTTAATTCGGCTTCTGGTTGACATATGTGAACATAATTGAACACCAAATGGTATTAAAACAAGTACGAACATATCTTTTGACAAAAAAGAAAAAAATCGCAATATTTTTTTTAACAAAATTTTTTTTCCCGGATTTTTTTTTTTTCAATTTTTTTCAAAAGTAATTTCCTTTTAAATAAAGTTTTTTGCAATAATCTTTTTGAAATTGTGGAGGGTATCACTACATTCGGCAAGGCCGAATTTAACTTTTTTACTTGTTTTTTATATTTTTGTAAAACAAATAAAACAGTTTTGTTTCAGAAAACGTTTTAATTCCTTCACTTAGACCCTGGGGATTAGAAAAGCAAACTTACATAAGTGTAAAAATCTTAAAAGATTTTTTTATCATAATCGCTAAGGGCATAGTGTCCTCCAACGACTCCTGACTTTTCATACAGTTTGTTTTGGAAATCGATCATTTTTTTTAAGCCAAAATCATTTTGTTTTTCTCCGTTTTTCGTTATAATCCCATACTATCACGTCTGATTAGTCTGTGCAAAATATGTATATTAAGGTCAATTTACTCAACTGGTAATGTATCGTAATTAGCAGTTTATTCTAACCAGGCAATTACTGTTTTAACTTAAAAACGGTTTTAAGAAAGTATTTTAAAAATTGTATTTATGCTATTACAATATAAAAATAAAATGTGGCTTAAACCCGTTTTTAGCTCTGTATGAGAACCACTATTTCTGCTGTTTGCGCTACTTTACCAGTTGAATAATTAGCTCTTTATTGAGCGGTTTTCGTCCACTAAAAATATATTGCAGTTATTGGCAACATTGCCAGTTGTCATTGTCAAATTCCGTGACATACAATTTGGCAATAGTGATGTTAAAATATTGATACATGGGTAATGAGTGTCGAGTATATTATTTGTATTCGTCAATAAATCAACTTACATTATATTTTTTAGTTTGGGTTGTGATCAAAAAACAATAAAAGTGCTTAAAACACAAAAAGTATTTAAATATTAAAAAAAAAAAAAAATTAAATCGGATATTATAGTAGAAGTTACCCATAAAAATATCAGTGATACCGAGTAACAAAAAAAACTGAAATATACATCTCTAGAACAAAAAAAGTGTATTTGTAATCAAATTTCCGTATAAAAATATTCGCGCCATATTCGCAACTTTAACTTTTTTTTAATAAATAATACAACTAACAATTAAAATGAACACCGAGGAACCTTCAAGCAGCAAGCGGAAAATATGTGATGAAGAAAGACCAACTTGTTCTAAATCAACAAAAGTTGTCGAAAACCCGAACGATTGTAAACGTTGGAAAAACAATTCTGGAGCCTTGGTTAGAGATTTTTTTTATTAAAACAGTCTTTTTAAATATTTATTACAAAATCAAATTCTGTTTAATTGGAGTAAGCCTTGAATCCACAACAAATGACATACGTTAAACTGTGGATTTATGTATGGTTTGAAAGTGTATACATTCTGGATCTTTGTTGGATTCTGTCTGTTGAAATTATGTAAAAAAAGATTTCTTAAAGGAAATTTAAGGAGTTTGTAAATTTTGGAGTTTTGCACAAAATTGTCATTTTAAAGACTTAACGAACCGATTATTTTATTATGTATGAAGGGTTTTTAGCCAAATACTACAACTTACTAAAACTGATTTCTGAAGTACCTATAATTAAACACCTTTCCACATTTGAAAACAAACGTTTCAAGTCTTAAAATCCAAGGGCTTGAGGCACCTATCTTCAATTCAGATTGAAAGTAGTATGTACTCATAAAATGAAGGTTTATATTATATGGCCTAACCCGTTTTTTTATCCAAACAGGTACTCTTTGGAACTCGCTTTGGTCTACAAAACTAAACTAAAATTTACAAACTCTAAATTGCATCTTTTGAGTCGAAATCTCCACATTGATGGTATTAAGGCTACAATTTTTACTCAATTTGCTTTTATAATACATCATTAAAACTGTATGAGATTAATCACAATTGGAGCGGCAAGCGTTTTTTGGCAATTGTTCTCATACATTTTATATAAAAACAAAATTCCGCCGCGTTTTTTCGCTAAGTTTTATTTTTTTGTGGAAAGCTGGAAAAACGATTTCCTTTCTAATTTTTGATTAATGTCTTGTAATTAAAAATAAATGCTTATAGCGCATTCGCATTGCTTTGTAAAACCGTGTTTTAACTGAAATGATTTATGATTCGTTTTACAATACATTTTTGAGGTCAGAACCTTGTTTTTGTGAACACAAATCAATGCGAACCGGCTACAAATTGGTTTCAGATTAAACATTTGAAAATATTTGATTTACTATTCCAAGATATTTTTGTTTTTTGTAGATTCCATTGAAAACATTAGAGCGCTGGAAGCGAAACAAGAAGTTATCTCCAAAAAAAAACAATACTACCTTGGAAAGCACACTAGACTCTTCTGATGATGAGAATAATTATAATGACACTTTTATATCACAAATTAGTTCATCAAATGAATATTGTGATGACTTAGTTTTATCTGATAGAGATCAGAACGAATTTTATGATTTCAGTGACTCTGATACAGATTTAAGCGAATACAGTGATGATCCAAGTATTTCTGAGCTCAATTTAGGAGAGGAAAACAACCAAGCAGAAACAAATTGTTTATATTCAAACAGTAGGATGACTGTTGACGAAGCTGTAGTCAAAGTATTGCAGATGTTCCTTAAACATAATTTACCGAAATCGGCATTAAAAGCCCAACTAAATTTAATGAATTCTGTGTTACCACCAGATCATCAAATGCCTAAAACTCTCTTCCACTTTTTTAAGTTTTTAGAAGACCAGGCACCACCATGTCAAACAATTAAACATTTTTTTTGCAGAAACTGTTTAGTATACATTTCTAAGGAAGTGAGAATATGCAATGTTTGTGATGGCACTAACTTATCATATTTCTATGAAATTGATATAATTGAGCAAGTTCTACGACTATTTGAAACAAACAACCTTGCAGAAAAGCTTATGAATATTTCTTTTAAAGATGGTGTTGTTCGTGATATAGTAGATGGATCAGAATATCGGCGAATTAATACGAACAGACAAAAATTTGATTTGACACTCATTATGTACACTGATGGTATTTCATTAGTAAAGAGTTCAACCAGTCATTGTTGGCCGCTAATGTTTGTCATTGCCGAACTTCCGCCCGAAATACGGTACAAAAATATATTAACAGCAGGAATTTGGTACGACAATACAATTAAGCCTCAGATGAACCTTTTTTTAAGACCATTTTGTCAAAAAATACTCAAAAATGAGATTTTAAAATGGAAAAATCCAATTACTGGCCAAATAAATTCTTCAAAGATATCTGCCCCACTTTTTATAGCGGATGCGCCAGCCAGAGCACAAATACAAAATATTTTAAGCTTTAATGGTGAATACGGTTGTAACCTATGTGAGTTAAAAACCATTCCGTGGGAAAACAAAGCTGGAAAAAAATATATTAGGGTTTATCCGTATCAAGAAACCTTAAATTTGCGAAAAGGAAAAGAAATGGAAAATCAGGGTAATATCGTAGAACGACATGATGACATACACTTAAAGGGAATAAAAGGAAGAACAATTGTATCTTGTCTACCAAATATAGATATTGGTACTTGTGTGGTACCTGAATTTATGCATTCAGTATTGTTAGGTGTAACAAAACAATTTCTCAATGTATGGATAAATAAAAAAGGTGAATGGCGAATTAAAAAAAAATTAAATGAAATTGATAATTTTTTGTTAAAGATTCGCCCAATTCACACCTTTTGTCGTATGCCACGTTCTTTAAAGAACTTTTATTCATATAAGGCTACAGAATTTTTTAATTGGTTGGTGTACTATTCCCTACCAACACTTGATGGTTACCTTCCACATATTTTCTTTCAACATTGGATGTTGCTTGTGGTAGGAGTTTATAACTTAATACGAGATAATGTCAAAATTAATACACATATTCAACAATCTGAGGAACTTTTAAAGCTGTTTGTCAAAGATATTTCTGTACTCTACGGAAATCACGAAATGTCCTATAATGTTCACCAATTATTACATTTGGGGCTAGCTGTTAGACGTTGGGGTCCTTTATGGGCGACTTCCGCTTTTCCATTCGAAGATCAAAATGGGTTAATTGCAAAAAGTGTGCATGGAAGTAGAAATTTAAACGCGGAAATTATAAACAACATTAAGATTTCTCAAGGAGCTGCCGTGATAAAAAATCGCGTGGCGTCCTCACATGCTAACAAATTTGAAAACTTTAAAGTACTTGG
Source organism: Pegoplata infirma (assembly GCA_963921195.1). Lineage (NCBI taxonomy): Eukaryota > Metazoa > Arthropoda > Insecta > Diptera > Anthomyiidae > Pegoplata > Pegoplata infirma. The sequence continues at coordinate 71,312,781 of OY992536.1, read as the reverse complement.
AAAAAATAGAAATTTTAAACCAAATTCTTCTCAAAAATCTCATCTTTTATCAGAAGGATATAACAAACTAAATTCGTGCTTTTATGATAGAGCCAAAATAAAAAATCAAGTTTTTACATCCTCTTTATACAAAATCACGAAATCCAACAGTTATACTGTGAAATTAAATTTTGACGACGAAAGTGTTTATGCTGTTATAAATTGTTTTGTAAAAATTAATAAATCTTTTTATATACTAGCACAATGTTTAGATGTAGATAACAATAATTATTTTAAACACAACAATACAAAAATTATTGCAAAGCATATAATACCATTTAAAGTCACTGACAACTACATAATTGTAAAAGTAGAAAACATAAAGACAATAACCCATGTAATGCAAGTTGGAAATTATATTTGTAAAATTGCCAACACATACAACACAATTTTTTAAAAACTATCAAATAATAAAAACTTAAAAAAAAAAATGTTGTTATTTTTTAGAAAGAAAGAAGATTAAAGTCTAAAGCCTTAATTACTTTAAACGTCCATGAAACGTAGACTCTTAAACAAAGTTCAGTAAGTCAAAATAGTACAGAACATTTTTATTTATGTTTTGTTTTTGTCTAACACATTGTATTTTTTGTCACGTCAAAACGTAGAGAAATTCTGTTGAAAATAGAATTTCTCTACGTTTCAACGTGACAAAAAATACAATGCGTTTGACAAAAACAAAACATAAATAAAAATCTTCTGTACTTTTTTTACCTATTGAATTTTGTTAAAGAGTCTACGTTTCATGTACGTTTAAAGTAATTCAGGCTTAAGTCAACTTACTGACTTCATTGACTTAGATAAAAAATTCATATAAAAAAAGTTCATATATGAATCAATATTTAACATATATGAGCCAACATTAGTCATATGTGTGTTTATACATTATCATATATGGACCCAATTACAAAATGTATGAACATAAATATGATCCCATACATACCACATATCTTTATACATGGACATATATGTAGCCATATATGATCATATATGTACATATATGTTCATATACGAACATTTTTCACCGGGTTATTTTAAATACTAAAGAAAAAATAAATTAATTAATATAAAAGCTTGAACAGTAATTTTGCAATTTCTCGGGTAATTGGTCATCTATAATTTTTATTCTTGCAGTTTTGTCACCTTTAATAACCTCTAATTCAAACTACATACCACATTTTTGTCGTTAATTGAAGTAAATGTTTTTACAGACCAAAAATAACACAAAGTAATGAATAAATAGTAGCTAAGCGAGTTTTTTAGCGATATCTCGAAAAATTGAGCAGCTAGAATTTAAGTGTTAACATCCATATGACCTTTGATCAATAGCAAGTCAAAGTGCATTTCGTGTTTTTCAACAATTTTAAAGAACCTTCTTTTATTAGTCAAAACAAGAAAAACCCCCAAAAAGCTGTTTTTCGCTATTTCTCGCGAAAGTGAGCAGCTATAATTTTTTTGTGGGCAGTTTTAATTTCTTCCAACATGCTCAAATCAAACTGCATACCACTTTTTTTTATTATTTCTAAAGAACCAGTTTTAAAATATAAATAAATAAATAATAAAAAAAAAAAATTATATAATTACGCGATATCTCGCGAAATTTAACACCTACAATTTCGATGTCAACAGCTGTGTGACCTTTGATCAAGCACAATTAAAACTACATAAGTACCATGTTTTTACGAAATTTTAAAGAAACAAAAAATTAATTCGCGATTTCTCGCGAACTAAAGAAGATAGGATTTTGATGTTTACTATTTTGTGACCTTGAAATAAGTACAATTAAAACTGTATACTAAGTTTTTGAAAATATTTAAAAAACTTCAATGTCAAAATTTTAAAAAATACAAAAACACTAATTTCGCGAGCAGGAACGATTTCGCTGCTAACAGTTTTGTGACATTTAATCTTGTAGAAATTGAACTGCGCTTACACTTTTCGTCGACACTAAAGTTCAACCTATACATCGCTGAGGCTCACCGTGTATTAAGGTTTTAAAAATTTAACTTCCCTAATAACAAACTTATACTCATATGAAGGTATAAATGCTTAACAGTTTTCTTGCTTCATATATAAATACTTTAAATATATTTTTTACAATGATAAATTGTGTAAAAATTGTAAGTTTTTTTGTGGATCCGAAAAAATAATATGTTAAAGATTTTTATGTATTTCAGAATTCTTGTAAATTTTTTTTCAAGTTAAGCATACGTATTTTTATGCATACCCTTTGTAAACTATCGACAAACATATGGGTCATTTCACAATAACAAAATTGTGTCGATTTATTGAATCTTTTCTACATCTATTGACTTAAATAATGGCTGTTTTATCAAAACAAAATTTTGTAGAATTCTTTGGAAAATTTAAGTTAAAAATATTTTTTTTTATGAAATAACTCATACGTGTATTCTTTTACAAGTGATTTCTTCTTAACACATAAATTTTATGTGTTTTAACAGTTTTCGCTTTATATATGTATGCTTAAAGAAAATGTATTTAAGGGTGTCCCCAAAGATGCAGTTTTTTTGTACACATTAATCTTTAATAACAAAAAAGCAAAAACAATTTAATTTTATTAAAAGCTTAAAGTAGATAAAAATATAGTCCTTCATTATTTAAAAGCTTTGACAAGAATATCCCTAAAAAAATTATTTAGGGACACCCTATTATATATATAGGTTACTTATAGTTAGTATGTGTGCGTATGTGTATGAATGTAGTTGAAAACATGGTAAAATTTTAACATGTTTTAAAAGAATGAATTTAATAGCGTAACATTTTACAAATTCAACGTTGCGTTAAACCTTAAACGACAGAGGACATTGTACGATAAGAATTTATTATATTCATGTATTTAAAATGAGAAAAATAAAATCAGTAAAGGTGAACATTTGTGTTTTTTTTTTTGCACTCATAACACAAATTTGTATTTATTTGTTTAAACATTTTAATAATTTTACTTTGCTTGTTTAGGAATATTTTTAATGAAATTAAGAGAAATGATCAGAGGGTCCCAAAAGAAAAGTTTTTATTTTTATGAACAAAAGCTCAAACCAAAAAGGCCAAAGATTTTGTATGACCCCGTCGGAACTTTCGTATTTTTGGGGCTTGTAGAAGCACCAGTCCCCACCAAAAGAACGTAATTAATTGCATTATACACCGCAAGAAAATTTTACATTCACTTATGGACTAGAACCAGACCACATAAACATGCACAAAGAAAACAGTTTAGTTGTGCCAGCCGAATTTGGAGTCAACTGCATGGTTTAATAACAACAACCGAAATTTTCGGTTGCGATAATCACCATTTGTTTATAACAACTTAACTTCTATTGGTTTAAAGAGATCTCGGTAATCGCAACCGAAAACTTCGGTTGTTTTAATCAACCCATGCAGTTTGCTTTAAATTCGGCTGGCACAATTAAACTGTTTTCTCTGTGTGAAATTAGAGGCACAATAAAGAAAAACTGCGTTCTCACTTTTTTTAATTTGTGACCTTTTCTCCTTCTTAAAGGACTTCAGAATTTTTCTGATATAAAAATTTCTATTTTTTTTTAAATAAGTTTATGGCAGCATGGTTATCATCTGAAAAAGGACAATATTTAGAAATGAAAACAATTTTTTGTTTTAATTTTTCAGAACGAAAAACGGTAAAAAATGTCTTTTAAAAATTTGATCCTTTTATATCCTTGAGAAAATCTAATATATTTTTCTCAAAAAAAAAATAAAATGTTGAAACCATATGAAAACTTTACCACAGAGCTCAATATTTTTTTTTTTCTACCCTTTGGATGCTAAAAGCTTTTATATGGGCAAACTATCCTGAATTTTTTCAATTGGGAAAATGTCGCAGATTCTTAAAATTTTTCTATTTTTTAGAAAACTTTCAGGATAAAATATGTCTTAAATATGATATTTTTCTGCTGGAAAACTATTTCAGAATATGGGACTTTTACTGTCAGAAAAATGATTTAGAACCTGAAACTTTTTTATAGTAGATTTTTTTTTTTTTAATTTACAAAATTTTCTTTAGGAATTTTATTATAGTAATACACATTTAATATTTGGAAATGTTTCTGTAGAACAATTTGTACTATAAAAAAAGAATACCATTAAAAATCTAAATTAACGATACAAATGCGTTCTGAATTTCCCTGTAAAAAAATTGAGAAGAAAAAAAATCCCCCTAATCCCATAAGCTGTTGATGATTTTTGTTTGGGTTGAGAATCAAAATAATAAATGAGTATTACGTAATGCATGAAGTATAAAAAAAAGTAATGCATATGGTAAGAGGTATGCATATTTTTGCATTTTATGGGCTATGCATTACATGGTAATGCATTACATATCCACTACCATTTTGAAAGTTTCCTCTGCAGGGTGGTTCTTTCCAAAAAATTAAAAATATTTTTATAAAATGATTGTCTCTATCCTACTTCTACGACATTTAACATATTTTGTATGTTAAAAAAAAAATAAAGTATGAATTTAAAGTACAATGACACAATTCATATTATTATGTCATAAAAACTTTAATTTTGTACAAAAAAACTTACTTGAACCAAATTAGTACATACACATTAGCCCTGGTAAATGTATATGATGGTGCAGTGACTTTGAAAGACAAAAAAAAAAAAACTTTGAAGAAGGCTGCTTAACCCATTTCGATCCTCTGTTCGATTTTTCGAACAGTAGAGAACATCTTTTTCAAAAAAAATATTTATGTAAGAAAGAGATGGAATTTCGGGTGTATATGGTTACGAATGTTAAGTCTCATATTTCTGCATTAAAAAATAATATCCCCGCTACACCACCGCAATTTATATGTCCATGAAATGCAATGCAAATCAGCACAGAAATTGTTTCAAGCAAAAACAAAAATTTTGCATTTTTTGATTTTCGGCTTTTAATTTTATTGACTAATTTAAAATTTTTTTAGATTTAATTTATTATAAAATTCCACTAATTTGAATTATTTTGAAACTATTTATTTTGAAAATAATGAAATAAATAAATAAAATAGCAGAAAAATCCAAATATTAAAATTGCATAAAAAGTTGAAATGCAGACTATTCTGGGAAAACGGCACATTGAAAAATTTTTTTGACAAGATTTTTGAGATCAGCGGGTACTAATTACCCTAAAAAAGTACATTTTTCCAAAAAAGAAAAATAAAATTGAATCTTGGTCCAAAATGGGTTAAGTAAAATTTTCCTGCTTTAAAAATCATGTTTAACTATATTAAAGCATTATACGAATATTTAATACCCTTTATTTAGAATCCTTTGAAATCAGATAACAATGAAAAAAAAAAAAACATTAAATATCCTAGCAAAACCATTAATTACGTAACGTATTACGTAATGCATTACATTACTTGCATAAAAATAAAAGTGGGCCAATACTGACCCAGTAACATAAACGGCAGTACAAGTATTGCCAGGATGTAGTATTTTTTTTTTTATTTCATTTCTCACCCGGTAACGCAAATGATAACCCTGTTCAACGAATGGATCGTATGTTCTAACAGTATTGGAAAACATTGTTTCCGGGACTTTGAACATCTTCAAACATTTTTCCAAGGTTGGCAATCGAAACGAATAACGGTATCGATTAGAGTTGTCAGTCGATTAAGAATAATTCGATTAATCGATCAAATAAAACCCAACTCTTGTTCGAATAATTCAAAAATGACGATTTTCGAATAACGAATAAATCGATTAAATAATGTCGATTAATCGAACAATTTTTTTTTTTAATAAAAAATTAAATAAATGCTAAGAATTTAATTTATTCTCATAAATTTTGAAAGATTTTATACAAAATGTAGGAAAGTTAAAATATATTGTAGCCATAGCCCTGGATAGCACATCCATTATAGAATTAGGAAAAATTAATAATTCATTTGCATCAGACTTAGTAAAACGTATTAAAATAAGAATTAATGAGAGACGTATGAAAATGTTAAATACGGTAATAATTTTTCTAAATTCTGGAAATTTTCCGAGCAATGAAAGTTTCTTAAAATATTCTCCAAAAAGCGAAACAAAAGAATATGCAAATGAATTATACTCCAGATTATTTTATGTTGAAAGTAATCACAATAATTCAGATAAAAGTATTGAAATAGAGGAAGTTATTAGTAATGAAAATATTAATCTTTTATGCGAGTTAAATAATTCAATTCAAAGTACATATTAAAAATTCAGAAAATAAAAAGGACTTCAGCGATATATCAGACGATATGGTATATTTGGGAAAATCTGAAAAAAGAACAGAAAAATTAGATAAACTTTTGTATGCTCTTCTTACTATATCACCTACTTCAACAATTAGCGAAAGAATCGTTTGAAAGCAAAAAAATTTAGTCAACTTTTATTTTTAAAAGATTATTTCTTAAGAACAACTTAAATTGTCTTATTTGACAAAAATTAAAATCATTTATGATATATTTTGTCTGAATTCTTCAAATAATAATTTGTATTTGAATTATTGCTCAACAAGTATTAAAATCGACATCCGTTAATTAAAAGTGATCTCAGTTATTCAATTTTTAAGTTTTTTTAACTTTTAAATATTTTATTTTTAAGTTTTTTATGCATTTTTTCGTTAATAAAAATTTTAACTTTCTTATTTTAAGTTATTTTACATGAATTGTTTATTTTTTTTGTTAATAAAAATATTTTTTAAAATAATTTTTTTATTCGTTATTCTCTTCGATTAATCGAATAAATTTTGATCTTTAATCGTTTGATCGAACGAGGAAAAACAATTATTTGAATTATTCGAATAAAGTTGAAAGTCGAATAATTGACAACTCTAGTATCGATATCGGTATTGGTATCGTTTTTTTATTTATTTCGGTATCGGTATCGGTTACGGTATTTGAGTTGAATCAGTTACGGTATTACCGATACCGAAACGTCAATATCGGTACGTACTGGTATTATCGAAAAAATGCTAAGAATATAAAAAAACGTATAAAAACTTAAAAAAAAAATTTAAAAACAAGTAGAAAAGTTAAATTCGACTTGGACGAATCCATCAATACCCTCCCCAATGCGCTTCAGAAGTGATAGTTAATTTTCTAACGTGAATCGATTTAACAATTTTGTTTAGAAATATTTTATTTTGAGTAAAAAACTTTTTTGTCATTTTTGAAAAAAAAAATTGACATTTTTTTAGTGTAAATTTTTTTTCGAGTGTAAGTTTTTTTGTTTTAGTATACAAATTTTTGTGAGTGACAAGAATGCTTTGTAAAAAATTTTCCTGACTCATCATTTTTTTAAAGCTGGTTTAACGTTTTTTTCAACAAGTGAATTTAACCCTTAACCTACTGGTTCCGCAAGGAACCAACTAAGAAAATCGGTAACTTTGTTAAACAAATTTTGTTGTTGGGGTGTTTTTTTAATGCCTATCCAACGGTGTCATAACCTTGTAAAAAATTTGCTTCGTTAAATAATTTTTTCATGAAAATGTGTAAATTTTGGGGGGTATTTATATGAAGACATAGACCTACGATGTCAATATGAATACGAAATAATCTTTATTAAATTTAAGTCGGCACGTATTTTAGCTCTAGAGGATATTCCTGTTAGTTCGGGAGTTATCGAAATTTTCCCAGGGGTCCACATTGTTTCATAAGGGGACAACGAAATTTTGAAACACTGATATGGCCGATAAGCCATATTTTAAGTTCCAGGCAAATCGGTTTATAAGGGTTGAGATACTTCCCTTGTTAGAGGCACATTTTTTTGACACCCGTATGCCCATCACAGTGTCCCAACCTCAAAAAAACCAAAAAATTTGGTGAAATTACGTTTTTCCGAAAATCATTTTTTGTGTTAAATACATCGAAATCGAAGCTGAAAAAAATAGTTCCGTGAATTTTTTGAATTTTCAAAATGTTTAAAACAAAAATATGTGTTAGAAAAAGTCTTTGGTCAAATTTTGTCCTCCGGGTGCCTGATTCGCAAGGGTCCAACCAGGTTTTCTTCACATAGTTCAGGTAAATGTAACCTATAAACAAAGTTAAAATATTATAAATAACATATATTTTTTTCGGCTCAAAACAAAAAGTCAGGATATTAAAGGTTAAGGTGAAACCAATTTGAAATTTACGGTTTTCTTAATAACTTTTGACCCACTGGACCGATTTGGCTGAAATTTAATACGAACCAACGGTTAATATATATGCCAAACTTCAGCATCCTCAGGATTGCCTTTCATAAGTTAGCGTTTTTTTATCTCGAAAAACCCTTGCCGATATTCAGTCTTTTGCTCATAACTTTTGAAGCACTGGACCGCTTTTGTCCTAAATCATATGTCTTTAAGACATAAATATAAGGCCGTATCGATTTTTACGTTTCTTTTATGTTTGAGCTGAAAGGTGTCCAATAAGTTTCTATTGGGTGTCAAAATGACTCCATAAAATTTATTTCCCTCCCGCATCGCGGTTAAAGTAAAAACCCCAACTTATTACATATTTCATCTTATTTCTAGGCAATAAGTTTTTTTGTTGGTGTTATCTATTTGAAAGATAGGTTTTCCCTGTCTAGACAAGATCACATTCAAAAATATTGCAAACAATTTTTTTTCGCAAATTATGGGACTTTTATGGACGATTTCTATGAGTTAAGCCACTTCAAAAAATTATACTATGGTGGAAAACCTCCTGCTAGTATTCCAAATGCCTCCCTCGAAGACCTGTAAATATCAAAAAAATCCTTGGACACCCACATCACGGATTAAATAAAAATCCCCACAAAAACTATACTATGCGAAAGGGGTCCAGAAAGTTTCTATTGGGAGTCAAAATGACTCCATAAAAATTTCGTGAAAATCAATAATTTTCTTTTGCTCCCGCATCGCGGTTGAAGTATGGCTTTTTTGAAATTTTTGCTTAATTCACGATGTGGGTGCCAAAAGATTTTTTGATTTTCATGAGACTTCGGTGAGGCATTTGGAGTACGATTTTTCATTTACAAAAACCAAAAAATTTGCAAACTTTCTATTATTTTTTTTTGTAAAAAAACATGGTTTTTAAGAAAAAACCGTTTCAATACCGGTACGTACCGATACCGAAGGAAAAGGTTTTTGGATACCGGTATCCGATACAAAAATATCCGGTACCAATACCAATACCAGTTTCGGTATTGGTATTGGTACCGGTATTCAATTTAAAGGGTTTTGAAACGGATAACGGTATTGAAAAGGTATCGATTGCCAACATTGCATTTTTCGGAATTTAGATAACTTTTTATAAGCAATTTTAATTAACATTTTTACTTCAAAACGCTAAAAAAACGCACTGTTTTTTTCGAGACTTACAAAGGAAGTCTCCCTAGTGTCACACGCGGATCTTTATGAAATTGGTTTTATTTTGTAGAGCAGAAAAAATAAAGGGAAACTTATTCTTTTTAGCGGCACAAATTCATATTTAGGGGGAAAAAAGGAGGGGGAAGGCAAGGCCATTTTTCAGTTTTTTTCGTTTATCTCCTATATTATGCAGAGAATCCTAGTCATCTTACATACCAAATGAAAGGTCTTTGGAAAGCCTATCTACGTGTGCTAAGAACGTGTCCAAACATGTACAACTTTTAGTCATATTTAGTCAAATAACAAAATTTTAGGACATTTTTGTTAATAATTCGAAAAATATTAAATTCTTTGGCCGTTGTTAGCTCCACGATATAGGTATTTTTAATACCTTTAATCTGATACCACACATGCCTATATTAATTTTGTTTAAATAGGCGTAAATCGTAAAAAACTGAAAAAGGTCAATTTCCCCCCATACAAATCGATCCCCCCTAAAAATTAGTTTGGGCCGCTAAAAAAAATACGTGTCGAATTAATTTTCGTTCTTAACAACATATCCAAATTTCATGAAGATCGGAGGGTGACACCAGGGAGACTTCCCTTGTTAGAAAAACCAAAACTTAGAAAAATTTTCCAACTAAATTTTTTTTTTTGAAAAAGCATTTAAATAAATTTTTTTACTTTAAAACACAAAAAGAAAAAATTAAATTATTTGAATAGAATTCTGTAGAATAATTTAAAAAACATTCTTCTGCCATTAAAAAATGCTTCTGCTACACTGAAAAAAAACTTGTAAAATTACAAGATAAATTTGTAACTTTTTTTTTTTTTGCTACCTCCAATTTGACAAAAATTTCTAGTAATTTTACAAGCTTTTTACCAATAACTTTGTAATCTTACAAGGTTTTTACCAATAAAATTGTAAATTTACCAATTTTTTGACACTATAAAATTTACTAGGAGGTTTCGTAACTTTACTAGATTTTTTACTACCTCTTATTTTACGAGAATTCCTAGTAATTTTACATGCTTTTTACCAATAAAATTGTAAATTTACAGTTTTTTGGCGCACTTGAAATTACAAGAATTTTTTTTGTAAAATTATCTTGAAAATTTGTAAAATTACAAAACAAATGTAAAATTACAAAAAAAAAACAATGTTAATTTCGATCCAATTTTTTTTTTAAACAAGGAAAACTGCCAAATATTGGTAAAATGGGATTACGAGACTTTTGCTAGTAATTTGACAAAGTTTTTTTTTTGTGTGTACTGAATCTGTGACTTAGAAAATTGCGAACTTATTTGGAGTATCTTAAAATTCTAAAAAATGTATGAACTATGACAACCTGTCATATGATTAAGCATTATGAAATTTTTTTACTTTCGGATCGACCGACAACCTTTAGTGATGTTTTATTGACCTTTAGTAAAATTTTTGAATGTGAATATATCCCAGCAATTAAACACACTCTTTACACTCCAAAATAGGCTTTAAAAATGAAATAAATATTTAAATTTTTGTATAAAAGTGGTTCATCCACAAAAACCCACTTTTTACAGTCAAAAATTTGTATTTTTAAACTTGAATTCGAGTACAATACGAGTCTTTATCAACAAATTCTTAAAGAAAATACTTGCTACATTTATTTAAAGCTCTTTCGACACAAATTTTTGCGTGCTTTTGGAAGCCCTTTTTTTAGCTCCGAAAAAATAGTGTTTTTTGGACAATTTTATTAAAAAAACTTTTTTTCCATATTTGAATCCGGTTGGTCTCTGAAGGAAGTGCCCTTAAAAAAACTAATTTTCAATGAGTTTTTAGGAAGTCTTATTTTGGAGCGTTCCAACATTTCTTGGATGGGATATTTGAAATAAAAACAAATTTTAGAGTGTTCCAAAATAAGACTTCCTTAAAACTTGTAGAAAAATGTGTTTTTCAGAGTCCGAAATGATTCAAAATTTAGCCATAATTTAATTTAAAAAGCCTTTCAAAAACACTCTACAAAGCTGTTTTAAGCTGCTTTTTAAGTTTTAAAATACATTAAATTATTCAGAAAAACGAATTTAAAAATTTTCATTTCATAACTTGTATCATTTTGTACGAAACTTCCTATTTTCGTGCATTCTACGATATTTTCGAGCAAAACAAAAAAAATCATTGAGGTCACGAATTATTTTCGTAAGTATCTTTTTTTAATTTTTATGAAATTATTTATTTTAAATAAAAATAATTTTCGTGTATTTTACGAAATTCTGCATAAAACTTACAAATTTGTTTCGTATCATACATTAAATAATTTCGGACAAATAAAAATATTTTTCGTACAAAGTGCAAAACATTTCCTGTATATTAGGAATCTCTTTCGTTGTGCGAAATCCAGAATGTTTTCGTACATTTTTACAAGCTTTCGATTGTTGTTTATTTGGCTTAAATCGGATCAGTAATTTCGAAGATATGCCACGCCCACTAAAAACAGAATGCTAAATAAAAAAAGAGGGCAGATATTTTTATTATGTGTTATTTTTTAACATATTCTTATTTTGAAATGACCGTTTAAAACTTGTTATCGGATAAAATTCAAAAGGCATAAAATTTGAATAAAAAATTCTGTCTAGTGCTATTTTATTTGCAACTGTATATAAAGATATAAAAAGTTTAAAATTCCTAGCATTCTGATACATTGTTTTAGATTCTACAGTCAAAAAAAAAGAAACTGTAATGTTAGCAAAAAAAGCTTGTAAACCTACAAGAAAATTTGCTGATTTTGAACCCACAATTTTTTTGCTAAAGTTAGCAAAAATGTTTTGCCAATAATTAGTTAACAAAATTTTTTTTTTTGAACTTAGTTCATACACATCTGAGAACCCCATTGGGTTCGGACCCGATAGGTCCAGACCCCGAGGGGCCTAGACCTAGTTGGGTTCCTTTAAAATCGTCATAGTTTTTGATCCAAAATTTGTGTCCGTTTCGCTCTACCTTGCTTAGTTTTTGAGATACGTGATTATAGGGGACCACTGGGGTCTTGAGAATTAGAAAACTCGATAACTTCAAAAATATTACTCGGAGAGCTTTTGACTATTTTGCGGTCTTGTTCTACGTGTTGAGAGCTACAAAAATGCTTTTGGACTTTTTGTTGTGTCGGCAATACTTACCGAGATATGAGCATTATAAAATTTTCGGGAATGCTAACTTTTTTGGATCCAAAGTTAGGGCCCATTAGGGTCCACACATGTGAAGAGGACCGGCGATACTATGGAGAGCCCGAGAACCAAAAATGGCCTCCATTTTGCTCTATCTGGCTTAGTTTCCGAGATAGCGCCATTTTAAGTTTTCTGAAAATAAAAAAAAATTTACCATTTATTTTGCTAATATTAGCAAAATATCTTGTAAAAATGTCAACTCAATTTCAAATTTAGCAAAAGAAATTAGTTCAAAGTTTGTTTAAAATTGCTAATGTGCTAAATGAAGTTTACAAGAATTTTTTGCTAATATGCTAATCTCAACTAAAATCTTGCTAAAAGTTAGCTAACTAGCGTTAGCAAAAAAAAAAAAATTAGTAAATCTACTAACGTATTTTTTTGAGTGTGCAAAAGTCTTGGTCTTTACCAAAAACTTGGCTCATAAGTGTAAGTTTTTTTGCATTTGAGAACTTTTTTTTATAAAAACATGTCTTAGAATTTGAGAACTTCTTAGAATTTTAGAACTTCCCTCAGAATATAATATTTTTTTATAGAAAAAAAATCTGAGAAGTTTGATATACAAAATATTCTAATAAATAATTATGAGAATATTCTATTAAAAAATGTCTTTAAATGTGCAAATATTTTATGAAAAAAATGTATAATAAATTCCCAGATTCTGAGGTAATTTTCCAATAAAAATGGTTCCTGGAAACAATATGTTACCTTAAAGTCCTACCACCAGAAATGTTATTTTTGTATTTTTGATAAATTTGGAATTGCAAAAAAAAAATCAAAATATATGAACAATATTGATTTTGCTCTCCTGATCCCAAATTATCTTACCAAATATTTTAATAGTTTAACATTTTTCCGATATTTGCCTTTGAAAATTCGAAACCGCTAATTTAGGCGTGTTTATGGCTCTACTGATACGTATTCGTAAGTTGGCGCGTTCCATTTTCGAGATATTCACGTTTGAAAATTAAAAAAAGCATTATTTAGTGCTCGTATTCACGCGTAAGAACCATAATACGCGCAAACCAGCAATCTAAATGGTTGTAGGACATTCCGTAATCGAGATATTTGAACTTAAAAAATTTATTAATTTCTTAGCGCTTTTTATGGCTCTACTGTTACATATTATTGCGTTAGCGCAACATTTTAGGGCTGGATAAAAAATAATCGTTTTTTTTTGCCAGTTTAAATTTTTTTCCGAAGTCGTTTTTTAATATTTAAAACTTTAAACCCGATTTTTAAAAAAAGTGCTAGAATGAAAATTAAAAATTAAATATGCAAATTTTCCTTTAGAAAATTGTTTTCATGATCCTGACGCAAAATTTTCATTAAATTAAACCAATATAATGTGTTTTCGATACATTTTTTATAGATATTTCGATATAAATAATTTTTTAAAAACGAAAATTTATCAAAATCAAAAGTTTTTATAAAAATATACTAAAAACTTTTCTTCAAAAACCAAAATATTTGTAATAATAAAAAAAATATGTTTGTTTCTTGTATTATGTGTTCAAATGAATCAATTTTTTAAAAATTTTCAATCCAAAAGGGGGGGGCCCGGGCCCCTGGCCCCCCCCCTGAATACGTCCATGTAATATGGCATAAAAATGTTACATTTGTTGAGAAAAAATTTAAAAAAACTCGTAACTGTATTGTATGCTTTAGGGGTCATTTTAGTTCTTCAAGGGGGAACTTTTCCAATCTTGCCCATCTTCGAACTTAACCTTACCAGTAGCATAAGAGATATTGTTGCCCAATTTCAGGGGTCTAGCTCTTTTAGTTTGGACTGCATCGTTATTTCTTCAGACGTACGGCGGCATTCGCTTGAATGTCTTAGCTTCTATAATGGATCAATCCCAGCAAAACTTTGGTAATGGGTAGTGATTATATAACACATTACCAGGTAATGTATATAACATATTTGTAGCATTATTTTATGATGTCTTACCAAACATTTGTTCCACAACGTATTATTTTCAAGTGAAAAATAATGCATTACTAATAATTTTCTACGTAATGCATGATTATTGGAAAAAATGTATTTCATATTTATTATTTATAAACATTAAATCATGGATGACTTATATTTGGTTACATTATGTATTATTTGAAAGTTTGAAAAAATTCATTTTTTATAATTGGATGCATAATGCATTACAATAACATGAAAAATAATTATTTAAAAAAAAAATACATAAGTTTAAACTAGAGATGGGCTCACGACAGGAAATTTCTAACGACACACACTCCCGAGCAAATTTTATCTACTTACACTCACTTACAGTCACGTGAGTAAATTTAATACAAAATTACTTTTCACTTCTCGTAACACCTTATATTATCTTCTGGTATGCTATATTATTTCATTTCTCGTAACCTATAAAATATCATATATTTTACACCTTACTCGTATTCTTTCCCTGCAAAAAAAGTCATTACCACTTCTCAGTGGAGTGCTTTAACATATGTAATGAAATACAACAAAAATAACAAAAACACAAGACAAAAACACACAAACAGTTTTTCTACTTTGTGGGAGGAAAAAGAAGAAAAAAAAAGGAAAGAAAAGAAGAAGAAACGAAAGAAGGATATTTTCTAACTAATTTTCCGAAATAAAAAAATCTCAAAGTCCAAAAATTTTTCATAGAAAAAAATCTGAAAATTTTATTAGGGAAAATGTTAAAATTTTTTAAGGAAAATTTTTTCTTTTTCTCAAAATCTCAGACTTTTTCTATGGGCAACAGGTCTCATAATCTATGACCTTTCTATAGAAAAAAGTCTTTTCTATAGAAAAAACATTTTCGAATCTTGGACTTTTTCTTTAGGAAAGGGTCACAGAATCTCCGGCTTTTTCTACAGGAAAAGTGTGTTAGAATTGGAAAATATTTCAGAATCAGAAAAAGGTCTCAGAATCTGTGACTTCTTCTTTAGAGAAAAAGTGCCAAAATTTTAAATTTTTTCTATATGAGAAAAAGCTCTCAGAATCTGAGACTTTTTCTTTATGAAAAGGTCTAAGAATCTGAGCCTTTTTCTTTAGGAATAAGATCTCAGAATTTTAAACTTTTTCTTTAGGAAAAAGGTCTTAGAATCTGAAACTTTTACTATCGAAAATAGATTGAAGAATCAAAGACTTATCCTATAGAAAAAAGGTCTCAGAATTTAAAATTTTTCAGTACGAAACAAATCTAATAATCAGAGGCCTCTCTATAGGAATAATGTCTCAATAATGCTTAAAAATATGAGACTTTTTCTATAGTAAAATGTCTCAGAATTTGAGACTTTTTCTGTGGAAAAAATTTCTCAGAATCAGAAAATTTTTCTGTACGAAAAAGTCTCAGATTCTGAGACATTTTTCGTAAAAAAGAAGTCTTATATTCTGAGACATTTTCCGTATAAATTTTTTTTTTTTCACGAAAAATGTCTCAAAATCTAATATTTTCTATGTAGGAAGAATTTTTTCTATTAAAAAATTCTCAGATTTAGACGCTTCTTATGTATACGAAAAATATACAATTTTCTTTTAAAAATCTGAAAATTTTTCTATACGAAAAAAGTCTCAGATTCTGTGTCTTATATTCTGAGATATTTTCCCTATAAAAAATTATTTAAAAAAAAAAAAATATCTCAACATCTGATATTTTCTATGTAGGAATAATTTTTTCTATTAAAAAATTCTCTTCTTGTGTATACGAAAAATATACAATTTTATTTTAAAACAAATTAAAAAAAAACTTATCTAAACGAAATATGATCATGAAAAACAAACCTCCTTCGCAAAAACTAATAAATTTGATGATTTTATAGCTTTTTCAAAAAAAAAAAAAAAACGGATCCCTTTTTTTTGCTTGTCAACAAACGTGAATTTATGTTTTTTTTCGAAGTAAAAAAAATTTCCCCCCCAAACCCAAAAGCTGTACCCGCCACTGATTTAAATACAAACAAAACGTTGTCCAACTTTTTTGAAGATATCTTTATCTTTAACTGTAAAAATTAATTGAAAATTAATTTTTTTTTTTTTTGAAATAATTGCTATTTGAAAAATTGATAACTCAACACCGTCTTGGAATAAAAAACTGAAAATTGGTTGCATTTAATAAGTACTAAAACATATTTAAAAATAAAATAAATCGAAAGGTGTCGGGTCTAAAAGCGATTTGGCCAGGAATGCCCCATATACTTTGTGGAGTCCCCGACATATATTTCGATTTGATACACACGAAATGACAAAGTAAGTATACCCCCATACTGTGGTTGGAGGGTTTAAAAATAATTTGTGTGTTTAAAAATTAGCATCTGTGGACCAAAATCGCTATTTTAAAATTTTTTAAATATTTTTCCTATAAACTACCCAAAAAATCCGATGTCCTTGCAACATTTTTTCATAAATTTTTCTACAATCAGCTTTTCGTTTTGCTGGTAGTACGACACGAAATTCGAATATTTAGATTTGACGGATGCCCTAATATATTTGAACTTTGCCTTTTACATTTTTAAGAGAAAAAATACAAAAAAATCAAAATTTCTGAACTTAAATTGGACAAAGTCAATTTTCCCCCACTGTGCTGCGTATCGCGTACCTCATGCATTACTTTTTTAAATTTTTCATGGATTACGTTATACATACTTATTACTTTAGGTGTCAATTCATATAAAAAATTATTGATTCTGTTAAGGGTAACATTATGCTAACACTATATAAAAAAATGTGTAGAACAAAAAGTACAAAAATCATTAGTTAAATTGTCAAAAATCGTTTGTTATAGATAATTGTCTTTAAAACGATTCTATAACATTTTTCTACCGAATTTTGTCGTTATTGAAAATTGTTAACTTATCAACAACAAATTTTTTAAAGTTAAAGTTATTGACATTTATCGGTTCTCAATACAATTTTAAAATAAACAAATTTCAAATTAACTATTTTTTTCGTTAATTCTTGTCGGTTATTAAAAAATTTATAGAATCACATATTCGTTAAAACAGAGCTTCTCACTAACTTTCGCATCGCGACCCCTTTTCAATATTTCAAATATCTCGCGACACCCCCAACAAGTGAGAAAATTAAAGTCGGTAAAGACCGACCATATTATGCTCTACACCAAGTTTTCCCAAAAATTGGTCTCAAATCCAAATATGGACTGATTGGATCCCTGGGGAATACAAGTAGAACTGGTCCGTTTCTGTAAAATTTGCAATGATTATTTTTAAATGCTTTTACCTGCTTAATTTCGAAAGCATACTTATTATAATACGGTTTTAAGAGTAGTTTTTGCCAAATTTAAAGGGGACGTTTGTATGGGGGCTAGATCTTAACATGGGCCGATTTTTTTCAACACAGTTTTTTAACATTTTAGCTGTTTTAAAAGTCCCCAATTGAGCAAGGATGCTGATAGCATGTAGTCCTGGCAATCATATTCTGAAGTAGTCAGATTTAAAAACTGTGCTTTTTAAACATTGCCCTAACGAGCTATGAAGCTGAAAATGGCCAAGTTAATAGTATTGAAATTGGAGCATATTCTAAAGTTGTCGGATTTAAAATTCTTAAACTTTAGACGAAAAAATTATATGAATTATGGTAAAATTGTAATTTTGGCATGCATATAAGTAGTACGTAACATCAGATCCACACGGACATGGATTATTCGGTATAAGGAACGGAAAATGGGGGTAAATTAAATTATGTTTTTTCCAGACTTTTTTAAAGCCCACTGATAAGTTAAAAATATGCATACATTGGCAGATCCTAACGTTGCCATGTATTTTTGTATTTGGATAACTCAGCAATTTCCAAAAAAAATATGCTTTGCTTGTATATTTTATTTTAATAATTTTAGCATGATATTTACTAGAGTTGTCAGTCGATTAAGAATAATTCGATTATTCGATCAAATAAAACCCAACTCTTGTTCGAATAATTCAAAAATGACGATTTTCGAATAACGAATAAATCGATTAATTAATGTCGATTAATCGAACAATTTTTTTAATTAAATAATTAAATAAATGCTAAGAATTTAATTTATTCTCATAAATTTTGAAAGATTTTATACAAAATGTAGGAAAGTTAAAATATATTGTAGCCATGGCCCTGGATAGCATATCCATTATAGAATTAGGAAAAATTAATAATTCTTTTGCATCAGACTTACTAAAACGTATTAAAATAAGAATTAATGAGAGACGTATAAAAATGTTAAATAAGGTAATAATTTTTCTAAATTCTGGAAATTTTCCGAGCAATGAAAGTTTCTTAAAATATTCTCCAAAAAGCGAAACAAAATAATATGCAAATGAATTATACTCCAGATTATTTTATGTTGAAAGTAATCACAATAATTCAGATAAAAGTATTGAAATAGAGGAAGTTATTAGTAATGAAAATAATAATCTTTTATGCGAGTTAAATAATTCAATTCAAAGTACATATTAAAAATTCAGAAAATAAAATGCACTTCAGCGATATATCAGACGATATGTTATATTTGGGAAAATCTGAAAAAAGATCAGAAAAATTAGATAAACTTTTGTATGCTCTTCTTACTATATCACCTACTTCAACAATTAGCGAAAGAATCGTTTGAAAGCAAAAAAATTGAGTCAACTTTTATTTTTAAAAGATTATTTCTTAAGAACAACTTAAATTGTCTTATTTGACAAAAATTAAAATCATTTATGATATATTTTGTCTAAATTCTTCAAATAATAATTTGTATTTGAATTATTTCTCAACAAGTATTAAAATCGACATCCGTTAATTAAAAGTGATCTCAGTTATTCAATTTTTAAGTTTTTTTAACTTTTAAATATTTTATTTTTAAGTTTTTTATGCATTTTTTCGTTAATAAAAATTTTCTTTCTTATTTTAAGTTATTTTACATGAATTGTTTATTTTTTTTGTTAATAAAAATATTTTTTAAAATAATTTTTTTATTCGTTATTCTCTTCGATTAATCGAATAAATTTTGATCTTTAATCGTTTGATCGAACGAGGAAAAAAAATTATTTGAATTATTCGAACAAAGTTGAAAGTCGAATAATTGACAACTCTAATATTTACTAAACTTTACGCGACCCCCTAGAAATGCTTCCGTGGCCCCCTAGGGGGTCGCGACCCACCGTTTGAGAACCATTGCGTTAAAACAAGCGACAATTCTAATTAGTTAACGATATCAATAATTTCGTTAAAATAGTTACTTAATCGCACTACTGATCGTATGAGCAATATTAATTTTGTAAGGCAAATCAATATAAATCATACGCAAATTATAAAATTGCTCTGTAAAAACTATTTTTTTTTTGAGTTTTGACAAATATCGTGTTGTCTGGCATCATTATAATTGTATTACTTAGATGTAATTTTGTCGACAAATTTGTCACTTTTTTTACTAGGGAACGGTAATAGATTCAAGTAAAAATATGTGTTATCACACAAGTACTTGCCTTAGTAATAAATTATCAAAAATGTTACAAAATAATAAACAAACTATGCATATTTTTCACTTTGTTAAGAAGGAGCTTATAAAAACTTAAAACAAAAACTTGAGAATTACGTTTTTTTTTTTTGAAACTTTCTTCATCATATATTTTTTTCCCTATTTTCATTTCTTTAAGATGAATGTATAAGGATGTACTTTTGAATCTAAACAACCTTGAATGTTATTAAAGTTGAAAAAATATGTTTTTTTTAGAACTTTTGTTTTTTGTTATTTTATGATTTTTAATCAAAAGCTATGTACAAAATTAGTATTTTTTATTTTCAAATTACAGCAAAAAGAAATGGAAAAAAATACTTTAAATTTGAAATAAAGATGTTGTGATTTGTAAGAAGTGTGATTTTTTCATCATTTATTTTATGATTTAAGCTTTGTCATGCTGGTTTAGATACGTAAATTGAAAAAAAAGAGAAAATTTTGTTTTTATAATTTAAACAAATATTTGCATATATTTGATTCAAGAAGAAGGTATATTGAAATGAATATCTTTTGTAAATATTTGAATATTTGAAGAAAAACCAATGTCGAAAAATTGCAATTAAGGTGGTATTTTGTAAATTTAAATATATATGTACATTAGAGTGGCACTTAAAAATTAAATTTTCGAATTTCAAAATGCGCGGGTCGGAATATTATGTAGTTGCGTCTAAAAATGATTGTGTAAAAATTTCAGGAAATTCGAATAACTTTAACCCGTGTCGCATTGAGGTCAAAATTTCGAGTTTTTGGCAAAAAGGACAATAATTTGAAAAAAAAAAAATAAAAAAAATAATTTTATGAAATTAATTCAGATATATTTGGTTTATTAAGCTTATACACAAAACTACTTGGAAAAAATTATGTCAACTTTGTATGACCTCATTAACCCGTTCAAAATTTTAAGCTGAAAATGACCATGAATTTATGGGGGTACTTCAAACGAGTATTTTTGATTTTTTAAAAATTTTATTAAACAAAATTATTTTATTCAATATTTCTATACAAGTCACTTTTAAAAAACAACCTATATATTAAATATTAAAAAAAATTGGGGAAATACATCGACCCAATCATTTTTTGGAGCCGTTTGATTTTTGCAGATTTCAAGGAAATTAGAATTTTGTGTATACTATTTTTCCTGAAAATTGATTTTCGAATAAACTGACCAAATTTATATTGGTTGGTGCTTCATTTGATTAAAGTTATTCAGTTATGAACTTTTAACTTTATTGGACTTTATTAACCCATATTGGCAGGGGGGCAAATATGACCCAAGCAGCAAATTTGAAGACTGTTTCTAGAATTTTAAGAAATTTATTGTTTCAAAATCATTTTGGTGGTCTATTACATATTTATTTATAGTGTCCGACCGAATATTTGTCTTCGGCATTGGCCAAAGGGCAATATTCGGCTTCGGCCATATTTTTGACCGAATATGGCCGCATACCGAATAATTATAAAAATAAGTAGTCACGTGTTAAGAAATGTTTCTGTGGCAAAAACATTTTACAAAGTATTTTTGTCAAAAAAAAAATTATACACACTAAACAAAAAATGTTAACACCCAAAAAATTTTTTTTCTCATTTTTGTAAAAAAAAAAAATTGAGTGTAAATTTTTTTCGAGTGTAATTTTTTTAGTGTAAACTATTTTTTTTTTAAGTCAAATTATTTTTTATTCACAAAAACACTTTGAAAAATACTTTTGCCACAAAAACACTTTTTAACATGTGAGTACACATTTTTATAATTATTCGGTATTTGGCCAAAAATGTGTTCAAAGCCGAATACTGGCCGAATACTGCTTTTTGGCAATTTCCGAAGCCGAATATTTTATTGGACACTATGTTTTAGTAGGTAATAAAACACCAAAATGATTTCAAAGCAATAAATTTATTAAAATTCTAAAAAAGATCTTCAAATTTGCTGATTGGGTCATATTTGCCCCCCTGCCAATATGGGTAAACGATGTCCAATAAAGTTAAAAGTTCATAACTGAATAACTTTGATCAAATGAAGCACCAAACAATATAAATTTGGTCAGTTTATTCGAAAATCAATTTTTGGGAAAAAAAGTATACACAAAATTCTAATTTCCTTGAAATCTGCAAAAATCAAACGGCTCCAAAAAAGATTGAGTCGATATATATCCCCAGTTTTTTGAATATTTAATCTTTAGGTTGTTTTTTAAAAATGACTTGTATAGAAATGTTGAATAAAATAATTTTGTTTAATAAAATTTTTAAAAAATCAAAAATACTCGTTTGAAGTACCCCCATAAATTCATGGTCATTTTCAGCTTAAAATTTTGAACGGGTTAATGAGGTCATAGAAAGTTAACATAATTTTTTCCAAGTAGTTTTGTGTATAAGCTTAATAAAAAAAATATATTTTAATTAATTTCATAAAATTATTTTTTTTTATTTTTTTCAAATCATAGTCCTTTTTGCCAAAAACTCGAAACTTTGACCTCAATGCGACACGGGTTAAATTTATTCGAATTTACTGAAATTTTAACACAATCATTTTTAGACGCAACTACACAATATTCCGACCCGCGCATTTTGAAATTCGAAAATTTAATTTTTAAGTGCCACTCTAATATACATACATTGTACAGTGGTGTATATAGGATTTTATTCATCCATTTACAAGCGGTGAACCAGGGAGGGGAGGAGGGTAGAATGGGATTTCTTCCATTATTTTTTGACACAGATTGTAAAAGTAAAGAAAAAAAAAATTATCCCAAGTTTTAAAACTTTTTCTGTTGAAAAAATGTCCCCAGTAAAAACTTCTATTACCAAGTAATGAGGTTTTCGCTTTAAATAGATTGTGGTAGCTAGTTACTATGTTGGTGAAACACTCCTTATTTTAACATGGCGATGTCATTGGAGTAATGACCGCATACCCAATCGCTTACGAGAATGCTACTGAAAAACTACATACATTAGTACCACAAATAATAAGCTACTAGTAGCCCAAAAATAACTTGTTACCCACTACTTACAAAAATGCTACCAAATAACAGCATACATTAGTCCCAAAAATAAGTAGCTACCAGTTGCTCAAAAATAACTCGTTTCCCACTCCTTACAAAAATGCTACCAAATAACAGCTTTTGATTCTTTTAATAAATTTTTAACTTGGGGCAACTTCCGCCAATATGAAATTGAACAAGTTCATGTTGAACGCGTTTATTTCAAGAGCAACCAAGCGGGCAAATGCGGAAATGGAAATAATCCAATGTGCCAACGGAACCAACGTTTACGTTGATATCATTCCCTCCAAATGTTTGATTGTAAAATTCAAATATTACAGGACTGAAAATATATCTTGGAACCTCGTAGAAAGGGACATTTGGCTACTTAGGACATTACCAATAACAAATATACAGAAGCGACTGCTGCTCAGCCAATGGAAACCGTATTAAACACCATCTTAAGTCTATATAAGAGTGAGTTAGGGTTTAAGGGAAATACTGTCTGTGATGGTTTTTTTACCTTTTTACCGGCTTTAACATAATTTAAACAACAAGGCAAAAAAAATTTAAATTAAAATTTGGAGAACACCACAAAATTTCTCGAAAAAACAATAACAATTTAGAAAAAGCCAATTAAAATCCAGAAAACTTCAATAGAAGTTATGTAAAGACTAATTAAGGATCATAAATCACGA
Source organism: Pegoplata infirma (assembly GCA_963921195.1). Lineage (NCBI taxonomy): Eukaryota > Metazoa > Arthropoda > Insecta > Diptera > Anthomyiidae > Pegoplata > Pegoplata infirma. The sequence goes on along the minus strand of OY992536.1, from coordinate 71,289,077 downwards.
TCAAGTGTCAGCTAGATCCAGTTTTCTGAATATCAATTTGGTTTTCTTAACCCTGCTGTTAGGTTAAGCCCATTTGGTCCAATTTTTGGATTGTTTCCTTTGTAACTTTTGAACGGCGATATATACTGGCTTATTTTTTTTGCTCATGGGGTCTTTTTATAAAACAGTGTTTTTTACAAAAAATCTAGGTTCTGAATTAAACCAGGACTGAGAAAAATAAAAAGTTACGTATCTTAGGTTAAGGGACCATTTGGTCCATAGTATATTTTCTCCTGCGATTCTGATAGCTGGAACCCATGAAACGTCGATTTTACAAAATAGGATGCACGCGTTCAAAGCGGGTATTCCGGCAAACTTTAAAAATGGTCACGGCTATGTAATGCATTATCATGTAATGCATAGCAAAAAAAAAACAAAATTATGCATTTTTCCCCTATCGCTTACCATAGGTATAACTTTTTTGTATTTTTCACGCATTATGTAAACTTCATGCACTACTTTGAGTCTTATTCCAAACAAAAATCATTAATCCAGTATAGAATAAGGCAACCTTACAATACCCTATACTTGATTGATTCTTTTTGTTTGGAATGTCACTCAAAGTATTGCATGAGTTTTACATAATGCATAAAAAATAAATAAAGTGAATTCCTATGGTAAGCACTAGGCGAAAATTAATGCACATTTTTAAATTTTTATTTGGCTATGCATTACATGGTAATGCATTACATAATCGTTACCATGTTTAAGGTTTTGCTGAAATATCAAGTATGTTTGCAAATCCAACGTTAGGCCATCTATCTCTTGCGCGTTTTGTGCTGTAGGAACCAACCATTTGATCAGCAATATCTACGCCACCTAAATGAGATGAATCATTAGAAATTATAGGAAAAAACCCAACTTACTTATGTACCTTTTGTTGAATTGTAATACAAAACAATCTCTAAAGTAAAGAATATGAAAAAGGGGAATACCTCAACAAATGTTTATATTGGCTGTGTTGAGTAGAGATGGGTGCTGGTCACGTGATTTGCGTGGTTCACGTAAATCACGCGTGACTCACGCTCGAGCGAAAGTCTAGTTAATTACGAGAATCATGCTTGAGTGAGTGTGATTCCAAAACTTTTATGTGTGAGTGATTAGAAAGCGAGCCTAATTTTTGCGTGAGTGCCATTTTTCTTGCGTGATTCAATATAATTTTTTTGTAGTGCTTTCAGTTTTATTTATAGTTTTAGTTTTATTTTTCATTTTGCAATCAGTTAGTATTCAAATTAACGGTCTGCTAATATATGAAAAGCATTTTTTTTTAAATTTCCTTAAAATTGTGTATTTGTAAGTGAATATTGCGTGAATTGGGGTGAGCGTAATTACGAATCAAGTGAGTCACGCATTATCGTAACTTATTTTAGTTTTACTGACGTGAGTAGTAAGTGAGCGTGAATAAAGAAAAAAATCGAGTGAGTGATTCATGAGCGATTATAATATTTCTTGCGTGAGCGTGACCCAAAATTCACTCACGCACCCATCTCTAACGTTGAGTTAAGCTTAAATTAATAGTATTTAGGTAGAAATGATCCAAAATATATACAAATATAATATTAAGTTGTTATTTTGTTTGAATATTGAAGTATGGACCAAATGGTCCACTAACCTAACATTCGTAAGTTTTTTCTAACCTAACAGCAGGGTTAACTTTTTTTGCCTTGTCCCAATTTTAATCAGAATTCCTGAATTTGAATTTCTGTTATGTTAATCTTCTGTAAATGTTAATCTTTTTTAAGCTAAATGTGCAAGTTCTTTCTAAATTTTCTTTAGCATTTTTTTAATTTCCTTAAAAAAAAATATTTAGACAACTTATCAGATATTTTAAATCGTATTTACCAGTAACCTGTTCTGTATCAGATTATCGGTAACTCATTATTTATTAACAAGATGTAACCGGTTTTGTATGAGGTTATCGGTAACTCATTATTTGTTAACAAGAAGTAATCGAGCAGGTAACGAGCCCTCATTACATAGTTATATATACATAGACTTACATATACATAGACTTATTACCAAGTTTTTACTGGGTCTTTGAATATTTTAACTTTTCTTTAGTAAATTGAGAATTTTTCCTTAGAATCTGCTAATAATTTTTCCGAAAAAAAAAAAATCATAGAATCGATATCCCCTCCAGGCCAAATTTTAAATAGAAAAAGAGGAAGGGAAAAAAAGAAAGAAAAAAAAAGAAAGAAAAAAAAAAGAAAAAAAGAGAGGAAATTTTCTAAAAAATTTCTAACGAAAAAAATTTTAAAATCCATAAATTTTTCTTGAAAAAAATTTTAACATTTTTAAAGGAAAAATCTAAAAAAATGTATGGGGAAAATCTGAAAATTTTTAAAGAAAAAATTTGACTCAATCTGGAAATTTTTTGAAAAAAAATATCTATCCATTTGGAAGTTCTTATTATAAAGAGAAACTTTCTTTGGTAAATATTGTTGTTCCTAAAGAAAATGTCTCAGAATCTGAGAATTTTTTTTTACAAAAAAAAATCTCAGAATCGGAGACCTTTTCTATCGAATCTGAAATTTCTCAGAATCTGAGACTTTTTTCATACGTAAAATGTCTCAAAATCTGAGACTTTGTCTATAGCCAAAACTTGTTATAACCTGAAATTTTTTCGATAGGAAATTTGTCTCAGAATATGAGATTTTTTCTATAGGCCAATGTCTCAGAATCTGCGACTTCTTCTGTAGGAAAATTCGGAAAAGGTTTCAAAATTAAAAAAAAAAGGTCTCAAAACAGGATCAGCTAGGATTTTCGTGTTAACGATTTTTAAAGTTAAAATAAACAATAAAAAACATATTATAATTCATTCAAAAGTGATAAATTTCTTCATAAATTCTGAAGCCAAATACCGCATTTCCTCATGTTTCAAATATTTTATCTGATTATAATTACAAGTATTTTTGCAAAATTTCAGCGATCACGATCTGCTATTGTGGACGAAATCATTAATTCCCAAATGTCTTCCAAATTTTCCATCAAAATTTTTTTAACTTTAAAAAATTAGTATAAAAATTCAATAATTATTGAGCTGAACCTTTTTTAAAAATTTGAAACATATTAATGGTTTTTAAATATTTTTAAATTTTAAATCCTTAGAAAATTTTAAACAGATTTACATAACTATAAAAAAATATATGTATGAATACACAAAGGGATTTGGTTTGAATTGTCATTGAAATATAACCCTTATCTAAAAGGGTGAGCTACAACACCTATAATTCTCATTTGGGTCCTTTTTCAAGTTTTATATAATGTTTTGTTTGGTTTACATTTTTTTTTTGTAACTAAACAAATAATTATCAACATCATCAAATCTCTATCAATTGTTGTACTTATCGTCTTATAAAAGAAAATCCTTTTTGTTTATTTGTATGTGGCAGGGGAACAAAAAGCTTTGTATCAGTTTTATATTACATTACGTTACCTGGGTAATAAAAGACAATGGAAAATCTTTTATTATAAACCGTGCCATAAATCAGGATTTAAATAGAAATTAAACAAAAATTAAAAAAAAAAATACCACAATTTGTTAAAAGCGATTAAAAGATAATTTAGGAATTCTTAAAATTTTGTTTAAAAATAAAGTTTTGATTAGTTGTAAGTATTAACAGTTATTAGTTATGTTATTTGTTGCGTAAAAAACTAAAACATGAAAAAGTTTTAAGTTTTTTCAATTATGAATTCTGTTAAAAGTGTAAATAATAAATATGAAATTGTAATGCAAATCCAAAATACTTATGTTATGTGATATTAGAGTTTGCTGTGTTTTACATGGGCAGTTTAGAAATTATTGGGTGAAAATAAGGAGGAAACCTGATTTTTTTTTAACATGAGTTTAAATTTATAATTTTTTGAAAATTTTCCATGTTTAAAATAACATTTTATTACATATTGTCGCCAAAAAATGGAATCATGTGTTTTGGGGCAAGTGTTCAAAAGAGTAAAAAAAACATTTTTTTAAATAATTGTTGGAACAAAATTTAAATAAAATGGAAATATATATTCGATTAGAGTTTTATTCTAGTTCGAGGCCCAAAAATATTTCTATTTATGATATTGTCATAATAGAATATTTTTAATTTATTTCTTTAAAAAAGTTACTCATCTCATAGTATATCTGTATTATGGTTACCGATGGTGATTTAATACATACAATTTTCGCTTGAAAGAGTTATTTTTGTTTGAAAACAGATTTCGAACCTTCATAATAGTATTTCTCATATAACTTGCGAAATATATCAAGTATTATATCTGGTTTGATGTTTGATTGACCAACGATGATTCTCTAAAGTCTGCTGAAGATTCCTTAGTGGGGATGAAACTGATCAGTACAGATATACTATGAGATGAGTAACTTTTAAAAATACTCTGTTATGACAATATCATAAATAGAAATATTGTTGGGCCTCGAACTAGAATAAAACTCTAATCGAATATATATACATATATAAAAGCCGAATAAATACATTTTATTTTTATGTACCTTTTGGTACTAAAAATAAAGGACAACATTTAAAATGGAAATATTTTTTACACATCGTCGAACTATATTCAATAAATGCCAACTCGAAAAAGCTTACTGTTCAGGAGAGCTAAAAAACTAGTTATTTCGCATAATATTGTAAAAATTAACAATGTACCTTCCATAACATGGTTTAAATATTCTAAATAATTTTTACCTATGCCAAAAATATTATATTTTGCACTTGTTTGCGTATTTTTGAGAGATGGCATTTATTACTATATCAAAAAACAAATATTTTTTTAAGAGTTGGCATATTTTGTCGGAAAATAAAAAAAGCATATTTTTTGGAAAAATTTTTATAATTTTTTTTTTTTGGTTTTTGTTATCCTTAGTACGATAGTTGCAAAAACTGAAAAAAAAAAATTAAAAATCTTTGCATATTTTTAAAAGTTACTAGCTCCGAAATCCTTTTAATCTCAGGGTGGTCGAATTTGGCACTCTGTAACTCACGCTGTATTGTAAAAGGTCACTTTAAACTAGCTCTTTTGAAAGCTTATATCATTAACTTTATTTGCCCCACTCATAATGTTTCAATCTGATAAATAGTTTGAAAGTTACATCTACTTATATAAGCAATTTTTTTTTTTGCAAACACTATTTACCGATTTTAAATCATTCCATGATTTAAAATTAAATGAAAACAATATAAAAAATAAACTGATCATGGGATAAAATTTATTATTTTAATTTTATATTAAAATCTAAAAATTTTTGTTTGGAGAAATCTTTTAGAAAATAAAAGTGTTAAATGTTCGTAAATAAAAATTATAAATAAAAATTTATATTTATAAAAAAACTCTCAGAATCTTAAATTTTGCTCTAACAAGGGCCCGAATCTTTAAATTAGATGAAAAATGTAACTCAAGCGTTAATAGTACTTAAAAATCTGAGACTTTTTCTATAGCAAAAGATACAGCAAAACTCTAAAATTGTTCACATCCTCAAACATTTACTTTTTCGTATTTTTGTAAACGGATCCCCAAATTCCTAAAGTCTCAGAACCTAAAACTTTTGTTAAGGAAAATGTTCTTAGAATTTGCTAATTTTTCTATAGGAAAAAGGTCACAAAATTTGAGACTTATTTATAGGAAAAATGGTCACAGAATCTGAGACTTTTTTCAAAAGAAAAAAGAAAAACTGTCTCAGAATTTTGGATTTTGAGACTTATTTTAAGGAAAAAGGTCTCAGCATCTGAGTATTCTTTAAAAAGAAAAAGATCTTAAAGTCTGAGATTTTTTACTGTTGAAAAAAGTCAACAGTAAAATCTGAGATCTCTTCTATAGGAAACAAGTCTCAGAATCTATGACTTTTTCTATAGCGAGAAGTTCTCAAAATCTGAGACGTTTTCTTAAGAAAAAAAGTACCAGAAATTTAGACTTTTTCTATAGGAAAAGGGTCTCAGAATCTGAGACTTTTTCTATAGAAAAGACGTCTCAGAATCAGGAATTTTTTTAAGAAAGGGTTTCAGAATCTCAGACGTTTTCTATTGGAAAAGGGTTTTAGAATCTGAGTCTTTTTCTATAGGAAAATGTCCAAAAATCTGATGCTTTTTCTGAAGAAAAAAGGTTTCACAATCTGACTTTTTATAAAGGAAAAATTTCTTAGAATTTAAGACTTTTTCTATAGGAGATAGGTCTCAGAATCTGTCAATTTTTTTTTAGGGAAAAAAGTGACAGAATTTTAGACTTCTTCTATATAAGAAAAAAGTGACATGACATAATCCCCACGGACATAATCCCCATTTCCGTTATGGGGATTATGACCAAATTCATTTCGGTCATAATCCCCATAATGGTAATGGGGAGTATGACCGAAAATTATTTGGACATAATCCCAATAAAAAACGGACATAATTCCCAGATTTATGGGGATAATGACCAAGTAACAAATGGCCATAATCCCCTTTATGGGGATGATGCTAGTTGGTCATAATCCCCAAAATTAAAAGAATTTTTTTTAACTTAAAAGTTTTTCTGCGTAGCCGGCCTTCGGCCGGGCTTAGGGATAACAAACTCCATGCATTAAGCCCACCCTCTCTGCAGAAAACCGGGATTATTACCAAAATTGCTTTGGACTTACTCCCCATAATGTGAATGGGGTTTATTTCAGATAATGTTAGTTGGTACCCGTACAAACAGTTTAAGCCCAATTTGAAAAAAATCGTTAGTGGGGTTTTTGAGATAATAAGATTTTCGTCTTATTGGATGCTACAGAAAAACGGTACAACTTGTGTTTAAGTGTAACATATGATAAATAAAGGTTGAATGACGTCTCAATTTTGAGAAAATCGCGTTTAAAAAAAAAAAAATCAAGACCTTTAAAGGTCTCAAAATTTAAGTTTTTTCTGTATGATAAAAGTATGAGTATCTGATAAATGCTATAAAATATGAGACTTTTTCTGTGGAAAAAAGTTCTTAGAATCGGAATTTTTTTTTTTGCGAAAAAAGTCTCAGATTCTGAGACATTTTGCGTCAAGCAGAAGTCTTAGATTCTGAGACATTTTCCCTATAAAAAATCATTTCTTCACGAAAAATATCTCATCATCTGATATGTTCTATGTAGGAAGAATTTCTTCTACTGAAAAATTCTCAGATCTAGACTTTTCTATACATCAAATGTGTTGAATCTGAGACTTTTTCTATGTATACAAAAATGTACAATTTTCTTTTTAAACAAATTAAAAAAAAAAAGATTGATCTAAACGAAATATGATCATGAAAAACAACCCTTCTTTGGCAAAATCTAATAAATTTGTAGATTTTATAGCTTTCCCATCACTCTTTTGTTGCAAAAAAAAAAAAAAAAAACAACTTATCCCTGTTTTTTCAAAGGTAAATTTATGATTTTTTTTATTTGAAATAAAAAAAAATTACCCCCCAAAAGATTTACCCACCACTGAATATGCTGTACTTTAGATGAATGATGCTGTGCTTTAGATACTAAATTTTACGAATCAAATGATTTAATTGCTTTCACAAGGCTTGATTAACCACCATTTAGGATTTAGATAACTGAATGAAAATATGCAAATGTTTTCCAAAAAATCTTGACAAATTCTTGTTTTTTAAAGCGCGGGTTTTTCAACACGTGAATTTAAGGTGAAACCAAATTCGCGGTTTGCTTATAACTTTTAAAACCCTTAACCGATTTGAAATTCTATACGAACCAAACCAGAGGAACAAAAAATATATATATGCCAAACTTCAGCAGCCTCAGAATTGTCTTTCAATAATTAGCATGTTTTTTTATCTCATAAATTCGCTAAAAACCCTGGCCGAAATTTACTCGTTAGCTTATAACTATTGAACCACTGGACCGAGTTCGCTGAATTGCATTACCAACCTGACAGGAAAATGACCAACGTATATGCCAAACTTCAGAAGCATCCGTAAAAGTCTTTCAAAAGTTAGCGTGTTTTTAACATACAGACGGATGTACAAACATTGCTAGATCGTCTAAAAATCGATCGAGGATCATTAATATTCATATATACTTTATGGGGTCCTAGATAAATATTTCGAGGTGTTGCAAACGGAATGACAAACTTTACTATACCCTCTATCACTATAGTGTAGGGTATACAAAAGTTGAATAAAAAGTTTGGAAAATGAATTAATATTTCCCAGCAAAAATTGGCATTACTAGTAATAAGTTTTGTAATCCGAAACAGATGTTAATAATTAGTTACTTATTGAATGAAACACTAATTATTTTAACAAGGGCGTGAGACAAAAATAACTAGTGAAGAGTATGGAGATAAATAAGTAGTTACTGCCTCTGATTACAAATAAGGAGTAAAAACCCATTACCAATAAGAAGTAAAATAATTAGTTAATTAAAACTTTAAAAATTTAACTTGTTTTTACTAAAACTTAAAAATTGTGTAATTTTTATTAAGTTTTTAAGTACTTTTTAAGTTAATTGAATTGTAAAGTTTAAAAACTGCAAGTGCAATTAGATATTATTACTTAGCGGTGCTTTTATAACATATTACTGAGAAGTAGTTACTTTCGGGCTTAAAATAATGTTAATGGTAATGGGTACCCATTATAAATAATGTACTTGGTAATGATTACTTTTCACTACTCATTACCATGTTTTTGCTGGGTTCCTTTTTTGCATTTTAATTAAAATCAACTTATTGAAATCATTACTGGCCCCTGTAGGCTAGTTGGTAGCGTGCTAGGCTATGAAACAGGGGGTCGTGGGTTCGATTCCCACCAAAACCCTTGGTCAATTTCGCTACAACGAGACGACGGTCATTGTTACCAGTTCTCGGTTAGGTTAAAATTATTTAAAATGAGTTGTAAATAAAAATTGGAAAAATAAATAAAAACTGATCATTGGATCAAACAAAATTATTATTATACTGACTTAGACTGAAACTTCTTATAGAAGTTTTATTTTTCAATTATCGAAAAATAACCATTGTTTATTCCAATTGGTCCCAAAGCAGTAATTTTGCATGAAATATTAATTCTTAACTTTTAGGTCCAATAATTATCAAGCTCCTCATGAGTGTTAATATGCATTTTTATGAGTATGACTAACTTACACGCAATAAAAAGCTTTATAATTAAAATTAATTACCAGAAGGCATGTTATATATCATGTATCTTATTGCCAGCTCTAAGAAGCAATTGTGTATTTGCAGTGAGGAATATACAAATAAAGTCATCTAAAAGATAGAAAAAATACCAAAAAACTTTATTGATCTTTAGCTGGATAAGGCAAATTGTGGGGATCAAAATGAAAAGGTTTCTACAAAGAAGAGATAATGTTAGTTAAATATTTTCAATTGAAAAAAAAAAAAATACCAATGGTAATAAAACGCACCAATTGTTAAGGAAGATTGATACAATCAATGGTAATGAAAAAATGTTATCACCATTGACATCAATTAAATGGTAATTAAACCATAAATTAATTGGTACCTTTAATTAATTAGTCCCATCTATGCTCACAATCGCGTTAATAACAACTCACTCTCACGTGCACTCACGAAACTCATATTTATACAAAAACAAATTTAACAAATTAAAATTTTTAAAATCTAACAGAATTTTTAGCAAAATTTTAAGTTTTACCAAATTTTACAGAAAATGTTTGCTTTTTTCGGGAAAAAATTTTAAGTTTTGACAAATTTCAGATTTTTTTGACGAAAGGCAGGCGCGGACCCATCTCTTGACTTTGGGGGGGGGGGGTGGAATTTTTTTTCTAAAAAAAAAAATTTTTACTCACTTTTTTTTCCAGGTAACCTCAGGTCGGATTTGAATCATTAGTTAAGGTTTTTTAGTGTTTTTCTTTTGTTTATTATGATTTTTTTTCTGTAGAAACATTTCCAATTTTTAAAAATTTATTCCTATAAAAAAGGTTTTACAATTTAAGAAAATTTTGATATTTGTTAATAAATTTTGTTTTTATTCGACCTTCTTTTAATATATGTTAAAAGTAATAAATTTTCAAGCTCGAGGTCTTAGTTGTTTAAATGTTTTTTTATTTATTTAAAAAATCTTCCGATATTTCGCAATTCTTTGAATTGCATCTTCAGGGACGGTTTAAATTTGTAAATAAAATCACATAAAAATTCTAATACGTAATGTAGTGTTCACTACCATCGTCGTTATTGCACTGAGTGTCCCTGAAGATGCAATTCAAAGAATTGCGAAATATCGGAAGATTTTTTAAATAAGTAAAAAAACATTTAAACAACTAAGACCTCGAGCTTGAAAATTTATTACTTTTAACATTTTGATATTTGAAAAAATGTCTCCTTAAAAAATTTTTCATTAGAATATATCGTCGAACTATATTCAATAAATGCCAACTCGATAAAGCTTAATTTTCAGGGGAGCTAAAAAACTAGTTATTTCGCATATTATTGTAAAAATAATCAATGTACCTTCCATAAGATGGTTTAAATATTCTAAATAATTTTTACCTATGCCAAAAATTTCATATTTTGCACTTGTTTGCGTATTTTTCAGAGATGGCATTTATTACTGTATCAAAAAACAAATATTTTTTAGAGTTGGCATATTTTGTCGGAAAATAAAAATAAATTTTTTTTTAAAAATTTTTATTATTTTTTTTTTTTGTGGATTTTGTTATCCTTAGTACGGTAATTGCAAAAACTAAAAAAAAAATTAAAAATCTTTGCATATTTTTAAAAGTTACTAGCTCCGAAAGCCTTTTAATTTCAGGGTGGTCAACTTTGGCACTCTGTAACTCACACTGTATTGTATAAGGGTCACTCCAAACTAGCTATTTTGAAAGCTTATGTCATTGACTTTATTTTCCCCACTCATAATGTTCCAATCTGATAAATACTTTAAAAGTTACATATATATAAGAAACTTTTTTTTTCGCAAGCACTATTTACCGATATTTTCAAAATATCAATATCTCGAAAACTAGCCATTAGATATCAAAATCTTTACCAGATTCGTGTTCAGCATGACAAATGCAATGAGATACGTGGTCTAATTTTTTTTAAAAAAAATTTTGAAAAATTTTTGGAAATTTACAATGGGAGTTGGCATTTATTTTCACCAAAAAAATATGTACTTTGAGTTAGCAGAATAACAAAAATGGATATAAAACGACAACAAATTATTTTTTTGCTCTGAAATTTTTACCACAGATGGGTATTGCATAGGGGAGCTATTTGCCATCGGAAACTCATTTCGGTCAAATTTGAGTTGGCATATTTTGAATATAGGTTCACGATATATAAAATTTGCGATATACATATTTAATTTTCTTATTTCAAATATTTTCAGAGTCATTTTCTTAAAGAAAATGCTTATGAGTCTGGGAAATTATCCCAATAGAAAAATTCTGAGGTTTTTAGCAATTTTGCTACAGAAAAATTTTAAGAAATTATAAAATTCTTGCTATTGAAAAATGTTTATATTCTGATAAACATAGAAAATGCTCAGAAACTTAGGCAATTTTCCCACCAAAAAACTCGTATTTTAAGAAAAATTTTTCAATTAGATTTAGTGACATTTTCCCCATAGAAAACCTAAAGGTTCTGAAATATGTTTTTCTATTTTCCTTTTCCACCGAATCGTTCTTTCTTCACCAAAATTTTCAGGTTTTGAAAAACTAAAACCAGAAAGTACCTTCACAGAAAATAATATCGCATATTTTATTTTAATTAAAATTTTAATTGTTTTTTAATTTAATATTAATTAAACTTTTAATTAATATAATTAATTGTTTAATTAAATTTTTAACTTTATTTTAGTTAATATTTAAATTGTTTTCAAATTTAATATTAATTAAGTATTTAATTTATATAATTAAATGTTTAATTAAATTTCTAGCTTTACTTATTTTTTTTTTTTTGTTTTGTTTTCCGTGTGTGTGCGAGTGTGGGTTTTTCTCTTGCATTGTATTACATACAAAAAAAATACATAAGTATAAAAAGTTTGTTGAAAGTTTTTTTTATTTTTCACATAGGTTTTTGAATTCTCATTTTGTTTATAGTTTTATGTGTATGTATAAGAAAGGTTTATAATCAACTTTATAAAATCATTTCACTGACTATGTCTTTACGGCATAAATAAATTTGGTAAAGTTTGAAGAAATATTTTTTTTAAACTATTTTTTAATATAATATTTTTAATTAATTTTTTTTATTTATACAATTAAAAATTAATTATTTTTTTTTTTTTTTTTAAATTTTAATTAAATTTTTTAATTTATAGTTTTAAGTTTTTAATTAAATAAATATCCATTTATTTTTAGTTAACGACATACAAATATTTTTAATTTATTTGCGCATTTTAGTGATTGGTCCGGATTTAATTAATTTTTTAATTAAATCTACGAATTTTTTAATTAAATATTTTTTTTATTTTTTTCTGTTTTCCTGAGATTAGCATTTTTGAGTCAATTTCCTAGATTCTGAGACATTTTTCTAAAAAAAACAGCAAAGGTTTTTAAGACACTTTTCCTTAGAAAAGGTCTAAGTTTCTCAAACATTTTCTGAGATATATTTGTCTTTTGAAAAGTCTAAGAAGCTAAGAAATTTTTCATACAAAAATTTTAGATTCTAAAACCTTTTTCCTACAGAACAGGTCTCAGCTTCTGAGACATTTTTCCTATAGAAAAGTCTCAGAATCTTAGTCTCACACATTTTCCTACAGAAAAAGATTCTGGGACATTTTTCAAATAGAAAAAATTTCAGAATTTAAGATATTTTCTTATATTCTGGGACATTTTTCCTAAAATCTCAGATTCCGAGTTTTTTTTCTATAGAAAAATTCTCATATTCTTAGTCATTTTTACTTTACAAAAAATCTCAGATTCTAGAAAATTTTCTCGATAAAAAGCTCACAAATTCTTATATATTTTTCCTATTCAAAAATTCTGAGATTTTTTTATCTTAGCCAAAGATTTCATCTTTTACTAGTAAAATGTCTTAGATTTTTAGATATATTTCAAATATAAATAATTTCAGGTCCTGAGATATCTCAGAATCTAAGACATTTGTCCTAAAGAAAATTTCTTTGAGTCTAAAATATTCTTAAATAAAAAATCTCAGATTGGCTATAGAAAAAGTCTTAGATTCTAATAAATTTTTTCTATAGAAAAGTTCTCAAATTTTCCCTTCAGAAAATTTTCCTGATTTTCCTAAAAAATTTAAAGATTCCGAGACTTTTTTTCCTATAAAAAATTTAAGATTTAAAAAAATTCTTCCTATAGAAACATTTTGAGATTTTGATAGACAAAATTTTCTTATTATTTCATTTTCTTTTTTTCTTTACTTTTTACCCATCTTCTCAGATTTTTTCGAAAGAAGAATTATCAGATTTTCTCTATAGAAAATTCTCAAATTTTTTCTAAAAAAAATTCTCAGACTTTTCCTATAAAAAATTCTCTAATATTTTATTTAAGAAAAATTGTTAGATTTTTCTTATTAAAATTCCCGAGACTTTTTTCATATCAAAAAATTCTAACAATCCGAAAAAAATCTAATTTTTTTCATTTCCCCTCCTCCCGTGGATCCGCTCCTGACGAAAGGAGTATTGAGAAGAAAAAAATTAAGCAAATTTACGCAAAAATATTGACTAACTCACTTTAACTCACGCATTTTTTTTACACTCACACTCACTCACGTGATTGTGAGTAAAATTGAGATCAGTCTCAAAAAAAAAAAATGATCAAGCGTAAATCACGTGAATCGCGCACTAATTCTCAAAAATTTTGGTACGAAAAAAGCTTGAACCCCTAGACAACCATTAACAGTTAGTAGAGGGAAAACAATTGTTTTCTATTCAAATTCAGGCTGAGTGAAACTTCCACCAGATTCTTTTATTTTGATATAAAATATTATAGTTTTAATATAACTGAATATAAATTTTGTTTCGATATTCCAAAAAAATAAATTGTAAAACAGTAGCCGAACCTTACTTAAATTAACCACACTGTATCTCCCATATCTTACAAGCACCATATACCTTTCAGGACGACTTAAATATATAAAACAAAAAATTAAACTTATTTAGCAATTGTTTAACGTACTTAAAAGCATGAAAAATGCATTCGTATATTTCTTATATTTTTAGCAACAAATGAACAAATTTTGTATATTTTTTGTTAAGTTTAATGTATGCAGTTTTCAACAATGAACACATGCAACGATATCGTGACACTTTAGTACCTTGTATATTTGAGTTAAAGTGTTGTACCAACATACAGTGCCGGTCAAAAAAATAGCACCAATGACAAAATCTCTATTCATCCAATTAAAACAAAATATTATGTGTGTATTCGTTTAAAGTAAATATGTAATACTCTTATACTAAGTATACACCCCTTAAATGTTTTTACTTTTTCCAAAAATTGTGGACGGTTCTTTTTTAATGATCGATATTTTATAAAAACTCTGAATCAGTGCAGTCAATAAAATAGCACCGAATGACAAAATTTCATTAAAAAAAATAATATTATTTAAATTATTAAAGTAAAAGTGTTAAATACTAAAGAAAGATAGTTTTTATTTATAAAAAAAATTAATTCATTACAAAATTTGATGTTTATTTTCATAAAAATAGGACGTGGAAAGCATTACACTCCTCAAAAACGTGCTTCTGTAAAAAATATAATTTCTGAACATAAACCATATTCTGAAACAGAAAAATTAGTTGGATGCGCTTATAAAATGATTAAAAATTCAACAAAATTAACTTTAGAGCTTGAAAAACTTAGTCACAAGCGACGATTGTCACCATAAATGGTTAGGTGTTTGTAAAGACAATGGAAGAAGGCACCATTTACTGCAGCTCTAGAGCTAAAAAAGGACAGCAAATGCTAAAAATGTTCGTCGAAGATTACAAAACAACAACATTAACGCTTGTAGATTCGAAAAAGTGCCCCTACTCTCACTTAAGCATGCTGCAAGTCGTTTGAAGTTTGCTAACAGTAACTCAGAATGACCAGCTTAAAAGTGGATCAATGTTCTATGGACAAATGAATCCATTGTTGTTTTATTTGGAGACATGGGATTACAAACCTATGTCAGAAGACCCTATAACGCGGATTTCAATCCAAAATTCGAAATAAAAATAACTTAAAATGGTGCTTATGGTGTGGGGGATATTTTCCTACTGTGGAGTGGGGTTCATATATTGGACCATGGCTCACATATTGGACTAGGACAATCGTGGATATACACTTAACGTTTATATCCTCCAGAAAGTAATGTAACCATAAGTTTCTGAGCAAATGCCACTAATTTAGGTCTTTTAGCACGTCAATTACCCAAAGCATGACGAGAAATTGGCAAAAAATTGGATCTGGACAATAAAGTAAACGTGATGGAATGGCCTGGTCAGTCCCCAGACCTAGATCAAATCGATAGTTAATGGACAGATATAGAGAAGGGAGTGTCTCGAATACAAACAACTTGTAATGAAGCCCTTTGGGTGGCTGTTCAGCAAATCTGGAACTCAATTTCGAATTAAAGATCCCAAAATCTCTTGAATTCGGTACAATAACGTTGTACAGAGGTAATTGTCAACAATGAGCACTCGACAATTTTTTTTTTAATATTTAAAGATATCACAACAATACTGAATTCATAATCCATTCGTTTTTCAAATTTAAGAATTTAATTTTAATACAAAAAGTACTGTGGTGCTATTTTTTTGACTGAGTCTTTTTGAAGTTTTTTTAAAAACTCTGAAAATTTTTAATGAAATAAAAAACCAAATTAGCCTTTTCTTATGTAATATTGTTTCATACTCTTGTAAGTAACTTATGACACCTTTTCAGTGACATAAGTTTAAATTGTTAAAAAAAAACCAACGAAGAAAATTTTGTTTTATCCTGGTGCTATTTTTTTGACCGCAGCTGTATGTGAACAGTTGGTGAAATATAAAAGATAACAAAAAAATATATATATTAATTGTTTTATTGCATTTATACAATTTTTGTGAAAGTTTTTAAACTGCTACCCAACAAAATATTTTAAAGTTTAATGCCAAATAAATATATGTATGGCACGCTAAAATAAATGTATATGAATGTTCACGTAAAAAATGACTTCACTAAAAAATGGAAGAATGAAATAAATTCGAGGAATCTATTTAATTTAGCTCAAATGCCTTGTTTTCCATCTTTTAAGTTCATATTTTTCTTAAAAATAAGGAAAAGAAAAAAAAAATGTTATTCTAATTTGAACTCGATAACGGGGAAAAGACGAGCTTTTGTGTTGTGTTATACACAGAAAAAAAATTAAAAAAATTTAATTAAAAAATTCGTAGATTCAATTAAAAAATTAATTTAATCAGGACCAATCACTGAAATGCGCATATAAATTAAAAATATTTGTATGTCGTTAATTAAAAATAAATGGATATTTAGTTAAAAAAACTTAATACTATAAATTAAAAAATTTAATTAAAATTAAAAAAAATTTGGAAACAAATTAAAATTTTAATTGTATAAATAAAAAAAAAAAATAAAAATGATTTATTTTTTTAAAAATTAATAATTTAAAAAAAAAAAATTTAAAAAAAAAGGTTTAAAAAAAATATTTTTTCAAACTTTACCAAATATATTTATGCCGTAAAAACATAGTCAATGAGACAGTTTTATAAAGTAAGGTATAAACCTTTTATATACATTAGTGTGTCCCGAAAATGAAAAATATTAGGGCATACCACTAGAATGATGCTTAGTAAAGAGCTGATTACGGAAAAAAAAATTTATAAATTTTTGGAGGTCATCTTCAGGGCGCAACCAGCGCCTAAAATTTGCATCCGTATACTCAAAATAATAACTCTGTTAAATTACAGAAAAACTCTGCTAATTTAACAGAGTACACCATACTTTTCAAGCTAACAACATTTCTTGGTAATTTTACTAAAAAACTCTGTCAAATGATTTTGACAGAAAAAACTGTTAATTTACAGAGTTTATAGTAAAATATTGGTTAAATGTGAAAGCTTTTCTACAGAGAAAACTCTGTAATTTTACTATAAAACACTGTAAAATTATTTGGACAAAAAAACTGTTAATTTACAGAGTTTCTAGTAAAATATTGGTTAAATACACCACCATTTAGCAAAGAAAACTACTATACCACCATTTAGCAAAGAAAACTATATATTTGTAAAATACATTTGATGCAAAAAAAAAAAAAAAATACAGAAAAAACTCTGTAAATTTACAGAGTTTAGTTAAATGCATGTTATGTTGTAAAATTTTTATAAGATTTCTAAAAAAAAAAATTTTGATAACTTTTTTTGCTACTTTTTTATCTTTTTCTCAAAAAAAAAAAATATTCAGATAAAATTTTGATGTTTGTTAACAAAAACTACTCAAAACAGAAAACTTTTTTGGTTATAAAAAAATACGAAGTATTCTGTATTTTAGCAGAAAACTCTGTTAATTATCTGTAAAATTAAGATTACAAAGTACAAAGTAATATAACAGAGAAAACTTTGTTTTTCTGTCACAACAAAATACACTGCGAATCACATCAATAAGGAATCGAGTTTTTCACTTTTTAATCGAATATATCTTTGTAACGAAAAAGCGGAAAAATATAAAAAAATGCACTGATGGAGACCATTATCTAGCTAATAATATCAAATAATAACAATAATCAAAAGACTGAAAGAAGTCCTTTAAAAAAATATTTTTCGGCAACTTGTTAAAAAATTACCAGTTTTTTATGAATCACTTGAATAAGGAATTTTGTAATACAGACCAAGCAGGACCTGAATCCAATTTGTAATGAATAGCAATCACTCAAACAACAAAAACAAAACAGTTTTGTTTTGAATTTCAATAAAAACGGGACTCCCAAAGCTCTAAGCTCTTCCGAAAAGGAAAAAGTACTGACTTTGAAGTTCAAAGTGTTAAAGGTTGTTGAAATCGCGGAAATAAAAGATAGGAAAAAAACTGCTGTATGCAATTATCTAAATAACATTCAGAACTATGGAAAAAACATGAATGGGCGAACTCAAATGGCAACAACTGAACGAGATCGACAAAAATTTTAAAAATTCTACGCCGATATCTTTCAAAATTCTCAAATAAAGTGGAGTTAATGCGAGTATTTGTACAGTCAGTCGCGTTTAAAAGTCAAGTGAGTTCATAGCTCGTCGAAAATTATGCAAAAACTAATCGCTGAATGTCAAACGTAGTAAGCAGCTCCTTAATCTCTGCAGGAATACAATGACACTGTCTGAGAAATTTTTCAAAGTAATTTATTCCGACGAAAAAAAAAAATAATACCGTTGCATTGGACGGATACAATGGTTTTCAGTGATTTGAGACAATAAAAACCGTTTTTGCATAGCAGACAGATCATAGAAGGTGTTGTTATAGTATGGGGTGCGCTATTCTACTGTGGCATCATTACTGTTCCTTAAGTTACCGTCGATGCTTCTTAAGTTTGGAACTAAGGGGTGGCTTTTTTTGCAATATACAACAGACTATGAATTCATTTAATTTTAAATCGTGATGGACTGTCAAAATACCTATTAAATCACCACTTTCTTTGATAATTTTGCAACCTGTCAACGTGGAATTCGAGGGAATTCTTATTTTTTCCCCTCTCTATTATTTTCGCGATTTCAACGGCCTTTAACACTTTGGACTTTAAAGACAGTACTTTTTTCTTTTCGGAAGATCAAAGAGCAGTTGTGAGTCTCATTTTTATTGAAATTCGAAACAAAACTGTTTTGTTTTTATTGTTTAAGGAATTGATATCCATAACAAATTGGATTCAGGTCCTACTTGGTCTGTATTAAAAAATTCCTTATTCAAGTGATTCATAAAAAACTAGTAATTTTTTAACAAGTTGCCGAAAAATATTTTTTTAATGGACTTCTTGCAGTCTTTTAATTATTGTTATTATATGACATTATTAGCTAGATAATGGTCTCTATCAGTGCATTTTTTTATATTTTTCCGCTTATTCGTTACAAAGATATATTCGATTAAAAAGTGAAAAACTCGATTCCTTATTGATGTGATTCGCAGTGTACAAGGTATTTTCTTTAAATCTGTATTTTGACAGAAAACTCTGTCTAATATCTGTTGAATTGAGATTACAGTCACTTTACAGAGTATTTTACAGAGTTATTATTTGCATTAAGTTGCATTAACTCTCATTGCCTTCGTCTTTGATATGTTTGATATGTATGTCAGACCTACTTTCATTGATTCAGTTGTAAGAGATGTTATAAGGGTTTGCATATCGGTCTGTTTGTTGCTTAACAGAACCACATCATCTGCGTATTCAGGATGACCTAATCTTTGGTACATTCTCCAATTTAAACCCACAATCAATTCGTCTATAGCATCAAATACGATATCCATTACGGTGATAAATAGTAGTGGTGATAACGAACATCCTTGTCTTACGCCGCTGATTGTTGTAAAGGTATCACTAAGAGCACCATCATGTAACACACTACAGGTTGAATTTTCGTAACTGCTTTTTAAGATGTTGATTATTTTTTGGGGAGGAATCCCCATTGCGTCCAATGCCATCCATATGTACTCTCATTTTAGGGCATTAAAGGCTTTCTCGTAGTCTATAAAAGCAAGGTACATTGTCGAATTAAATTCTGCTGCTTGCTCAATCAAGATACGCACACTACTGATTTGGTCTGTGCACGATCTTCCAGGGCGGAAACCTGCCTGTGTGTTACGTATACTATCATTAAGTGTTTCTGCAATCCTTTCAAGGACGACTTTATTAAATATTTTAAAAACCACAGGGAGTAAGGAAATTCCCCTCCAGTTATTGCATTTTCTCTTATCACCCTTTTTGGGAAGCTTGGCGATTATTGTTTCTTTCCATTCTATTGGAAAACTTTCACTACTCCAAATTTGACTCAAGAGTGGGTACAAAATTTGATCAATGTTACTTTCCAATATTTATTATATTTCCACATACCATTATTTCTACATGTTCAACTTTCAGCTATGCACATTTTGCTGTCAAATAATGCAATACTAAAATATTGTAATTTTGCAAAAAAAAAATTAAAAAGCTCACAAAATTTTTCCAATTGAATATTTTTTGGGGCTGTAGGCAAAATCGCCTAAAGAAAAATTGCCCAAAAAATTTTATGAAAAATCGCCCAAATGCAAAATCGTCAAAAAATATGAAATATGACCCAAAAAGAAAAATACGAAACTTCGCCCAAAATTAACGAAAAAAAGAAATGAAAAATGGCCCAAAATAAAACAAAAAAAATATTTTTTCTAACACATTTTTTCCAAAACAGATACATACTACACAGAAAAGCTTTCATTTGCAAGAGGGTGGGTCTAAGGCATGGAGTTTGTAATCCCTAAGCCGGCCGAAGGCCGACTACACAGAAGAACTTTAAGCCAAACACAAAAACTTTTAAGATAAAACCATAGGTTACGTGGTTATAATTTAAAAATAAAAGTTTTAAGTGTTAAACTTAAATTTGAACGAAATAAAAAAAAAATGGAGTTAATGCCGATCATAGCGCCGCAGGCGAAAAATTTTACCAAGAAATTTTACCATAAAATTGCGTTAATTTTTGTTAAAATTTGTTTGGTAAAATTTTTCGCCTCCGGAGCTTCCGGAGCTTTTATCGGAGTTGCATGCTGTTTTTAAATTCATTACTTTTGATTTTGATATATAGCGTGGTAATCTGCATGTACAAGCAGGGGTGTTGGGTTCGATTCCCACCAGAGCCTATGTATGTTAGCAACAACTCTTCAGCTTATTCTTGGTTAGTTAAATATATAACTTATAAAAAAAAACACGATATGCGTTTACTGTTTCTAAAAATAATAATATACTGATTTATTGTGACATACATATTTCAGTTTTGACATTTTAAGATTTTGACATAAAATAAAACCAAAATAAAATTGGGCAATTTTTCATATATAATTTTTGGGTAATTTTTCGTAATGAAAAATCACCCAATTTTTAATTTCGAAATTTTGCCCAAAAACTATGAAAATTTGCCAAAAATGTTGGGTAACTTTTATATGAAAAATTGAATGAAAAATTTTTGGGCGAATTTTCGTTTTCGTTTTTGGGCCATTTTTCTTTGGGCGATTTTGCCTACAGCCACTCAAGTGGAGTGGTAAATTATAAAGTTCGCAATTCACTCGGAACCATTCGGAATAAAACTGGGAGTGTTCTCGCAAAAAACACACTTTTTCAAAAATTCACGTTTTTTCTTCCCATGTTTGGAGAGCTGCTGCTTCGTAACCATAGCGAGCACATCACTCGAATCAAGCTCAAATTGTGCGTATTGACAAGGGCTTTTACCATGTGTATTTGAATTTTGAAATTACAGAGTTGCACCAAAAGCTACAACCAAAAAACCTCGAAAAACTGAAATTGAAAAAAATTTGTATCAATGATTTAAGTCCATGTAACATTTTTCTACTTGATGGCACATAGACTAAACCTACACCAAATAACTGTTAAAGTCTACTGATTGAGCGTTGTAAATTTTGGAGTATTATCTTTAACGCACCCAACAATATGAAACTTTGGAGGTAAAATTTCGTGAGTGAATCAAGAGATTTTTTTTTTTAATTTTTCAACTTTGAACATTCCTTACCATGAACTAATGAGACCTTTTAAGGTGTGTCTTTGCACAATTACTTTCTAAGGTTCTCTTAACATATCTACCTATGAATTTGAAAAAGTGCTTTCCAAGCGCTTTGCCAATGTTTTTCTATTTAAATCCGTTCAAAGTATACATTTTTTATTAAAATTTATTAATTTTCATAACAATTGGAATATTTTTTATTTCCCTGCAGGATAAGTGACCGGTCCTTGATAGTTCTCATGATATGTCACTTATACAAAATGACCTACATATTACAAACTTGACACCTTTTATATAAAAACACCTGTTTCTTTCGTGATGAAGTGTCTTAAACTCCGGATACATCACCCTTAAGCTCCGGATATATACACGTTTCGGTTCAATACACCACTTTTTTTCTGGACTTTTCCAAATTTTTTCCTAAAAGCATTTTTACTAAATTTTTTATTCCAAAACGCAAAGAAAACTGCAAACAAATTTTTTCCGGGACTTAGAAAATTTTTCAAAATTTTTTTATCCTAATAAATGAGTCAATAAATTTTTTATCCTAATTTAATAAATTTCTTTATTCAAATAAACACCAAAAAAAGTTGTGTCTTATGGACTTATGTATACAATTTAGATACGTCCCATTTTTTATACCCTCCACTCTAGTGATAGAGGGTACATATAAGTTTGTCATTCCGTTTGTAACTCATCGAAATATCGGTCTTGGACCGCATAAAGTATATATATTCATAATCCCCGATCGATTTTAAGACATTCTAGCGATGTCCGTCTGTGGAAATGGTGATCACGGCCAAAATATTACACGCAGATGACTGAAACTTAACATATTTATTGGAAGTTCTCCCGAGAAGTTTGGTATTGCATTTGAGCGATATCGGTTCAGCGGTTCAAAAGTTATGAACGAAAATGTAAGGACATCTCAAAAATTTTAGTACATTACACATAACCTAAAAATACAAAATGCTTTAATTCGGCTGCTGGTTGGCATATGTCAACATAATTGAACACTAAATGGTATTTAAACAAGTACGAACATATTTTTTGACAAAAAAAGAAAAAAATCGCGGATTTTTTTTTGACCAAATGTTTTTTTTTTTTGCGGAAATTTTTTTTCAAAATTTTTTTTTTCAAAAGTAATTTCCTTTTAAGTAAAGTTTTTTTGCAATAATCTTTAAGAAATTGTGGAGGGTATACTACATTCGGCAAGGCCGAATTTAACTTTTTTACTTGTTTGTTCTAAAAGTGCTATAAAAGTACCATATTTTTTGTTTGTAAAGCGCTTTCCAAGCGCTTTAAAATAGCAACGGCATACCGTTTACCGTGGTTATCATTTTGGACGCTGGGAGAGTACTAAACTGTGATGCTTTCCCAGCACACAAGCGACCATAAAAGGTACTTTGCCAGCACTCTCCCGTTCTTATTTTTCTGCCCGGGTACATTCACAGGTAGCACCTAATTTACAAATAAAATAGTTATTGCGAAATGAAGAGAACATCGCCAGTATTAAAAGTAAATTACAATTGTCCATATAAACATTTGATTTACTGTTCTTTGTGTCTAATATTTCGCACAAAGTGTGTAAAAGAAAAAATAATACATATTTTAGGCGTAATATTACGCATTGTGCTTAATTTTAAGCAAATATATACTACCATTATGGTAGTAATTTTACACACACTTTTAAGAGCGTACAATAATTGTTGCTATCCTCCTCCATTGTAAGTCAAGTGCAATTTATTACTAAAAATGTGATTAACAATCTGTTTATATTCCAAACCTATACAATTTATATAAAAATGAAGATTAGTTTTTCAAACTTAAATTCAAATTCATTTTAAATAACATCTTGATTTATAGTAAAAATAATATACAGTTAACTTCCTATTATCGTTTGCCCCATTGTTAAGTTTTTTTTTGTTATACTCCAAACATAAAAGTTTGTAAATCTGTAATCAATATACACTGAAAAAAATAACTATACTGAAATTAAATAAACACTGTTATTAATTTAAGTAAACAAATTTTTTTGAATTTACTTCAACTTATCTTAATATAAGGTGGTTTTACTTAAAACAAAGAAAATGAACTTGAAGATAGTACATGCAAATACTTAAAAAAGCACAAGAGTTTTCCTTAATTTGTTTTTTTAAATTAAGTTAAATATTCTTTACATTTATGGCGAATTGATTGCATTTAAGAAAAAAAGGGTTTATTAAAAAATTTTGTTTTACTTAAAAGAAAAAAAAAAATAAATTGTGTGCAAAAAAATAAATAAGTACGTAGCTTACTTAAAAATAGTATAGACATTTTCAAGAACTTGTATCAAATAAGTAGAAATCTTTAATTGCAAATCGCAGTTTCTTTAATTTATTTAATTTTTGTTTTAATTTAAGACAAACGTAATCTTTATTTTATTGATTTCATTGACTTTATTAAAATCCATATCTTCATCAGTTTAAGAAAGAATTTACTTAACTTAAGGAAAAAATACTTTAGGTATTTTGGGGACCCCATCTGGGGGCCCCATGTGGAGACCCCATGAGACCCTAACTTTAAATCCAAATTTCGATTTTCGCGGAATTTTCAAATGCCTCTAACTCTGCATATACTGCAGATACGAAAAAAATTCTAAAGGCATTTTTGTAGTCCTTAACTTGTAGAATATGACCGCCGAAGACCCGAAAGCTCTCTGAGTTATAGTTTTCGAGTTATTTCATGATCAAATTTCTCAAGACCCAATTCCCATATCTCGAAAACTATGCAAGATAGAGCGATTCTGACCAAAATTTTGGATCAAAATCAATAGTGACCCTATAATAGTGTACGCATATACTCATGGGCGGACCCCATATATTGGGGGCCCGTAGGGTCCTCACATTGGGACTCCATAGGGTCCACAGAATCCGTAAGTTTAAGGAAATTTTTACTTATTTCAAAAAAATATTTTTCCTCTTGATAAAAACAATTAAACTTATATTAAGTACAATTTTACTTACTTTTAAGATATATTTAAGTAAATGCATTACTATGTTTTAGGAAAAAATATACTTGGAAGAAGAATTAATATCTTTGGAGCCCTCGCATACCCTCCTTTTTTTAAATTAAGTGCAACATGCTTTAAAAATGATAAAAAAAATTTTCAGTGTAAATGATAATGTTTAACTTTACTTATGCTCGTATATGTATTAACAAAAAAAGGACTTACAACAAAAATGTGTGACTCACTATAATTGAAATAAATCGTTTGACAAATGATTACTGCCGCAAAACCTAAAAAATAAAGAAAAATAACCTCGATGAATAGAGAATGAAACACAAATAAAGACAAGTAAAAGATTAAACTGGACTCGAACGAATCCATTAATACCTTGCACAATGCTCAAAGGTCTTTTTTAGTTGATTTTAATTTTTTAGCGTAAAAAATAAAGTTCTTCAAAAATTCTTACCATAAATTTTTATTTAAGTGAAAAACTTTTTGTTAGTAATTTTTTAGAAAAAAAAATGTTTTGACTGTGAAAAATTTTTTGAGTGTAACTTTTGAGTGTAAAATTTTGTTTTTAGTGTAAAAATATTTTGGAATAAAAAAAAAAATATTTTGGTAAATGTTTTCGTGGTGTACCAATGCCCTCCAAAGCGTGTTTTTGGGCGTTTACCAACATGTGAATTCGCAAAAATCTTTATTTAAATCTCACGGCCTCTCTTTAACTTTTGAACCCCTAGACCGAATTTGCTAAAATGCAACAACAACCTCACTTGCAGAACGTTAAATATACATGCCGAGCTACAGCAGGCTCAAAGTCTTTCGAAAATTAGCGTGTTTTAAAAAATTTTCCATATAAAAATTATTGGCTAAAAAATTTCAATTAAATCTATTGCTCAAAAAAATTTAAATGAGTCAATTAATGTTTTGATCAACATTTTTGTTATTTTCTTTAACTATCAAATTACAAATTTTCAGCATACCAGATTTTTTTTCGCTTCAATTTATTTGAATACATTAATAAAAATATACTTTATACTCGGGTTTCACTTTTTTTACTGTCGGCAACATATTGGAAAGCAAAAAATATGAATTTCTTCATAATTTTGTCATAAGCTTAAAATTCATTTGTTAAATCAATCATTATTTTAATTGACTTTAAATAAAAAATTGATCAAATTTTTGATCAAAATCGAAAAAACGATTGATTGGGGAAAAAAATCAATTAACCACCTACAATATGATGATTGATATAAAAATTTTCTTCATCGGAGGAGTTTCAATAAAAAAATTAATTGAATGCGCGTTTTTGTTGATAGATATTCGTTTTCAATTCTTTCTGTGTGAACTAATATCTCATGGTGTAGCAAATGGAATGACAAACTTATCTATAACATTTTTCAATAGAGTGGAGGGTATACAAAAAATCAAATAACCCTTAAAAAATGTCAAACTAAAACATGAAAAAAAAATAAAATGTTACTTTATTTCTTATCTCTACTAACATTAATATGTACAACATACACATTTGCTACGCCTCTGTTGAACGTATTTACTGACCTTACCCGAATGAAAAAAGTGACAAAAAACTTCTTTCAATAGAATCAATACAATATAGTACATATGAAAAGTAGAGTTGATTGAAAATATTTGTTAAAAATTAAAAACAAGTTTTGTGATAAAGTGGAAATTTTTGTTTTTTGCACATAGGGCATCAGCAATGTTTAGCTTTAACTTTAGTGTCGACGAAAAGAACGCAGTTCGATTTCTGCATGAATGAATATCACATAACTGTTAACAGCAAAATCGTAGCTGCTCGCATTCGCGAGTTATCGCGAATATAGTGTTTTTGTATTATCTAAAATTTTGACAATGAAGTTTTTTTGATATCTAAAAAAACTGAGTGTGTAGTTTTAACTTTAAGATGATGTTTTTAGGCTGGTGTCTAATTTTAAAAAAATGTTGCAGGATGCCACCTCAGTTTGACTATATTAGCTAACAATTAACGAAAAAGAAAACAAGAATTACTATTTTCACATTCTTAACCTTTATGTGCTCGGTAGTCTACATTTGTAGCATTTTTGCAGAAAAAGTTGAATAAAAAAAAACTGTCCACAACAACAGGGTCCGACATTTTCAGTAGCTTCCTAAAAATCAATTCTAAGCAGTTTTAGCCACTAACACTTTAAAAAAATAATTTACAGCACCTCCCAGACCCTACTTTTCAAAATGACCATCTCCTGGCGGGTAGTCTACAAATGTAGACATCATATAAAATGTATGGAAATTCACATCACTTTGAGCTTTTACTTTTCGCTGGCATTAATAAATTAAACGATGAAGATAAACATGCATTGTGGAGTACAGAAGTAGTTTGTTATTACCGTGCAATAATGCCGAAATCTCGGTTCAAGGACATTTTGCGGTTTATTTGTTTAGATAGAGTTGCTGGACAGGTTAACGATAAGGTTGATCTAATTTCTGCGTTATGGGCTATAATGAGCAACAGTCTTCGCCGGTACTATCAACCATCGGGAGAAATTACAGTTGACGAACAACTATTTGCATATCACAGATTTACGCATCCCACCCAAGCCTGCAAAGTATGGCATATAAGTCTGGTTCACATGCGATGTAAAGTAATTTTTTCCTCTCAACAGCGATATTCTTGTATAAATCTCGCTGTTGAGAGTAAAGAAGAGCTCAAATGCAAGCCGTGCAACAAATGTTGGAGAGAGTGTCGTGTGTGGCAATTTTTTCACATCATTGAATCTGGGTAAGCATTTGATGTCAAAAAATCTAACTTTCAAAAAGTCAAAACTCAAAACTTTGCTCCGGTCTTTGGCAATATTTTTGAACATGCTAGATAAATGCGCTCTATCTAGCCGCATTCATAATATTTTCGGAAAATAACGACCATATCTACCAAACAGTCAAACGACGAAAGTTCCTGCAAAGCCTTGCAAAGTAGCCCTTCATGCCAGCAACTGTACAGCGCTCTGAAAATGCAAGGGTATTAGGATATGCTCTAACACACCTGACCATTAGGGCGTTTCATCAAAAACTTTTTTTTGGATTTTTGCAACTCTTGAAGCGGAATATGAATTCTTATGGCCTAAAAGATTTTTGAGATTTTTTTCAGATTTTTGGAATGTCGGGATCAACTCGCTCAAATCGATTTTATCAAAAAAATGAGGTTATGAAACATAATTTTTTTTATTTTTTGTTCTCTGGAGCCTTTTTTAACAAAACCGGATATAATACTTCTTAATGTTGCTAGCCTCCTAAAAAAAAATATTCGCGGTCAAAATAATAACTTCAAGGGTCACTAAGATGACCTTTAAAGTAAAAATTCAGAATTTCCCGTGTTCCAACCTTAATAATTTGAGAAATATGCAATATATGAACGTAATGATGAATCCGTTAGATAGGTCTTTTTAATACCTTTAATTTAAAACCAAAATGACATTTGTCACTTTAGTAGAAATATTAAAAAACTAAGATAAACTAAATTTTTCCCCCATTTTACAGAAAATCGAAGGGAATCCATTAGTAGTTTTTATAAAATTGAAATAATAAACTTAAAAGAAGTTTTTTTGATTGCAATTAGTGTTTCCAAACCGGAAACCCGGGTTTTTGTCAAACCGGTTTTTTTGACAAAAAACCGGTTTTTTGGTTAACCGGCTTGGAAACACTAACTACAATCTATAAAAAGCCTTTAAAAGTTATTATTTTAACTTTACAAAAAAAAACTACCTAATGCACCAGTTCAATTTTCGATAAAATGGGGGAGAAAATGAGTTTTTCCCAGTTTTTTATTTTTTTTAACATTTCTACAAAAGTGACAATAGTCAGATTGGTTTTAAATGAAAGGTGTTTTAAAGACCTATCTAACGGATTCAACATGACGTTCATACATAGCTTATTTCTCGAATTATTGAGGTTAAAACACGGGAAATTCTGAATTTTTACTTTTAAGGTCATCTTAGTGACCCTTGAACTTATAATTTTGACCGCGAATATTTTTTTTAGGAGGCTAGCAACATTAAGAAGTATTATATCCGGTTTTGTTAAAAAAAGGCACCAGAGAACAAAAAATAAAAAAAAATATGTTTCATAACCTCAATTTTTTGATAAAATCGATTTGAGCGAGTTGATCCCGACATTCCAAAAATCTGAAAAAAATCTCAAAAATCTTTTAGGCGATAAGAATTCATATTCCGCTTCAAGAGTTGCAAAAATCCAAAAAAAAGTTTTTGATGAAACGCCCTACTGACCATTGAAGTGGCGCTTGATAGTTTTCCTGTTTCTGGCACTAATATGAACCACCCGCCTGATATTTCTAACAACATACAGCCCATGCACCCTGATCGTTGTCTATATTGTGAAGTTTAAATTTAAACATTTTCACCTTCACTTTGTTTCTAAAAATCATATATTTCTTAATAATTATGTATTTAAGTAGAACACTATGCGTGCTAGTGTTTTTTTCATATGTTTTCCATAAAAAAACATATTTGCTACAAATGTAGACTTCCGACCGCCAACGTAAGTTTACAATCCCGAGCACATAAAGGTTAAAACCAAAAATTGTAATAACTCGGGTTTGTAAAGGGGATAATAATTCACCTCGTGGTGAATTAAACCGTTTTTCAACAGCTGGTGAATAAAAAGTAACAAAATTATTTTTCAATAATTTTTTTTTTTCATCAAATTTTTTTTTTTCATCAATTTTTTTTTTCATAAATTTTTTTTATTTTCATCAAACTTTTTTTTCATCAATTTTTTTTCATCAAATTTTTTTTATCAAATTTTTTTTTCATCAAATTTTTTTTTTCATCAATTTTTTTTTTCATCAATTTTTTTTTTCATAAATTTTTTTTCTTTTCATTAAGTTTTATTTTCATCAAATTTTTTTTTTTCATCAAAATTTTTTTTCATAATTTTTTTTGTTTTTTCATCAATTTTTTTTCCTTAATTTTTGTTTTTCATCAAATTTTTTTTTCATCAAAATTGTTTTTTCATAATTTTTTTTTATCATATTTTATTCATTATTTTTTTTTTCATCAAATTTTTTTCATCAAATTTTTTATTATCAATTTTTTTCTCACCATTTTTTTTTTTTTTCATAAATTTTTTTTTACATCAAAAAATTTTTTTTTTCATCAAAAAAACTCATCAAAATCTTTTTTTCATCAAATTTTTTTTTTTTCACCAAAAATTTTGGGTTCATTAATTTTTTTAACATAATTTAGTTTTTTGTGAAAAAAAAAATAATTTTCTTACCAAAACTACTTTTTCACCAAGTCTAAGCTTTTCGCATAAAAAAATGTCCATTTGTTTATCAAGTGTACATAAAACAAGTTAGAGTGTTATATTCTTTGGTGCCGAATCTTTTATACTCTCCAAAATGTTAAAACACTTTTTTGCACTTATTTTTGCACTCACTTACGAAATGTACAGCTCTTTTGGTTTTAAAATGGGGTCCTCGACTGATATTTCAATTCGTTTTGCATGGAATATCAAAGTAATATAACATTATTTTTTCTAAAAAAACTTTGCTTTTGGCAAGTACACCCAAATCTTCCGCGAAACATTATCATGATTTAATGTTTTGGGCAAGAGTACAAAATTCGCAGGCATTTTTGATTTACAGGACACAAAAGAGTTAACATCGAAATCATATCTTCTCAATTTCGCGAAAAATCGCAAATTTGAAAAAATATGTAAAAAATTTTGCCTGTCGTGAGCCCATCTCTAGTTTAAACCTATGCATTTTTTTATAAAATATTTATTTTTTATGTTAATACTAGCTGGCCCAGTCTGCGTTGCTGGCCCAAATATGAGATCAGTGTTATATTTCATCTCGCTTCAAATATATAGCCATGAAAAAAAGTGAAATGCATTTCTTGGCTTAGAAACATTTGTGGGCATGATTTTAAAGACCCGATTAGGCAGATAATCATCTTCAAATTATATTTTAAGAACAAAAAAAAAAAAATTAACATGTCTTCGACTTTGCGAACTGTACAAATTTAAAACTTCTTTATTATCTTTATGAACAACACAAAAATGAATTACGCTTATCCTTCGTTCTTACTGTGAGCTATTTTTTTGAGTTCAAACAACCCATTAAAGTTTTCCCGAATTTCGCATTTTTCAGGATACTTTTCTTATTTACATTTCCTTAAAACCCTAATTAGAACTATAATTAATTTAAAAATTCAGTCCGGCCATTAGTAGTCGACATATTTAGACAAAAGTGGGCGTTAAAATTTGTGTGGTAAGTTAAACTTGGCATTTGTACCAAGTTTATGCGGAATCTGTTAAGAAATATTTTTTTTAATAGATCGAATTAGAGTAAAAATGAATTTTAGATAAATCGAAAAAAAGTGGGCGAAGACAATTTTTCTTTCTGACCAATTATATGGACTATTACGAACATTTAAAACAAAAAAAATTAGCCAAATCGGTCCAGACGTTCTCAAGTGTTGCAAATTTTAAGGATATTGAAAAATGTGGGCTTTAAAGTGGGGGAGGACAATAATTATTTACGTAAAATCCTTACTTGGATTTAATGATCATTAAAGAAAAAAATTATAAAATCAGATTATTCGTTCTCCGATTTTAGAAATATAGAAAAGTGGGAGTGGACAATTTGTCTTTTCGTAAAAACCTTTGTTGTGCTATCACAAACGTCAACAAATAGCCAAATCGGCCCTGCCATTCTTCCATTTTAGATGTATCGAAAAGAAAGTGGGCGTGAAAAATTTTTATTTCCGCTTAAATCCGTTTAAGTTTTACTATGGCGATCATTAAAAAAAAAGTTTAGTCAAATCGATCTAGCCGTTCTCCGATTTCAGATATATCAAAAAAAGGAGGCGTAAAAGTGGGAGTGATTAATTTGTTTTCCGAAAAAATCTAAGACGAACATAAAAAAAGAATAATACAAACATTTATGAAAAAATATTATCCAAATCGGTCAGTTCTCAAGTAATCCTATTACCATCGAACTGCATTTGATTTTTATTTATATTTTATTATTCTATATTTTATTTTTCTATAGATCAGTTTTTATGTATATCGAAAACAATTTTTCTTAAAGTATAAACCTTATTTGAATTAAACCAACAAACCAAAAAGGGACCGACCTCCATTCAAAAGTGGGCGTAGAAATGGAAAATTGTTCTTTCCAAGAAACCTTAGTTGGAATATGACGAACATTAAAAACAAAAATAGACAGCCATTCCATGATTTAAAATATATATATCGGGAAAAGTAAGCGTAAAAGTAGGCGTGGACAATTTTTCTTTCCTTAAGAATGTTTTGCGGACTATAACCAAATCGGTCTAGCCGTTATAGTTCTTTCGATACATAGAAAAAGTGGGTGTGGGAAATTTTACTATCCGTAAAAACCTTAGTTGAGTTATGATGAAAAATTTCCACAAAAATTATCCAAAGTGGGCGTGGTCAATTTTTTTTTCGTAAAAACCAAAGTTGGAATATTATTGAAAGAAAATTCATTAAAAAAATTTAGTCAAATCGGTCCAGCCATTTTAAGATTTTAGATAAATTGAAAAAGTGGGCGTAAAAGTGGGCACGGTCGATTTTTCTTTCACTAAAAACTTAAATTGGATCACTATGAACATTAAAAAAAAAATTACCTAAATTATTGCAGCCGTTTTTGAATTTTAGATAAATCGAAAAAAGTGGGCGTAAAAGTGGGCGTGGTCAATTTTTCTTTACGGAAAGACCTAATTTGGACTATGACGAACATTTCAGAAAAAAAACTTGTCCAAATCGGTCCAGCCGTTTTCAACTGATACGGTTACCAACGAACGACAATTGATTTTTATTTATATAGAAGATAGATATTGCATTATGTATCCAATTTTTTTTTTACTTTAAGCCAACACTCAGGGGATGCCCCCTACTAATGCAATGCATTGTGTTGGTATTAGGAAAATAGGTTATGAGGAGAAGGAAAGAGGGAGTAGTGTTTGTGGATATTTAATTTGAACTTTTCTAAATTATAGCCTACTGGAAAGATTTCTGCGGGGAGTTTATTCCACATACGACTAGTTCGACCAAGAAACGAATTTTCTCTGTAATGCGTTGTGCGATACATTGGACAATCGACAACAAACGGATGTGAGTTGCTGGAAAGGCGAGTACTACGGGTATGCACCCACGTCTCAGGGATGAGTTCACCCATCTCAGCTGAGCACTTACCGTGATAATATCGATAGAACAATGTCGCACAACCCACATTCCGACGATGCTCCAATGAGTCAATAGAGTTGGATACCCTACTGTCATTAATTAGCTTCAACGCACTCCTTTGCACCCGATCCAGAAGCTTCAAGGTAGACCTTGAAGCACCTGCCCAGATATGGGAATTGTATTCCATCTTCGGCCGGATATAGGCAGTATAAATAGTGAGGAGATCAGACGGAGTGAAGTAATTCTTACACCGTTTCAAGAAACCAAGACACTTGAATGCTTCTTTCGACACCTGAAAAACATGTTGATTCCATCGGACATCACATTGAATTTTCATGCCTAGAACATCAAGAGTGTCTGATTCCTCAATAGCTATACCACTCATGGATACAGATGACGCTGATCCCACAATCCGTCTGTGGGTTAACATACAACATTGGGTCTTACGAGCATTAAAATCCACCCTATTCGCAAGACCCCACTCGGATATCGCTGAGAGGTCACGATTGAGTGTGTCATTCATGTTCTCTCTCATAGATTCAACCTCAGTAAGGCTTGGTCTACGATTAAAGGAAAATGAATGACAAATGTTGCTGTCATCTGCGAAAGAATAGATAGGATTGGAAGTTCGACAAAGAAGGTCGTTAAGAAAAATAAGAAAAAGGGTAGGAGAAAGAACAGAACCTTGCGGTACCCCTGAATTTAGCCGGAACTCATCTGATGAGAACCCATCTATAACAACACGTATAGTACGGTCTCTGAGAAAGCTCGATATAAATCGAGAGAAATCACTACCGACACCAAATGCAATAAGCTTCGAAACGAGTGCACCGTGCCACACACGATCAAACGCCTTGGAAATATCTAGAGCAACCACCTTGCTTTCACCAAATTGGTGAATAGAACGACTCCAACGTTCCGTAAGGAACGCTAACAGGTCTCCCGTAGAACGACTTCTACGAAAGCCATACTGTCGATCGCACAAAAGTGAATTGGACTCCAAGTAATTTACAAGGTGGTGATTAATCATGCTCTCCATCACTTTGGAGATCGTAGAGCAAATTGCAATTGGGCGGTAATTCTCTGGGTTCGTAGCCTCACCCTTTTTGGGGATTGGCTGGACGTTGGCCACCTTCCAACATGAGGGAAAAATTCCTACCCGGTATGAATAGCAAAATAGGTTTGCCAAAGGACGAGAAAGCGACGCAGCACAACGCCTTAGCACCATTGCTGTAATACCATCCGGCCCCGGGGATTTATTTATGTTAAGATCTTCAAGAACCTTTTTAACTGCACATGCTCGAAAATATACCTTGGACATAGTAAAGGGTACCCTTTCAAGTTAGGGCAGTGGTTGATTGCTTTCCGGTAAGTATGCGTTTCTTGCAAACATCTCAGCGAAAAGGTTGGCTTTATCAACCGGGTCCGTGAATATTTGATCATTCATTATAAGGGTTGGAATGGATGAACTAGTATTATTCTTTACCCTTTTAACGAATGACCAAAAGGTCTTTCTACCCCGAGGAGCAGCAAGGACCTTAGCACGCAGACGTTGCTCATAAAGAAGTTTTTCAAGTCTGAGTACTCTGGCACATTCGTTCCTCGCCTGTTTACGTAACGCGTCAGTAACTGGGTTTTTGTCGTTACGCCAATTACTGAACGTATCCTCTCTGGATCTGACTGCATTTTTGCACGTCTGATTAAACCAGCACTTATGTTTTGGTTTAGTCGAAACCTGCTTGGATGGAATAAATAATTTCAATTAAATTTGATTCCAAAACAGCAGCCATAGCACGAGTGCTATCTGTTGTGGTATCATTTGGAACGTAATCTGAGTCATCATAATTAAAAAAACCTATTTATATTTGAACTTGACCTTTTAAGGATTTTGAATTTGAGAAAAAAACTTTTTGAGAAATAAGTTGTTTCGATGTGCTTAAATTAATCGATGTGCTTAAATTAACATAAGTTGTTTTGTCAAAAAGACGTTACTGATTTTTTAGCTTATTCGAAATAAGTTATGTCAAATGAAAACTACTAAAATTTCGAAATAAGTTGATTTGACACATGTGATATCTTGGGATCTAGATGACCTACAACTACGCTGACTAGACAGAAAGATGCGTTTTTAAAAGTTATATTTACCACAAAAATATTGGAAAATTTTCTTATGTCGAGATAAGTGGTTCTGTCATATGTCCACAGAAATATAAGTCATCCATGATTTAATGTTTAGAAATAATAAATATGAAATACATTTTTTCCAATGATCGTGCATTACGTGAACAAATTATTAGTAAAGCATAATTTTTCACATTAAAATAATACGTTGTGGAACAGATGTTTGGTAAGACATCATAGAATAATGCTACAAATAAGATTTATACATTACCTGATAATGTGTTATATAATCGTCACCAAATATTACCAAAGTCTTGCTGGGATGTTTTCAAAGCCCTTCGGCGAATATGAGCGCTAACTTAAAAAAGCGGCTAGCACCATTGAATTCAGCGTACTCGAATTAACTTTACCAGTAGGGTGCCCAGCTTGTTAAAAAAAAAAAACAAGTAAGAAAGCTATATTCGGCTGTGCCGAATCTTTAAATACCCTCCACCAATGAAATGATTTAAAAACACAAAATTTTGTTTTATTTATACCTATTCTTTTTGGTGACAGGACATAATCCCGACGGACATTACCCCCATTACAATGACCGTTTAAAAAACGGTCACAATCCCAATGGGGATTATGTCCGTTCCCCGTTGGGATTAGGACCGAACTTGTGACTTAAAAAACCATCACAATCACTATGTGGATTATGTCCGTTCCCTGTTGGGATTACGACCGAACTATTTTCGGTCATAACCCCCCATTCACATTATGAGGAGTAAGTCCAAAGAAATTTTGGACATTATACCCGTTTTCTGCAGAGAGGGTTGGTTTAGCGAAGCCGCTAAATTAATTTATGGAGATTGCAATCCCTGAACCCGGCCGAAGGCCGGCTACGCAGAAAATTTTTTAAAACAAAAAAAAATAAAATTTTTGGGATTATGACCAACTAGTATAGTGGACATAACCCCTGTAATAACGATTATGGCCATTTGTTTCGTGGTCATTATCCCCATAAATCTGGGAATTATATCCATTATGTCCAAATTATTTTCATAATCCCCATAACGGAAATGGGGATTATGTCCGTGGGGATTATGTCATGTCACCGGTAAAAAGCTTATAAAATTACAAAAAATATCGTAGTTTTTACACTCAAAATAATTCTACAGTAAAAAAATTAGTAAGTGCGTTGGTAACCCAAACCTTGGACCTTGGCCTCATACAAACAACCCCTTTAAATTTGAATTAAGGGACTCTTACAATTGATTTAAATTGTGCCGACGAGGAACTTTCGGTTGTGGAGACTCGCCCCATTTGCTTGCCGACGGCGGCGTTTGCTCTCAATCGTCGGCTAATTTAAATTTTTGGTTATGGAGTTGTATTTTTGTAATGACGCAATCAAAATATGTATTTTTGATAGAGTTAAATAAAGAAAATTGGGGTTTATTTTCGTAAAAATTTCAATACAATTTATTGTTTTTACAAAACCAATTTACACAGAATTTTGAACAACGCTATGCGTTGAGATCGAATGTGATTTCATCTTAGGTGTGAATTAGGTATAAGTTCATGTAGTGTGAACGTGGCCTTACTCTATACAGGATTAATGATTTTTTGGGATAAGACTCAAAATAATGCATGAACCTTCGTAATGCATTAAAAATTAAAAAAAAAAAATTAAGGCCTATGGTAAGCGGTAGGGAACAACTAGTACATATTTTTCCATTTTTTGTGGCTATGCATTACATGATAATGCATACCGTTACTCCCCGTAGATTTAGTCGCCGATATTCAGTTAAAAGAAGCATATTTCTCTCAAAATTGTTTTATATGTGTTTTTTCCAGTAATTAAAGATTTTAAAAAAAATATCCAATCGGTCCATGTTTGGACTTTCCTAATTGTATTTGTGTAAAAACTTTTTGGTACATATTTTCTAAATTTTTTTACAACTACGTATTTTTTTAAATATTTAATGACTGTTGTTTTTTTAAACAATTTTGTTTACTGTCAAAATAAAGTAAAATGCATAAAAATTAAACTGATAAAATACCCAAACATTTCATTAAAACAGTTCTGTGGCTTGATAATTGAATGTAATAAAAAAAGTTTGTTTTAAATTTAATGTTAACCATTATCTTAATATTATTTGAGTAATATGAATGTAATATTATTTTTACTTTTGTTTGTATCAGCAAATTTATTTAATTTATAATAAAAACAAATATTTTTATTTTTTTGCTTTTTATCCTTTTTACCTTAAAAAGCACATTTTCCATTTTTTTTTTTTAATTTTCTCTTTTTTCTTGGCGCTGAAATTTGTTTGGTAAATTTTTACCCTTTTCCAACGATTTTTGCGTTTTTTTTTTTTCATATTGATAATGGCAACACTGTTTTTAATAGCGACCAAATGCTCCTTCACAATTCAGCAGCAAGCATCAGACAGCAAAAATTAAGAGTACACTATTTAATTATAATTTCACTAAAATGCCGTATTTTTTATTTCTTAACATTGCAAAATCGCACATCAAGTTGCAAATACAATAAATACAGCTTTTATAAATTTATAATTTATAATTAAACAGGTACTTTATATTTTTTGCCGTCTGCTGCTTGCTGCTGCAGTGTGTGCGAACACTACGTTTGCTCACATTAACTGCAGTGCTACCAACTGTTTTTTCTGTTTGTTTAGTGCGAAAAAGAATTAGAAAAAGTAACAACGCGATACCCAGTCACGGAGTGTTTGTAAAAAAATATATGTTAAATTTATTAAATTGTGTTAAAGTAATTAAATATAAATGTTCTTTATTTATTTAAATATGAACATTAAATAAAATGCAATTAATAATAAAACTACATCAGTTTTTTTGTTAAATCGTTTTTTATTTCAATGATTGTGTAAGAAAAAAATTCAAGCTGAAGAAGAATATTATGGATACACACACTTATACAAAAAAAATGTATGTATAAAAAAAGCACCCTCTGTAGTAAAATGTTTGTACATACATTTGAACATGTATTGAGAAAATACCATTTCTTTTTTATATTTTTAGCAATCGTTTACGTGGTACAATCAACGCTACATTTTGTTTAAACAGCTTAAGAAGACATGTAATTAAGTATATCTTATAACCGAAGTGAAATAAAAAATCATTTATATATAATTTTTTTCTGATTTTTATTTACTAAAATTGATATAGGTAGTAGTTTTATTAACTAAAATTAGCAATTTTATTTACTAAAATTAGTAATTTTTTTTACTAAATAGGGCAAAAATTTGAAATATTTATGATTTTTTTAGTAATTATATTTACTAAATTTGTAGTAAATTGCAGTAATATTTACTGTTTTTTTAGTATTTTTCATGTACTACATATTAGTAACAAATTTTAGTATTGATTACCAATTCCTGCACTAGGTCCTTTTGGACTAAAACATTAGTACTCGTAGCTAAATTTTTAGTATTGAATACCCACGTTTTTTTTTGAGTGTACGATACCTACGAAAATAGGAGGAAGTAATGCGAATTCCTTGTAATTTTTCTCGTGTCAAAAAAAGTTGTAGATTTACAATTTTAATGTAAATGTAAAAAGCTTGTAAAATTACAAAAATGCTCGTAATTTGTACTAGGAGTTCTCGTAAAATAGGAAGTAGGAAAAAATAGTTTTACAAGGTTTTTTGAGTGTGGTCGTGTTAGACTTGTGGACGGACCCCCTCATATTTTAATTTTATTTTTTTCTTTCATTTACTAGATGTCATGTCGTTTTTTGATTACAAATTTTTCCAGCAATTTATGTAATTTTCCGCTGTTTATTCATTTAACGATTTTTTTTCAGCCTACACTATTGTAGAGGAACAAATAAAAATCATCTTTTCAAATACCACATAGTGACAAGAAAATGGTTAAGGAAATAAATTTTAAGGGCTTTTGTGTACACACATATACAAAAGAAGCTAGAGAATACTAAGTATGTAATAATTCTTTACTATCTTTACAACAATTTTCTTTTTTTTTTTTGTTTATTTGTATACTCTTTTTAAATGGCAAATGTATACTATTTTAGGAAAAACGAAAAATAAGTAAGTATCAAAACTTTTATCAATACTTTCAGCCACATTACTTACAATTTAAGAGTTTATAAAATATATATTTTTTTTTTGTAATGCTTTACTTTGACAAATGATTTTGTTTATATTATTATTTTTTTTTTGTAAACATATATTTCAAAAAGAGACACAAAACTTTTATTTCTTATCTGTCACTTATAAATAAATATTCATATTACTTTGAAAACCCTATATCAAATTTTGATATGATAAGCAATCAGTAAATTTTAAAAGATAAGTGTTATAATTTAGTTTAATCGCAAAATTTCAAGGAAGCAGACCGGTTTAGACATTTATTTATTTACTTTTACAAGAATATGTAAAGTTTACAAAAAACAGCTCATTACACAAGCAACGATTATACTGTGCTACACCAAAAATATGCAGGGGTTCTCATATGAAAATTCGGGTTGATTGGAGTCCATAGAGTACTGATATACTCATAGTTTTTCTGGATCACTTCGTTAAGTACGTTTTTTATTGGCAAATGTGTTGGAAAACGACAATTCTTAAATTACAATTTGAAAAAATTATTACTTTGTTAGTTTGCAACCGATTTTCGATTTTATAGATTTTTTTGAAAGGTATAAGTCTTACCTTTTAAACAAAACAAAAATATTAAAAATCGATCAAGAATAACCTGATTTACGATCGCTTAAGTAAGAAAAAACCGAATTTTTTGACAAATTTGTCATGTTCTTTACACTCTAAGTTAGGAGTGCATCATTAAACAATTCTTTTTAATTTTTTGTAAAAAAGTATAGTAAAATAACTTTCCAAAACAACAAAAAACATAACAATTGGTTAAAAAATGAATGAGTTATGCTAAGTTTTGTGATAGGACATTTTTAATTTTTTTCAGAAACGCTTGTAATTCAAGCATTATTCATAAATCTTATTACTAAGTAGCAGTAATTTTATGTGCACATGCATATAAACTAGAGATGGGAACGTTATTAGATTTGGGCGTGATTCACACATGATCACAAGTGAGCGTGATTGCAAATTAATTTTACTCACGTGGTTGTGAGTGTGAGTGGAATAAAAAAATGGGCGTGTCAAGTACTTTCAAATCCTATTTATAATTTTTTGGTTTTGTTTGAAAAGTATGACTGTTACTTCTTAAACAAAAAAATATTGAGAATCGGTTGAATATAGGCTAAGGTGCGCTCGTTTAAGTAAAAACCCTTTAATGAAGAATTATACCTGCAACATTTTTATGACAAAAAACATTTTACATTTTTGAAACGAAATTGGTAAAATTGTGGGATCATTTGATGTAAATTTTACCTATTTATAAATATACGTATGAGGCATTCCACACCAAATGTTCAGGAAAAAAAAAAAACATGTGAACCGTAAATTTTTGAATGGATTGTATGGATGGCCATATATGGAGCTAAGAAAATTGCGTTTTTGGTTTTAAATTTTTCAAGGCTTAGGAGGCGTGGTCAAATATTGGAAAAGTGGTCAAATTTGTGTCGAGTTGCCGTGTTTAAATATATATCAAATAAAAAAATTTGAAAAAATAAAATAAAAAAAAATTAAAAATTTTCAAGTCCTAAAAAATTTTCCCGGACACAAAATTTTTTTTGGCAATTTTTTTTTTAGTAAAAAAATCATTGAAAATGTTTTTAAGTAGGAGAAATTTTATTTTTTTGAAAAATTTTTAAGTTCCGAAAAAATGTTTTTAAATTTTCTAAGACACAAACATTTTTGGAATTTTTAAATCCCTTAAAAATGATTTTAGAAAAAAAAATTGACAAATTTTTAATAATTTGCTAAGTCCCGAAAAATTCCGAAGAATGCAATAAAAACTCTTCTGATTGATAATGTACCCAATCTGATAAAATAATTTCTAATTTCACGTTTAAAATTCCAAAAAATTTTACCACATTTCATCTAATAATATAAAAATTTATCTAATTTTAACAGATAAGATATGACTTAATACAATTGGATAGACCCATTTTTGGGATCAAACTTAATCAAATTTGATATTATTTTATCAAAAATAATAGAATTTGATATAATCGTATAAAATTCGATCCGCCAATTTTCGGATCAAAATTAATATGGATTTACATAAAAGCATATCTGTTCATATATAATTAAATATTGCGTCATATAACTTTTTTTTACTCGGGAATGTTGATTAAATTTTAATAAAATTTGATATAATTTTATGCGAAAATTGTTTTATCATATATAATTATATAAAATTATATCAAATTATATAAAAATTTATGTAATTATATAGAATTACATAAAATTATATATAATTATATATATTTTGATATAATTATATATAACTTGATATAGTTTTATGTAATTTTATATATTTTTAAATAATTTGATATAATTTTATGTTATTTTATAAAATTATATATAATAATATCTATTCGCTAATTTTTCTAAATTTATATAAAAAATAGGGGGCCAATTTTCGCATAAAATTATATCAAATTTTATTAAAATTTAATCACCATTGATAGAATTTTATATGGTTTTATCGACTCATTTTTCGCATCAAATTCTATATAATAATATATGATATTTATAAAATTATATATGACTATATCAAAACTTTTTTACTCGGGTTTATAAAAAATTCGGCCACTTGTTTTTTTTTTTTAAATTTTTTTTTTAAAGATTAGATGTTTGTCTAAGAGATGGTCACGTGAGTGAATTTTAACTTTCACTCACTCACGAGCAT
This sequence comes from Pegoplata infirma, assembly GCA_963921195.1. Taxonomy (NCBI): domain Eukaryota; kingdom Metazoa; phylum Arthropoda; class Insecta; order Diptera; family Anthomyiidae; genus Pegoplata; species Pegoplata infirma. Next base: position 71,247,272 of record OY992536.1, on the reverse strand, counting down.
AATTTTTCTACTAACACTCACTCAAAACCACGAGGGTAAATTTAATACTACTCATACTCACGTGCGCCGACGCAAGAGTCACTCACGCTAACGTTAACTCACACTCAAGATATTCCTATTTATACAAAAAAAATTTCAAAAAATAAAGTTTCAAAAATCTTTCAAAAATTTCCGCAAAATCTAAAATTTTACATTTGTTTTGATTTTTTCGGGACGAAATCTGAAGTTAAGCGAAATTTTACATTTTTTTGTTGCTTTTTTTTGGAATGAAAGGAAATATGAAGAGAAAATAAATCACGCAAACTCGCGCAAAAAAAAAACAACTCACGCACACTCTTTCACGCAATAATCTTACTCACACTCTTACTCACACTCACTCACAATCACGTGAGTCAAATTGAATTCAGTCAAACTCACGCTCTAATCTGCTCATGTTCCCATCTCTAGTTTGTCTATCCACACAAAAAATTGTAATGTGTTTTTTGTTATTTTCGAGAAATCGCATTTGAATTTCATATCAATTTAGTAATTTGCTTGGTTCAACGTAACGTATGACTAATGCAAATATTTAGTACTCATTCGCTACGTTGAAACAAGAAAATACAAGCAAATTACAAAATTTGTTATGAAACTTAAAATTTAAATGCGATATTCTCGAAAAAAACGAAAAACGCATTTCACTGTCATCTGTTTTTCAAGAAAACTGATATTAATAACACTGTACTCGAATTTGACACTTTTTTTAACAAGCTGGGCACCCTATTGATAAAGTTAATTCGAGTACGCTGAATTCAATGGTGCTAGCCGTTTTTCGAAGTTAGCGCTGGTATTCGCGATTTAAAATTTTGATACTCAAGTACAATAAAAACGATATTTTTAAACTTTGCGATTATTTTTCAAGTCTGTTAAACTAATATAACAAACCATAATACCGTGAAATTTTTTCGCGAAAAACTTTTTTGTTCGTGAAAAGTCTTTATTTTCCTGAAAAAATTGATTGAATACAAATATTTTTAGTTTGATTTGAATTAACGACAGCCATCTGGTAAAGCTAGTTCGCGTACACTAAATTCTATTGTAATATGAGTTTTTTCAAAGTTAACGTAAAAAAAAAAAGTTTTTTTTTATACAATTTAGACAATTGCGGAATTTGTATCATCTAAACTCTACTGAATATAAAAAAAATTTGCGGAATTTTTCGCGAATTTTTTGTTAATTTGATATTTATGAAATACGATACATTACATACACAAAATTTTTAAAAAAATTTTTTACTGTGCGATTCGCTATCTCGGTCGAAGTGAGTGACTACAAAATTTGTACGTAAAACAAAAACAAAAAACTCAAATTTCTAGTCACTCACCTTGTACGACATTCTGAATCAGGACATTAATCGCGAAAAAAAAATTATTTTGTGTATTTTTTTTGGGGCAAAAACAATGCAGTTTCTAAATTTATATTTAAAAAAAGTGCATTTTCTAAATTTATATTTAAAAACAATGCATTTTCTTAATTTATATTTAAAAACTATCCCAAAAGCATAAAAATTTAATTTCTGTAGTACCTAGGCCTTACAATTTTAAATCGTGAATATCGCGAATACGAGCGCTAACTTCGAAAAACGGCTAGCACCATTGAATTCAGCGTACCCGAATTAGCTTTACCCGAATTAGCTTTGCAGAGAATTTTTTTTTGAGTGTACTATAAAATAACTTAATTTTAAGAAAACCGTGACCAATCTATATGAGAAAGTATATACTTTAAAATGGGCGTAGGACAAATAGGGATTTTCTTAAAATTATACAATAAATATGATTATTGTAACAGTTTCGAAGATGTGATATTTAACAAAAAATCATAATGCCCAAAATACTAACTGTGTTCAATTTTATCAAAATCAAAGTCATGCAGTGATGGGTTAAGGGTTTCAAAAATGCCATTGCCGCCTTATGAAAAAATAAGTTGGTTTGGAAAAGTTCCGACAACTCCCAAACTAACAGGAATATTGTCAGAGCATAAATATGTATAGACTTAAACTAAATAAAGACTCCTGAATAAAAATAAAATGTTCTGCCGACATTGGATAGGTATAAAAACCGTTCTTACAATATAAAAATATCATATCGTGAACCTATATTTTACAAATGCCAACTCAAATTAGACCGAAATGAGTTTCCGATGGCCAATAGCTCCCCTATGTAATACCAATCTGTCATAAAAATTTCAGAGCAAAAAAATAATTTGCTGTCGTTTTACATCCATTTTTTTTATTCTGCTAACTCGAAGTACATATTTTTTTGGTGAAAATAAATGCCAACTCCCATTGTAAATTTCCAAAAAATTTTCAAAATTTTTTTTTCAAAAAATTAGATCACATTTTTTATTGCATTTGCCATGCTGAAAACGAATCTTGTAAAGATTTTGATATCTAATGACTGGTTCTCGAGATATTGCCATTTTGAAAATATCGGTAAATAGTGTTTGCAAAAGAAAAAATTGCTTATATTTATGTAACTTTCAAACTATTTATCAGATTGAAACATTATGCGTGGGGCAAATAAAATCAATGATATAAGTTCTCAAAATAGCTAGTTTGGAGTGACCCTATTAAAATACAGCGTGAGTTACAGAGTGCCAAAGTTGACCACCCTGAGATTAAAAGGCTTTCGGAGCTAGTAACTTTTAAAAATATGCAAAATTTTTAATTTTTGTTTCAGTTTTTGCAATTACCGTACTAAGGATAAAAAAAAACAAAAAAAAAAATTATAAAAATTTAAAAAAAAAAAAATTGTATTTTTACTTTCCGACAAAATATACCAACTCTGAAAAAATATTTGTTTTTTGTCATAGTAATAAATGCTAACTCTGAAAAATACGCAAACAAGTGCAAAATATAAATTTTTTGGCATATGTAAAAATTATTTAGAATATTTAAACCATCTTATGTAAGGTACATTCACTGTTGCCAAGTTGGAGGTTTTCCCGCTAAATCTAGCGCTTTTTGTTTGGATTTAGCGGGGAAAAATTGGGTTTAGCGGGAACGGTGCTTTAGCGGGAAAATCTAGCGCTTTTTATTTGGATTTAGTGCACTAAGAAAATTATGTCATTAACTGTTTGTAGGTTATTTTAAAAAGTAATCAGTAAAGTCGTTTTAAAAGAAAAATCACTTATTTGATAAAGGATTTAATTTTTTTACTGTTTCTGTAGTTTAAAAAAAATAATTTACTGTATTTTAAAACGAATTTTCTGTTACATTTAATTTCGGCAGTAAAAAATTTCTTCTATAGTTTTACTGTTTTTCAATACAAAATAACTGAATATTCACTAGTTTTTTAATGTTTTGGTTAGTCATTAAATTAACATTTAAAATTGACTGTAATGTGTTTTTATTTTAAATGAAAAAACAGTGGAATGGTTTTTAAATAAAATTTAATTTGTTTTAAGTGAATATTCACTGGAATTTACCTACATAATTCTTTGAGTGTGGGACAAATTTAGAGGTTTTTTCCAATTTTTCAATCGAAAACGCCAAGTTTGTCTAATTTAAGCGCTTTTTTTGAAATTTAACGGGAGAATTTTGTATTTTCCCGCTAAAATTTTTTCGACCGTTTCTTGCGCATTTTTAATGAAAAGTAAATTTTCGTAGAAAAAATAATTTGGAGGTTTTTTTTTTAATTTTTCTTTTTTGTCAATCAAAAATGCCAAGTTTTTCGGTTTTCAGCGCTTTTTTTTGTAATTTAGCGGGAAATTTTTAAATTTTCCCCGCTAAATTAATTTTTGGCGGTTTCTAGCGCTTTTTTCGTGAAATTTAGAGGTTTTTGGTTAAAAATAGTTGGCAACAGTGGGTACATTGTTTTTTGTTACAATAATATGCGAAATATTAGCTCTCCTGAACAGTAAGCTTTTTCGAGTTGGCATTTATTGAATATAGTTCGACGATATAGATTCCTAAGAAAAAATAACTCATAAGTTTATAAAACGAAAAAAATCGTAGTTTTATAACGAATTTGGCCGATAAGCCAAGACACCCAGCCTTAAAATCATTTTAAGTTTCAGCACAATCGGTGTATAATGGTTTTGATGGTTCTCATATAAATAGAATGATTCAATTTATATTATTGTGTGCATTTCATTTTATGAGGTAACAAGCATTTTATCGTAGGCCCCCTGTGCGTATAAGTGTTGCTAAAAAGCTTAAAACAATCATACGATCTGTTGATCTCTTAAGTATAAATATCACTCATACGCATAGATGTAAAATTTTGTTTTATCGTAAAGTAATATCACAAAATCTTTTTTTAAATTTCAACTCAGTAAAGCTGACAATAATTTTTTGAATGCAGTTGCATAAAAAAGACCTTGAAACATTATTGTGCAAAGTTTAAGGACAATCCCTCTTTAAGCGTAATAATTACAAAGGGTTAAAGTTGAAAAATTGGAAAAATAGCTTAAAATAATTCTTAGGTTTTACATTCTTTTGCTTTTTTCGTTTACTTGTACTAATAATGCCAAGCTTCAGCAGCCTCAGAATTGATTTTCGAAATTTAACGTGTTTTTTATCTCGTAAATTCGTGAAAACCCCTTGCCGCAATTCGCTCTTTTGCTTATAACTTTTGAAAAACTGGACCAATTTTGCTGAATTGCAACACAAAACTGACCAGATAAATGTTTCATATATTTGTCAAAATTGAGCAGTCTCAAAATAATCTTTAAAAAGTAAGCATGTTTTCCATAGACAGACGAATAGACCGGACATCGCTGGATCGTCTTAAGATCGATCCAGGATCATGAATATGTATACTTTATTGGGTCCTAGACCAATATTTCGAGGTGTTACAAACGCAATGCCAAACTTATATATACCCTCTATCAAAATTGCAAACATTTTCTGGTATTTTTGAAAATTGTCCGAAATTTTCAAATTTGTTCAGTATTTTTTTAATTTCATTTAATGCATCATGATGAAATTTAATATGCCAAAAGACGTGCCTTAATGAGTAGAACTGATTTGTCTATTTACTATAAGTAATTGCGAGCGGAAAGCGCGATGTTTTTATCTAAACATAATTTGATCTGGCTTATCCAAGGCTTTGCACGAAATCAGATGAAATTTTATTTAAATGAAAGCTCACTTGATGTGTAATCATAAAATCGGAGGTGGGTTAAAAAATTTTGGTGGTTATGGATTTTTTTTGGACCATATTAAATTTTTTGTTAAAATTGCTGGCAAAATGAGATGATTGCCAGTAATTTTGACACACATTACCTTAAGTGAATTGTGAAACTTTTTTTCATTGCGGATAAATCGCATTTTTAGGTACAGTCATATTTTTTTTAAATACAGAGTGGTCTATAAAGGGCATTGCAAGTTTTAATAACGCATTCGAGTAAATAATTAAATAAGCACATTTTTCGATTAAAATTCTATCCGACCGATTAAAACTGATCTAATCTTAGCGATCTATTTTTCGGATTAGGACTGATCTTTTAAATCTCGCATCAGTACTAATCTTACTCAAATCAGTACTGATATTTCAAATCTAGAATCAGATATGATATACATATAACAAATAGAAAATATGTTTAAATAATTTTAAGATTTTTAAACTGCTAAATTTTTATACCACCATAACTTTTGACCCCCGCTCGATTCGATTGACGCGAACGAATTTTTTATGCACCAAAAAATATCCATGCAACATGTTTCGTAAAATTTACGAAAACTTACTTTATAATACGAAAAATAAATTAGTCCGGACTTTCGTAAATTTACGAAACATTCAAAAAAATTTCGTAATTATGAAAATGTTTAATTTTCTCGTATGAAAACTGATCGGTCCCTGATAGGTCACGTGACATGTCACACGGATCCAAATGACCTATTCCAAACTTTGACACCTTTCATATACATAAAAAGGTCAAGTGACTTAGAAAATTTTAAAAGTTTTTTGGAAACTTCAAAAAATTTATAATTTAAAGACTTATTTTTCCTTAAAGCATTTTTAATTAATTTAAACGCAAAAAAAAAAATGAAATACCAAATTAATAGTTGTGTCCAAAAAAAAATTTTTTGTTAGAAAATTTGTAAAAAGATTTTTTTTTTATCATTTTTAATGAAATTTTGATAACAAAAATATATAACATTCATTTAAAATATATCTAATAGGTACGAGTTTATTTTTAATTGTAATTTGCGAACTTATTTTGTATAATATAGAAAATTGTTTCGTTAAAATTAAAAAAAAAAAAAACATTTCGTAGAATGCAGTAACATTTTTCGTAAAAACTTATAATTTTTATGAAATAATTTCATAAGCAAAAAGTACGAAACTTTTCGTACAATGTACGAAGCATTTCTTTTATATAAGACATAAATTTTTTTCGGTGTGCTTAAATATCTCCTAATATTTATGCCAACTATCATCAAATCAATTTGTTTTACCCCGAAGTTTAAGTCTTATTGTTAGACGGAACTCCTTGTATATCCCAGCAAAAATTTTGCTGAAGAGTCAAGTAGCGCATCCCAACTACCTGAATTCATGCATGATTCCCTAAGGCGATGTCACAGTTTAGAGTGATAGTTGGAAGCACTGAAAAAGAACTCTTAAGATGCAGTGAAATCATGTGTCTTTCTTTCGTATCAAGACCGACCATATGATACCCTACACCGGTGTTTTCCGGAAAATAGGTCCCAAGTCCAAACATTGACCTATTGGGTCTATCTTTTGTTGGATCTTTATTTAGTGTAGAAAACACACACAGATCAAATTTTAGTAGTGTTTATAAAAAACCGGTTTTCTCGGTTAAACCGGAATGAAAAAACCGGTTAACCGTTTTTTTTATTTTTTTTTATTAATTGCTAAATTTTATTTAATAAGAAATCGAATGTAACTAAGGTTAACATATTTGTTTCTTTCAGCAAAGTTAGCAACTGTTATCCTTTAAAAAAAGCGGCATTTAAATACGGTGCTTTATTTTCCTATATTCACCGGAGCTTTACTTTAATTTTTATTGGTTTTATTTAAAAACAAATACATCAATTCGTTATAAATTGTACACTCAAAAAAATACGTTAGTAGATTTACTAATTTTTTTTTGCTAATGCTAGTTATCTAACTTTTAGCAAATATTTAGTTGAGATTAGCATGTTAGCAAAAATTTTTGTAAACTTCATTTAGCACATTAGCAATTTTAACAAACTGTGAACTAATTTCTTTTGCTAAATTTGAAATTGAGTTGACAAAATTTTTACAAGATTTTTTGCTAACATTAGCAAAAATAAATGGTAAATTTTTTTTTATTTTCAGAAAACTTAAAATGGCGCTATCTCGGAAAGTAAGCCAGATAGAGCAAAATGGAGGGCATTTTTGGTTCTTAGAATCTCCATACTTTCGCGGGTCCTCTTCACATGTGGGGACCCTAATGGGACCTAACTTTGGATCCAAAAAAGTTAGCATTCCCGAAAATTTTAAAACGTTTATATCTCGGTAAATATTGCCGACACAACAAAAAGTCCAAAAGAATTTTTTAGCTCTCAACACGTAGAAAAAGACCGCAAAATAATCAAAAGCTCTCCGAGTAATATTTTTGAAGTTATCGAGTTTTTTAATTCTCAAGACCCCAGTGATCCCCTAAAATCTCGTATCTCAAAAACTAAGCAAGGTAGAGCGAAACGGACACAAATTTTGGATCAAAAACTATGACGATTTTTAAGGAACCCAACTAGGGGTAGGCCCATCGGGGTCTGGACCTTTTGGGTCCGAACCCAATGGTTCGAATGTGTATGAACTAAGTTAAAAAAAAAAAAAAAAATCAGTTAACTAATTATTGGCAAAACATTTTTGCTAACTTTAGCAAAAAAATTGTGGGTTCAAAATCAGCAAATTTTCTTGTAGGTTTACAAGCTTTTTTTGCTAACATTACAGTTTTTTTTTTTTTGAGTGTAGTCCGTATTTTATATTAATGTTCTTTTATTGGCATTTTCTCCATTAATAACAATTTTAGTACCTGGTTAACAGTCACTTATTAAGTTTTCAATGAAACTGTCCAAAAAACGCTTATAACGGTGATAATTCAAATATTTACCAGATTATAATCCCTATTTGGAAAATTGTTTCTTGATGACAAAAAGTATTTTAGACTTCCTTTCTCACGGATTTTCAAGGTCTTTTTAATGAAATTTTGAAAATATTTTGAAACCGACAGAAAAAACCGGTTTTCGGTGCACCGAAATTTTTTAATTTCGGTTAACCGGTTTGCAAAAAAACCGAAATTTTGGGAAAAAACCTGGTTTTTCGGTTAACCGGTTAACCGGTTTATAAACACTAAATTTTAGTGAAATTGGTTTATTTTTTTTTTGCCAATAGACCGATTTAACTAAATATCGTTCGAAATTTTTATATGGGGGACTAACAATAAGTCCAAAAACGGTCCACTTATATTCCGATTTGATAAGGTTACTAAGGTACACGTTTAACACCTAAAAATAAAATTTTTATCAAATATTTCCATTTTTAGGAATTTTGAGGGAATTATGTGAAAATCGGGAGGGTGGTTTGTATGGGGACTACCAGAAGGACTGAACCGATTCCTTTAAAATTTGAAATAATTTGTGCATACAAAATTTGATTACCTGTTAAATTTCACAGCGATATCTATTAAAATACAGTTATTAGAGTCATTAAAGTCTATTCCAAATGTGGCGTTTGTAAGGGGGCTAGGTCTTAACATGGACCGATTATTTTCAATTTCAAAAGGCTTTGTTCATAGGCCATTTCCAATTTCAAAAGGCTTCGTTCTTAGGCCAAAATATGGTTATGTTTCAATTTGCAAGTCATTTTATTGATTATTGCGACCTGTATCGCGCTTAAACCGATAGACGGACGGACGGACATCGCTAAATCGACTCGAAGTAATTCTTAGTCGATCGGTATACTTGAAGGTAGGTCTAGGACCAATATTTTGGGTAGTTACAAACATCAGCACAAACTCATTATACCCTGTACCACAGAGTGGTGTAGGGAATAAAAATTTACCAAAAAATTTAATAATGTTTCACCCTTTTTAGCATCCTAAAGAGCGTTGTATGCGCTAATGCATGCTATAAATAGAAGCTTTTCTGCCAAAATCTTAATATATTTTTACTGGGATGCACATAGGGGCAGCTCTATGGGGCTTCTTGGCAACAATTCATTTTTTAAAAAAGCGATTTTGCTAACATTGTTATTTTATATCGAAAGCCTATACTTTTCTACGCTTGACTGCATTTTTACTTTTTTGATTTATCCATTTTCCGTTTCTTGGCACTGTGTTAAATTTAGTAAAAGTTAAAAAAAAACAAAAAAAATATTTTAAATAGTCTTAAGTTGAAAATTCAAAATGAAAGGTAAACAAATAAAAAATGTTGGAACTATACACATAAATTAAAAGGTAATTTTAGCACAAATTATTTTCATTCATTCTGACCAAATTGCATTGAATATTAGAGAAGTTATAGCCGTTCTAAGAACATCCTTTTTACGACGATTTTTAAAACATACGTTTAAAGGTCAAAAAGTCAAGACTTATCCTACATTATCCTTAGATATTTTTATACAGTGGTAAGTGGTATAATTCTTTACTAGAATCAGTCATAGAAACTTGCACGAAAAGCGCCCGCTTTGTGAAACTGCACTTTAAAAATATGAATTTTTTTTACTAATAAACCACATGCAGTCCAAACCAAAAATGCTAGACCCCTTAAACTTGGCACGAATATATCTATTGGTCATAGGCTGATTAAGTTCCAAAATGGGCAAAAACGGACCAGGTTAAAAAAGCTTTCCCTTAAAGAATTAAAAAAAAATCTTGGGAAACACGATTTTTAGAGGGTTTTCTTACATTTGTTCAACACATCAAAAAATTTTATGACAAGAGTTCCTTGGCCTACCAAATAAATAAGTGGAGTAGCATATGCCATTTATATTATCCAGCGCACTTTTGGGGGCGTGGCTATGAAAATAATATATAAATTTGATAAAATTGTACTATTTTAGCATAGATATCATACTTAATCAATTTGTAAATACCTATTGCGAGGAAGAAGGTATCCCCAGACACCTCCATCAACGTCCCCATGACCAATTTTAATCCCAACTTCCAAAAATAAATTGATAATAGTTTTTTTTCAAATTTTAAATTTATACGATATAACTTTTTTTAGTGGAACATTTGGTGTGGAATACTTCATATGTATGTAATTCTAATACTTACTTATTTTAGCGATAGCTATGTCTATATATTAACATAAAAATTTACAAAATTTTATACTTCAAACAAACTATTTTTTTTCGTTTTTGCGCATTTTTTTCGCAATTTTGCAGAGAAAGTCTTACATGTTTTTACATAAATTTAATCGAAAAGCTGCGCTCTTTAAAACGGTGGGCATATCGACTACAAAAATCCAGCGGTTTAATTGATGCCATAGAACATACCATTTTGCCCCTATGTGGGATGTGACGAAAATTGTCTCAAAAAACAAAAAGTTTTTAAAAGCAGGTTCCACACACTTGAAAATGGACAAATGAAATCATTTGTATATCACACTTAAAAATGGACAAATAAAATCATTTGTATCATTAAGTTGTCCCCGATTGAATAACTCGCTCATTTTTACAATTCCAAAGTTATCAAAACATTGTTCTACTCCCACTTTTTCAATTCTAATACTAATGACACTTTTGTTAAGTTTTAAATTATCTTTTTTATTATCATCATTTTAACTTGTTTTCGTCTTATTTGTTTTTGTTTTTTTTTAATTTTAAATGTTTAGGCATGATTTGTTTTGTTTACTATTTTTGTAGCCCGTTATCATCAATAATGAAACGTTATTTGTTTTTCTAACGCAAATATAATGGTAGTCCTTTGGATTTGTTTTTTTTTTTGTTTTTGTAATAAATATGGGTCATTTAAAGTTTAATAACAAAATTTAACTTTTTCCATCATTTAATATATAAATATAAAATATATTATTTGTTGTTTTTTTTTTTTTTCTTTTTTATAAATAAATATTTTATTGGACCGACAGTAAATGATGCATAACACAAGGGTAAAATAAACCATAATGTTATTTCGGAAATTGAAATTTTTTTTTATGATTCTCCACATTATATTTTTAGGTCTCTAGTGTGTTAAACATGTGTTGAAAATAACATTAATATTAAAATTTAAAATGTTTATTAATTTTTATAAAAATAAAAGATTTTTAAATTTGTTGGTATTTAAAAAAGATTTCTTTGAAGGATTTAAACTACAGAAACGTGTTTTTTGTGAAATTGTTCTTAGCGATACAATAAAATTGGTTTTTGCATGTTTAGATTAACTTAATCCACATTATTAGCTCAACAAAGATTACGCTAGAAACTAATAAATATCGCAGAAAAACTTTTTTCGAGATATTTATTAGTTTCTAATTATAAATTATATCTATCCCAGCACCCTCCGTATAGCACTAAACGTCAACGAAGTAAAATAATTAAATAATGGATATCAAACACCAAATATAATTCACCAGATTAATAACAGATGGCGCCATGGACGTATTCAGGGTGGAGGGAGCCCGGCCCCCCTTTTGGACTGAGGTAGAGGTAGTGGAGGAGATAGTCCTAGAAAATAATATTACTTAGTTATGATTACAGAATAAAAATTTCGAGTTGCTGGATGGCGAATTTTACTTTATAACTTGTTTTTAATTCAAAACACCAAAAGAAATTTACAAAAAAATTTTGTGTCCGGTACTTTTTTTCGGTACTTAGAAAATTTTCAAAAAATTTATTTTTTCTTAAATCATTTTTAATAAAATTCTTTACTTTGATATGTAAAAAAATTTTGTGTCCGGTACTTTTTTTCGGTACTTAGAAAATAAGTACTTAGATCAGAGGAGGACGAATGATGATTACTAAAAAATTGAATTTATTCACCATAATGCAATTTCACCTTCTTCTGTACGAAAAAAAAACAATAGCAACAACCACACAAGAATTGAAAAACCATGATTTAGTTGATACTTGCTTAACAGCCAACTTAGCGTATCGGTCTAGAGTGATCGTACCTAAGAGGCAGTTAATAGCAAAAACATTACAGATCATGGGTTCAATCCCTGGCGGCTGCGATCTGTTAATAATTTTCACATATAGAATAAAATTGACTATTAACTGAATAAATTTGACATTAAAAGTTTTTCTGATGATTATAATAACTGGATTATATGAAACTAGTAAAAAACGAACCAGGATATCTTAAATTTTTAGAAAAATAATTTTTCTTTCACACCTTTCTCAATTCAAACCACATATAACATGATTAAAAAATTATAATACATAAATATAATTAGAGCCTGAGCTCAACCGTCTTTACAGAAAAACAAAACATTTTTAATAAAATTCTTTACTTTGATATGTAAAAAAAAATTCTAGAAATATTTTTCATGCACTTTTTACTTCAAAATAAAAAAAAAGCTTTGGAAAACAATTTTTTTAAGTCGGTCGAACGATTTCCGAGGTGTTGCTATTTGAAATGCGCAAAAAACTTTAACTCTTCTATCTTTCAAAAACTTTCATCTCTCTTTTATCACCTTTCCGAAGTATCACCTTAACGGCCTCAAGCTTAAATACATTATTTTCTAAATTTAAAAATAAAATAGTCGAATAAAATAATAAATTAAATTTACTCATATTGTTTTTCGTACAAATTTTTATGATTTTTTCTTAAAATTAAAAAACAAATAATTAAATATAATATTACCTAACTTTTGCAAGAAATCCGGACACTATACAATCAGGGATACCATCAGGACATTAAAAGGAATCCTAAAATGTCATTTATTCGGTTTTACCCATTAGTATCAGAATTTTGCAAGAAATTTACTGTTCAAAGCAGAAATGCAAAGAAGACACTCCAATACAGGAACCTGTAGGATATGACAAAATATCCAGAATGGTTTTGTCTGTTATCGATAAGAGAAGATCTTTTTGGAAAAATTTAACAAGCCCCCTTCAAAAGGGAAAAAAATTCATTCAAATTAAACTTTTATATGTCCAGTTATTATTCACAAGTGTCCTGAAAGTTTCGTCAATAAATTTAAACGTTTAAATTTTTGGTTAGAAATGGGTTAAGTAGTGAAAATAAACAAAAATGTATAGGGTAAAAATTAAGAGGGGTTGTTCTTACATTTTACACAATGGGAGCGGAAACACCTAGTGCCCCCAATTTTCCTGTTCACGATATTTCCAGGATTTCCGGTATTCCCGATTCTGGTACCAGTTTCACGGTTCTTGTCATATTTCCGGGAATACCAGTATTCCCGGTTATAATTCTAGAACCGATTTTCAAAAAAAAAATAATATAATATATTTAAATTTACTAATCACACCATTTAAATTAGTTTTTCAGAAATATGTAATTTATTTCTAAAACTCATAAAAAAATAGAAATGTTGTTTGTAATACATACATTCGTATTTTTTTAGGTAAAAATAAAGAAAAAACTATATTTGTACAAAATTTTAAACAAAGTATATACCAGTAAATGAATATTTAAGTGAACTTATAAGACAGTTAAAAAAATAGCTAAGATTAGGGGTTAAAAAAATTGGTCAAAAATTGCTAAAAAAATAGTTTTTTGTATTTTCAGCCATTTTATTTTAGCAAACTATATGATGTTTCCACATGATGAACGTTTTTTAAAACATATCCAACGGTGGCATTATCTTCAGAAAATTCGGCTTCGTTTAATATTTTTTTCATGAAAATGTGTAAACTTTAGGAGGTATGTATGTGAAGACATAGATCTACGATATCCCTATGAATACGAAATAATCTTTATTAAATTTAAGTCGACACGTATTTTTTCTCTAGATGATATTCCTTATAGTTCGGGATAGAGTTTGCAAATAATCGAGATATTTCATAATCGCGATTACGATTAAAAAAATTGCCGTTAATCGCGATTACGATTAATCGAATTTTATTTATTTTCTTTAAAAAAATCTTTTGAAATTTATATTTTTAGGAACAAAAACTATTATTTTTAAGAAATAAAATTAAAAGCTTTCGAACTTTTCCAGAAAAAAATATTCGAGATTTTGGCACCACAGTCTCTTTTTTATACCCTCCCGAGTAAAAAATATTGATATGATCATATATGAATTCAGATCTGATCCATATATGGGTTCAGATCCGTAATTTGAGTCTATCAAATTGGATCTGAAAACATCTGACATCATATCTGAGCAGATATGTATGCGTTATTTGTAAAAATAATTAAATTTTTATTTTTTTTTGTTCATTTTTTTTTATTATTATAAAACAATATCACATACATACATACATACATACATAAAAAATCTTCAACTCCAGATACATCAAGGAGTTTTAATGTACACATAATTTCCACATTTGGGTTCCCTACAAAACTCATAGTATGTATTTCCACGTTTCATTCAGCTATTCCTCTCGAAAATCAAAAATCTGCAATGAAAATTTGTCAATATATATGTTTTGACTTTTTCTTAAATATATTGCTTACCTTTTTGGTGGTTTCTTCTGCCTTTTTGATGTTTTTCCAAAAAAAAAAATTAACAAATAAATGTGTTTGTTATTTTTGAAAATTTTTTGACATTTTTTTTGGAAACTATTTAAACACAAAAACATTTAAGGGAAGTACATCTGAGTAAAGGGAGGCATACACAAGTATGGTGTTTATTGATGTCATATATGAATTGATGAAAACATATCTGATATTATATATGACCAGATATAATTATATCTGATATTTAAAAATTTGGAAAGTTATCATATATGACCATATCAAATCATATGTGATCAGATATGAAAATATCTGATATCAGATATCGTCAGATATGAATACATCTGCTTAAATATATGAACATATACAATTTTATCTGATACCATATCTATTCAGATATAATTTGATAAAATTTGATCAAATTGGATACATTTTGATATAATCTTTTTTACACGGGCTCCAACAACAGTATGGGGGTATATTCACTTTGTCATTCCGTGTGTAACGCATCGAAATATCGGTCTGGGACCCCATAAAGTATATATATTATTGGTCAGTGATCGATTCTAAGACATTCTAGCTATGTCCGACCGTCCGTCTGTAGTTAACACGATGCAGTCCAAAATAAAAGAGCTATACCCATCAAGTTTGGAACAAATGTTTCTTATGTTCCTAGGCAGGTTAAGTTCGGAAATTGGGCAAATCTGACTAGGGGGAAAAAAGTTCCCCCTTGAAGAACTAAACCAACCTCTAAAAAAATACACTTTTTTACATGTTTTTTTGTATTTTTGTTAAATAAATGAAACATTTGGTATATTTATCGCGATGGGAAGGTGCTCTCAACGACCCCCAATGGCTCGATCAAGCCCCCCCCCTAAAAAAATAAGAAACGCCCCTGACAATTTTTTTTTTTTTAAATTTTTTTTTTTACATTTTGGAAGGTATAAAAGATTCGGCACAGCCGAATTTAACTCTCTTACTTGTTTTTGAGAATGATTATTCTAGCTCAAGGTCATATTTCTTTTACTAATCATTACGATGATATTGTCAAAGTAACAATTTTCAAGAAACTTTTTATAAAGTTGTTTGTTTTAAATTGATTGGTTTGGTCATTTTGCAAGACTTACTCGACACGTGTTTCGGAATCAAATTCCATTGTCAAGAGTATTTAGCAAATTGACAATCGTTTGTGGCAAAACATAAAGTCTTATATTATAGAAATCTACTGTCTGTATGTATATACTAGCCTGTAATACAAGCTGTATATATGAAGGTATGTTTGAATTAAATAGTGATGGTTTGATTATGACTTTTCGTTTGAAATTTAGAGCTGTATTATGTTGTGTATTTAGTACATTTCTCATTATGCCTATTTACATACGAATATAAGACTTTATGTTTTGCCACACACGATTGTCAATTTGCTAAATACTATTGACAATGGAATTTGACGAATTCCGAAACACGTGTCGAGTAAGTCTTGCAAAATGACCAAACCAATCAATTTAAAACAAACAACTTTATAAAAAGTTTCTTGAAAATTGTTACTTTGACAATATCATCGTAATGATTAGTAAAAGAAATATGACCTTGAGCTAGAATAATCTTTCTCAAAAATAGAATTTTAAAGGTCGAATAATAAATAATTTTTATTAATTTAAAAATTAAAACAGAATTTACTCTCTTACTTGTTTAGTATATCATTGCGCTCAAGCGCCCTTGAGAATTTTTTTGTTAAGATTTTTTTAAAACTTATAATTAAAATTCTTTGTTGATAAAATTTCACACATACTTTAATTTTTGACATCTTCAACACTTTTTTAATGATCAAAAAAATTTTTGGAGAAAAATACTAGATTTTCTTACATCTTTATTGCGCTTAAATAACCTCTATAAAGAGTGCTTTAATCAGCGCTGAAAAGATACATGATTTTACTGGGTCTTAATATCTTTTTATCTTTGCTACTAAAGAGTACTCTAAACTGTGACTGATTCGGATTCGCTCTTTGGATCATGATTCCTTTCCAAAAGCTGCTTCCTGTTTACCAAAATTTCTGCGGGGTCGTGTCAGAATACCTGCCGATGGCCAGTTATCTGTTGTGAGGAAATTTATTTAAAAAATTTACAAGGCATCATTAGTCAACCAGCGGTCAAAGTATGAAAAAATTCAGTTTTTTGACAACATTTCATGTCCAAATTTTTTGACCAAAGCCTTTTGAGTATATTTTAAAAACCAAATTCTTTAAAATTTACTCAGATCAGAATTAACATTTTACTTTAAATTTGAATGACTTTTACGAGAAAAGGAAAAAAAATCGCAAACAATTTAAATGAATCATAGGCCAACCCATAAAAACTTTCCAGTTAGTTAACATTCCAGAATCAATAATTTTGTTTGGAATTGTCCCGAAAGTAATCGTTTTTAACACTAATATAGTTTTTTTGACAAATAATTTTAGTTTCTATTCAAAATGGGTTTCAAAAAATTTTGGAACTTATTTAAATTCGTTATAAAAACAGTGTATTTTATAGAAAATTTTTAATCGTAATCGCATGATTTTTTTGTCGATTACGATTACGAATAATGGGCGCGATTAATCGCGATTACGATTACGATTTTAATCGTTTTGCAAACTCTAGTTCGGGAGTTTTCAAAATTTTCCCGAAGGTCCATATTGATGTCCCCTTATGAGGACAACGAAATTTGTAAACACTGATATGGCCGATAGGCCGAGACACCCCAACCTTAAAATCGTCTCTTTTATATATGAGGCATTCCACTCCAAATGTCCCGCTACAGAAAAACATGTGTCCCGAAAATTTCTGAATAGGTTGTTTGGATAGCCCTATATGGAACTAAGAAAATTGCGTTTTTGGTTTTACTAATTTTCAAAAACAGGGCTTAGAAGGTACACTCTAAAAAGTCCTTGTAAAAATACTACTATAAAGTGGGTAAATTTTTATGTAAAATAACACACAACGCCTAAAATTGAGCACCAAGTGTTTAAATTTTTAGTTGACACACAAAAATTTGAATATTACGCACATTATATAGTATTTTGTGAATTTATAAATATTTTTATAAAATTATAAACACAAGAATTTTAAAATTACACATTTAATGTTTATTGTAACCATTTAGTGTTTAATTTTTGATATTAAACATTAAATGCGTAATGTTCAACAATTTAAAAATTGTCAAAATAAAATAAAAAGAGAAATATAATCAGAAAATTTTGTTGTGTTCGCAATTAAACTTAAATAACGCGAAAAACCCATAAAATAAAAAGAAATATAGTTAAAAAAAGTGAAAATATTAACCAATAGTTCCAAATTTAAATGCAACGTAAAATTTGTAAGAAGCTAAAGCTGTAGTATACTGTTAATTGCATGTTTTTCTTAAAGATTTGCAATTATAAATCAGAAAGGTAAGTACCACAAATGAATTTTGAATTATTCTTTACAAAAATGTCTGGATATAAAAATCTGAGAATATTTTTTATAAGGAAAAAGGTTTTTCAGATTATGAGAATTTATCTACAGAAAAAAATGTTTTAAATCCTAACCAGATTCTGGGAATATTTCAATAAAAGTTTTTAGATTCTTACAGATTTTTTTTCTGCAGAAAAAGTGTATCAGATTCTGAAAATTTTTCTATAAAAAAATTATTTCAGATTCTGAGAACTTTTTATAGAAAAAATATTTCAGATTCTGCAAATTATTCTATATAACAAATATTTCGGATTCTGAGAATTATCTACACTCTAATTAAAATGATTTCAGTTTCCTACTATAAATTGGGTAAATTTACACAAAATGTGTAGTTTTACGAAAAAATTGTTGGAAATCTACACATTTATAGTAGTATATTATTTGAATTTGTTGAAATTTACCCAATTTATAGTAGGAAACTGGACTCATTTGTTTAGAGTGTATATAAGAAATATTTTAGATTTTGAAATTTTTTCTATAGAAAAAATATCTCAGATTCTAAGAATTTTTTTACAAAAAAAAAAAAAATATCAGATTCTGAGAAATTTTTAATAAAAAAAAAAAAATATATCAGACTCGGAGAAATTTCCTATAAAAAAAAAGTATCAGATTTTGAGAAATTTTCTATAGAAAAAATATATCAGATTCTGTAAAATGTTCTATAGAAAAAATATATCAGATTCCGAGAAATTTTCTATAGAAAAAATGTATCAGATTCTAAGAATTTTTCTATAGAAAAAACAAATTAGATTCTGAGAATTTTTCTATAGAAACAATATCTCAGATTCTTAGAATTTTCCTATAAAATTAATATCTCAAATTTTAAGAATTTTCTATAGAAAAAATATTTCAAATTCTTATATTTTGTCTGTAGAATATATATCATAGATTCTTCTGTTTTGTCTATAGAAAAAATAATCTGATGTATTTTTTCTATAGAGAATTTTTCTATCTGAGAATTTTCCTATAGAAAAATTCATTAGATACTGAGAATTTTTCTATAGAAAAACTTTATTAGATTCTGAGAATTTTTGTATATAAAAAAATATCTCAGATTTTGAGAATTTTTTTGAAGAAAAAATATTTTAGATTCAAAATTTATATCAGATTCTGAAAAAATTTTTATAGAAGAAATATACCAGATTCTTAGTAATTTTCTATAAAAAAATAAATCAAATTCAGTGAAATATTCTACAGAAAAAATATATCAGATTCTGAAAAATTTTCTTTAAAAAAGATGTATTAGATTCTAAGAATTTTTCTATAGAAAAAACAATTTAGATTCTTAGAATTTTTCTATAGAATGAATATCTCAGATTCTAGGAATTTTTCTATAGAAAAAAAGTCCCTCAGATTCTAAGAATTTTAATATAGAAAAACATATCTTCGAATCTGAAAATTTTTCTATTACAAAATATCTTAGATTCTGAGAATTTTTCTGCAGAAAAATTATATCAGATTCCGAAAATTTTTTAATTTTCAAAGATTTTGAAAAAATATATCAGATTCTGAGAATTTTTCTATAGAAAAACTATCTCAGATTCTGAGAGTTTTTCCATAGAAAAAATATCTTAGATTCTGAGAATTTTTCTATAGAAAAAATATCTCAGATACTGAGAATTTTTCAATAGATAAAATATCTCAGATTCTGAGAATTTTCTATAGAAAAAATATCTCAGGTTATGTGAATTTTTCTATATAAAAAAAATATCTCAGATTCTGAAAATTTTTATAGAAAAAATATCTCAGATTCTGAGGATTTTTCTATAGAAATAATATCGCAGATTCTGAGAAGTTTTCTACATAAAAAAATATCTTAGATTCTGAGAATTTTTTCATAAAAAAATATCTTAGATTCATGGAATTTTTTTATAGAAAAAATGTATCAAATTCTGATAATATCATAGATTATTATATTTTTCTATAAAAAAATTTCAAATTCTAAGAATTTTTCTATTGCAAAATATCTCAGATTTTAAAAATTTTTTTATGGAAAAAATGGCTCCGATTCTGCATGTTTGCTATAGAAAAAATAGATTCTTAATTTTTTTCTATACAAAATATATAAGATTCTTAGAATTTTTCTATAGCAAAATATCTCAAATTCTTAGAAATTTTTTAAGGAAAAAATGTCTCAAGTTCTGACATGTTTTGTATAGAAATATTATCTTGGATTCTAAGAATTTTTCTATAGAAAAAATTTTTCTGATTCTGAGAATTGTCTATACAGAATTTTCTCAGATTCTGAAAATATTTCCTTGTATAGTTTAAATATCAGAACTATCTCGTAAATAATGTGAAAATTTTTATACTTGCAGTTTGAGACAACAATTAATGATTAGAAAAGTCCAACGAAAAAATAGTTTAAAAAACAGAAGACTCATAAAAAATATATATGTTCATACTTCTCTAGAGAAGAAAGTACTAATGGGCGAAAAGGTGGATATAACAGAACAGCATATGCAAGTGGTTCCTGTTTATTTACACATAACATTTTATATCCTGCTGAAATCTGTCAGACGATGGATTTTATTTTTTAATCCTATCTCCAAAAATTTGAGGGACAAACAAATATTAATAATGTTCAAAAAATAAATTCTTTAATTAACCAAATTTTATCGTTTATATACTTATTGTAACGTGTTATTTTTTATTTGTTATTAATATTTAGTTTAAGTTACGAATAATTTTATAACCACAAAAAAAATGCATTTAAATAATTATTAATGAATTTATATTTAACTATTATACCAAATTTCATTTTAGTTTGAATAAAAACTTAAAAAAAAATAATAAAAATGCATTTTTGGTTTTATTTTTTCAATAAGAATAAATTTTTTATCAGGTTGTTAAAAATTGGGCACATTTTATGTAAAAGAAAACATTTAAGATGCAATTTTAAACATTTTAAATCTATTTTTGAGCACAAGTAAGCTAAAATTACACATTTTGTGTGTATTGCCAGAGAATTTTGAAAGCAGTTCATTTGTAGGTTTACACACAAAATGTTTATTAGTTGTACACACTTTGTGTGCAAATGTTGAAATTTAAACACATAGAGTATTTTTACCCACTTTATTGTAGGAGAACAGTTACCTACAATAAAGTGGGTAAATTTCAACAAAAATTTATAAGAGTGTATGGTCAAATATTGGAAAAATGGTAAAATTTGTAGCGAGTTGCCTTGATTAAATATTTATCACATTAAAACGGAATGCACCACAATCTCAAAAATTTACATTCTTATATAGTTATGTATGGGCTATCGATTTTTTTTTTTAAATTTTCAGAACCCGTTCTGAAATTTTCCATTATTTAAAAATGACAATTTATTAAAAAACATGCCACTTTTCTTTTCTTTTAAAATTTATTTTTTAAAGTTTAGATGTTTGTCCATCCACACAAAAAAATTAAGAAACACGTTCTTCGTTTTTTTCGATAAAATCGCATTTGAACTTTAAATTTCATAACATTTGTAATTTGCTTGTATTTTCTTGATTTAAAGTTGCGAATGAGTATTATTAATTGCATAAATATTACTCATTCGCAACGTTAGAACAAAGAAATACAAGAAAATTACAAAATTGTTATGAAATTTAAAGTTCAAATGCGATTTTCTCGAAAAAAAACGAAGAACGTGTTTCTGAATTTTTTTGTGTGGATGGACAAACATCTAAACTTAAAAAAAAAAATAATTAAAAAAGAAAAAAAAGTGGCATGTTTTTTAATAAATTGACATTTTTAAAAAATGGAAAATTTCGGAACGGGTTCTGAAAATTTTCCAAAAAAAAATCAAGGCAACTCGCCACAAATTTGACCATTTTTCCAATATTTGACCACGCCTTCTAAGCCCAGTTTTTGAAAAATTGAAAAACCAAAAACGCAATTTTCTACGTTCCATATAGGGCTATCCATACAACTTATTCAGAAGTTTACGGTACACGTGTTTTTTTCGCTGGACATTTGGTGTGGAATGCCTCATATGTTTAAGATTCAGGCAAATCGGTTAATAAGGGTAGAGATACTACGCTTGTAAGAAAAGAAGCATAATACAATTTTTTGGATGTAGTCAAAGCTGCCCAAAGAAAAATCGCCCAAAAAGAAAATGAAATTTCGCCCAAAAATTTTTTATATATATTTGGGCCATATTTCATATGAAAAGTTACCCAACATTTTTGGGCACATTTTCCATGTTTTTGAGCAAAATTACGAAATACGAAATTGGGTAATTTTGCATCATGAAAAATTGCCCAAAAATAAAATATGAAAAATTGTCCATTTTTAGTTTGGTTTGAATTTTTGTCAAAATCTTAAAATGTCAAAACCAAAATATGTAAGTTGCAATGAAACAGCCAGTAGACAAATTAAAGGCGACACAAAATAACTTCCACATGAAATAACTCCCACGAAATAGTTCACAATGAAATAAATCCCACCAAAAATGTAAGTCCCAATGGAGAAAAAAATTAAATAAGTCCCAACCACAATGAAATAACTTCCACCTACAAAATGAAATAAGTGCCAAAGAAATAACTCCCATTAATAATGGGAGTTATTTCTCAACCAAAATTAATCAAACAATAAGGGAAAATATATCAGTTTGGTCGAGCACGAGGATCCTGATCTTACTTTAGGTATAATACATAAAAGTTATAATGACTGCCAAATGTGAAAGTTGAATTGTTTTTTTTCGGAGTTTTTCCATAACATGCAAAAATACATTGAGTGTTCTATTTGACTTGCTTCGGTTACATTCAAAAATCGCGGCGATGTCTTGCACCAAATATTTACTAACATACAAACACTTTGTATGAAGCTCCGTAGTCGAAAAATTAAGGCGATTTTTGGTGCCAATTTTTCACCTGCGGTCCTTTGTGCGACAAATTTGTAAGTTACCGAAAATTTAAAAGATTTAATTACAACCTGTTGTAAAAAGCGCCGCATGCGACAAATTTTTATGTTTCCGAAATTTTCGCATGCGGCGCTTATTGCGACAAATTTGTATGTTACCGAAAACTTAAAAGATTTTTAAAAATTTTCGCCGCGATTTTTGGTACAAAATTTTCGCATGCGGCGCTTATTGCAACAAGTTTGTATGTTACCAAATTTTCGGCTGCGGCGCTTTTTACAACAAGTTCTAATTAAATCTTTTAAAATTTCAACTGCGGTGCTTTTTTCAACAATCTTGTATGTTATCGAAAAACTTTCTATGTTATCGAAAACGCAACGCGTTGGATAACTTTCGCGTTCTCCGCTTTTTTACAACAATTTTATATTCTAACGAAAATATTTTCGGCTGCAGTGCGCTCTTACCTCAAAATCCTTGCCAGTTTTAGTAGCAAAATTTCTAAAACATGCAAATTTTTTAAAAAAGCACTTCGTCCTAAAATTTGGTACCAAAATCACAACGAATTTTAACTTATTAATAATAATATTCTATAAGTCAAAATGTTCCAGATACTTCCATCAACAATGAAACAATAGTGGGAGTTATTTCATCGCTATTGTAGTGGGAATTCTTTCGTATGAAAGAACTTCCAAATTATGAATAAACTCCCAACAAAAATGATAAAAGTCCCACTAAATTGTATGGAGTTTTTTTTTTTGGGAATTATTTAATTTTTTAGGTGAGAGTTATTTCATGTGGGAGATATTTCTTGTCGCCAAATTAAATACCCTACATATTTTCTCTTCATATTTCCTTTGGTACCAAAAAAAGCAACAAAAGAATTGTAAAACTTGGCTTAACTTACGATTTCGTCCCGAAAAAAAGCAAAAAAAAATAAAATTTCAATCAACTGTAAATTTTGCTGAAAATTTTGAAAGATTTTTGAATTTTAAGTTTTAGAAATTTTCTTTGTGTAAATAAGAGTTTCGTGAGCGTGAGTCAAAGTGAGTGTGAGTGAAGCTTGCGTGAGTGCACGTGAGTGTGAGTTGTATTAAATTTACTCACGTGATTGTGAGTGAGTGTGAGTAGAAAAAATATGCTCGTGAGTGAGTGTGCGTGAAAATTCCTGTCGTGAGCGTGAGTGAGTGTGAGTCAAAAGTCACACGCCCATCTCTACTTCATACTAATCTACCGCTGGCAGTAGAAAATCAAAAGTAATGAATTAAAAAACAGCAGGTGGTGCGATAAAAGCGGCGCAGGCGAAAAATTTTAACAACAAATTTTAACAAAAAATCGCGCGATTTTTGTTGTTTAAAATTTTTCGCGTGCGGCGCTTACATCGCACCTCCATGCTACTTTTTTCTATTTCTTCATAAATAATGTTACAAACTTAATATTTTTTACGTAAATTACCTACTTATAGCTTCTTAAGACCATATTATCAAGAAGACGATATGTCAAAAATATTAATATGGATACGTAACAAAAAGTCAAGTCTTAATTTTATTTTCCTCTCTTCTTAGAAGTTTTTCTGCATAGCCGACCTTCGGCCGGGCTTAGGGATTACATTAGTCCATGCCTTAAACCAGCCCTCTCCGCAAAATAAAACTTTTTTGAGTAATTTGTGTTGTAGGGAAAACATGTTTTCGGAAAAATCTTTTTTTTATTTTTTTTGGGTCATTTTTCATTTCTTTCTTGGGCTTTTTTTTCGTAAATTTTGGGCGAAATTTCATATCTTTCTTTTTGCGTAATTTTTCATATTTTTGGGCGATTTTGCATTTGGGCGATTTTTTATAAAAATTTTTTGGCCGATTTTGCCTACAGCCACTTTTAAGAATTATTTGGGAATTTTATTTAAAAAAGAATTTAAAAAAGAAACATAAAAAAAAATAATTTGGAATTTGGATCATTTTTGAAGAAGTTATGAGTAAAAGAAGTTTGAGTAAAGGAACAAACTACTAATTTTTCAAATTTCGATATACTAAAGGGTACTAAAAACTGTAAACAAAGTGAGAAAATATAAAAAAAAAAAAAAATCAAAACGTCCGATTTGACATGGAATGCCCCATATATGACCTTGTAAAATTATATGTAATTTTTATAAAATTATATATAATTATATCAAATTATTCATTTGAGATTACATAAAAACTTTTTCAGAAAATTGATTTGAATATTTGTAAGTTGAATTAACAAATTTTCTTTTAAATTAACTGAAACAAAAACTATTTCTTTGACTACTGTAAAAAAAACTGCAAAACTTTTATGAGTGCATGTATGTTATGTGTATGTGAAGCGGATATATAGCAAACTAACGTACATTTTAAACGTATTTAAGGATACCCTGTAATATTTCAGAAAACAGTGGTGGTTGTCTAAGATATTGTAATTGTTTCTTCCTTTTATATGGCGTTATATGTTAAGCTCTTACATTTGTTCATAAAATGAAAATGTAAAAAATTTTTTATGTTTTGAAATTTTTTCCTCAAAGCTTTCTCATTAAAGTTGTTATCGTTCTCATTGAGAAAAGTTTAATTAACAACTGTGAAATCTACCAACTTAGATTCCACATTTTATTTTCCTCTATTCAACAATATGCTATAATAAGCTTTTTTGATATAAAATATTTTAAGCTTTATGGGTCAAAATATATCTATAAAGCTTTGACAGTACTGGATTTCCCCACTAGAAGGTAATTTTATTTACATCTATAAAGCACAACTTTTAAAGCTTTATTGTGAAAAATAATTCCATAAAGCTTTTATAGTACTACATGTTTCCATTATAGGGGTTCTTTTATTTTCTTTTTAGCCCATGTATGGCGGATGGGGAACAAATGTAGCTGTCTCTTTTTTTTTAATCAGATACACTCTAATTAAAAGAGTAAAAATTTCTCTCATAATGCGATTTTTTTCTGTAGGAAAATGTTTCGGAACCGAAGTATATTTCTATAAAAAATATATCTCAGAAATATTTCAGAGCTTTAGACTTTTCTAAGAAAATAATTTTTAAGAAAATTTTACTTTTAATATTTATAATAAAATAAAAGAAAAAGCTCAGAATTTAGAAAATTGCATCAAAAATATTAAATCTGATCATTTTGGTGTTGAAATAACGTTTTGGAACATCAGAATATTTTTATTTAAAAAATTCCTCATTATATTGCAAATTTTTCTGTACGATGAATTTTGCCAAATTTTTGAAATAGAATTTTTTCGGTTGCAAAAATGCCTTAATATCTGAAAATTTTTCTGTACGAACTTGTGTTAGAATTTTTCTTTAGCAATAATATCAAAAATACTATAAGTTTTTTGGTGTGCAAAATGACTCAGAACCTCAAAAAAATATTTTTTTTGAAAATGTGACAGAATCTTTTAATTTTTCATTTAAAAAAACTTTCTTTAAGCAAAAAACGTTCTAAATAATTTTAGTTTTTATGGATAAAATTTCCCCGAAAAAAAATTTTGGTAAAAAAAAATCCGCAATTTTTTTATTTTTTTGTCAATCATGTTCACTAGAGTGTCCCTTATTTTGGAAATGTTGGAAATGTTGAGACGGTACCCCCTCATTTTTTCCTTTTGACTAAAAAATAGCTCAGGAAAAATTTTACGCCCCTACGACCACGCCTTCCCTACGCGACGGGGCCGTAAAGAGCGGGGCCTTAAAAATCATTTTTCCATACAAAGCAAAAAATTTTTTTTTTGATTTTAAATTTTTTTGTTATTAATTATAATAAGTATTACTTGGTTAGCTTATTCATGACAAAAAATTTGATTTTGGTGGGATGAGGCTTTCAGTTCTAAAATTTTTTTCGAAAAAAAAATTTAGAGCTTTTGGGGTCCTGCAGTAAAATTTTTTTAAAATTTTTTTTTTTTTAGTTTTGACAATCAACCGTTTTAGTTGAATTGTTGCTTTTAATGATATATTTTTATAAAAAATATTATTCCTATCTGTGACATCTTTATCGTGATCTAAAAAAGGGTAAAAAATTCATTTTTGATGTTTTTCGGTACACGATCAAGATGTCACAGATATGAATAATATTTTTTTATGAATATATATCATTAAAAGCAACATTACAACTAAAACCGTTGCTTGTCAAAACTAAAAAAAAAAAAATTTTAAAAAAATTCGAAAAATTTTTTAGAACTGAAAGCCTCATCCCACCAAAATCAAATTTTTTGTCGTGAATAAGCTAACCAAGTAATATTATAATTAATAACAAAAAAATTTAAAATCAAAAAAAAAAATTTTTTGCTTTGTATGGAAAAATGATTTTTAAGGCCCCGCTCTTTACGGCCCCGTCGCGTAGGGAAGGCGTGGTCGTAGGGGCGTAAAATTTTTCCTGAGCTATTTTTTAGTCAAAAGGAAAAAAATGAGGGGGTACCGTCTCAACATTTCCAACATTTCCAAAATAAGGGACACTTTAATGTTCACATATGTCAACCAGAAACCGAATTAAAGCATTTTGGTTTTTTAGGTTATGTTGAATGTATTGAAATTTTTGAGGTGTGCTTACATTTTCGTTCATAACTTTTGAACCGCTGAACCGATATCGCTCAAATGCAATTCCAAACTTCTCGGGAGAACTTCCAATAAATGTGTTTCAGCCATCTCTGTGCAATATTTTGACCGCGACAGCATTTTCCACAGACAGACAGACTGACAGACGGACAGACGAACATCGCTAGAATATCTTGAAATCGATCGAGCATCATGAATATATTTACTTTATGGGGTCCCAGATCGATATTGCGATGAGTTACAAACGGAATGACATACTTATATATACCCTCTTTCACTAAGTGGAGGGTATAAAAATTTGCTCAATTATTAATTAGTTTTTTTTATTAATAAAATTCTTTCAAGAATTTTAAATAAAATTTTTTAGAATTTTATTTCTTTTAAGAATTTAAAATAAAATTTTTTAGAATTTTATTTAAAATTCTTTCTTTTTAAAATTTTTTGAAAAATTGAAAATTTAATTTTATCAATAACGAATTTAAATTTTTATTATTTTTCCTTGTCTGGTTAATATTCGGACATTACTGAAAAAGTATTTTTAAGGTTAAAAACATTTTTTTTTCTTGTTTTGCAAAAAAAAAAAATTATTTAAAGCCGATAGCCATTGGGTGGTATGAATAAAAGTTAGAATTTACTTTTTACTATTTACTTTTAGGAAAATAACTTCTTAAAGTACTTACTTAATTTCATATGAATAAAACAAACTTAACCGAAAATTCGGCTAAGTATTTTCTAAATATCAGAAATGTCAATAACAAAAAATAAACCAAATAAATAATCAAAAATATATTTTTTTTTTTTTAAACTTTAAAATCGAATTGTTTTTATGTAAATTTTGTAATTAAATTGGGCCATAAAATAAAAATGTGCTTGGCCAAACTGTTGTTTTAAGCTGGGTAACGGCCTAAGTGCCTTTAATAAATAATGTGATTTTGCACCCTATTGAAGTGATTTAAATTTATTTATCAGGTAAGTGAGATTTTAAGATTTGGCGATTCTGGACAAAATCCTTCAAAGCATTTGTAAACCAAATGTGCTTCTTGTCCAAAAATCTTAATTCAGATTTGCAAAAATACAAAACTGAAAATTACACTTTGTTTAATCTACAGATTGACGATATTTTGGAACAGCGAGGACAAACACAATTGATGTAACAAAACATTCATCCTAGCGAAGCTTTCCTCTTGTTGTGTATCCATTAAAAATGAAAGTGAAGATTTCCAAATGGTTAACATCCAACTTTGAAAATATAAATCTGTTTAAACCTATAAAAAGTGTTTTCTATAAAAAGTGTCTGATTCTAAGACACGTTTATAATGGAAAAATCTAAAAGTCAACAATTTCTTCGATTCTTAGACATTTTTTTCTACAAAAAGATTCAGACTTAAAAAATGTCTTAGACTATGAGGTATATTTCTCAGATTCGGAGATAGTTTTGTTATAGAAAAAGTCGCAGATTCTGCAACATTTTTTCTCATAGAGAAAGTAGCAGATTCTAAAAAATTGTTCTTATAAAAAAAGTCACAGGTTCTGACACATTTTCGTTATAGAAAAAGTCTCAGATTTTGCCACATTTTTTTAAAGAAAAAGTCACAGATTTTAATACTTTTTTCTTATCGAGAAAGTCTCAAATTTTGAGACATTTTTCTTGTAGAAGATGTCGCAAGTTTTGAGATATTTTTCTTATAGAAAAAGTTGCAAGTTTTTTTATAGAAAAGTCGCAGATTCTGAGATATTTTTCTTAAAGAAAAGTAGCTGTTTCTGGAACATCTTTTTTTTAAAAAAAGACGCAGATTCTGAGACATTTTTTTTTATAGAAAAAGCTGAAAATTCTTAGAAAAAAGCTCAGATCCTGAGACAGTATTCTCATTGAAAAAGTCGCAGATTCTGAAACATTTTTCTTATAGAAAAAGTTGAAAATTCTGAGACATTTGCTGACAGAAGAACTAGCAGACTCTTGGAGTTTTTTTAGGAAAATTTGTAGTTACTTTAATATTTTTCTTGAAAGAAAAGTTTTAGATTCTGAGTCATTTTGTTTAATAGATAAAATCGCTTCTTCTGAATCATTTTTCTTATTGAAGAAGTCGCAGATTCTGCAATATTTTTCTTGCTGAAAAAAATCGCAGATTCTGAAACATTTCTCTTAAAGAAAAAATTAGACACTTTGAAACCTTTTCCGGAAAAATTGTATCGGATCTAAAATACTGGGAGACAATTTTTCTTATAGAAAATGACACTGCCAGTGACTCACAGACTCTTTACAATTTTTCTTTAAAAAAAAAGTGTCAGTTTCTAAGCCATTTTTTAAATTCTAGCACATATTCTTTCTATAGAAAACTGTAAATTTTAAGTCATATTTCTTTTGAATGTAAAAAATGAGTTAAATTTGCACATTAATAATGAGAAAACGCCAAAAAATGAATTTTTATTCTATATTTCGAATTTTTAACATGATAATGTTTTTAGGCTGGGGTCTAATTTTAAAAAAGTTGCAGGACGCCACCTCACTTTGACTATATAAGCTAACGATTCAACAAAAAAGAAAATGAGAATTACATTTCTCATTTTATTACAACCTTAAACTTCGACAATAATTTAAAATAAATAAATAAAATAAAAAAAATAGTTCTTGTAGCGACACCTAGCGCCGTTACTCTATTAACGCAGAATTGCCATACCAAATATCGCATTTCCAATTAGATTAGTTACCATCATCGCAAATTTTTTCCAATAAAATATTACCACATCGCAAAACTAGCCAGTATATTTGAAAAAAGCAGTGGCCTTGCTGAAGTGAGCCAGACTGGAAAACAGAAGGTGGGTGATCGAATCCGTGATTTGTCAATTTTTTTTTTTTAACATGGTAATGTTTTTAGGCTGGGGTATAACTTTTGACTATATAAGGGTGTCGTACTTATTGTTAGATAACTTAGCATTAACCAGACCTTCGAAAATTGAATTCACCATTCAACGCATTATTATAAAAATTTTAAGAAATGAATTAATTTGTGTCCAAATCGGTTCTTTGAATTTAATCTTTATTTGAAAATAAAAAACAATTAATTTTGTGAATAATTAAATTATAGTAGTAATAATTAAATTAATTATTTAAAAATTATTATAAATTAAACCCTACATAACTGATGATTGTAACTACCCGAAATATTGGTTCTATTGGTCCAACCTTCAAGTATGACGATCAACTCAGGATCACTTTGTTAGTGGTTTAGTCCATCTGTTCACACTGAAAGAATTATTGTTCATTATATCTATGAACAAATTTCATAAAACCAAATTCATAGAATCTATGAAACAATTCATTGGCTGAATGAATATTCATTAGTATTCTGAAATATTTCATAGAATTTTACTCATAGATTTTATTAAATTCATAGAAAAAATTCATAGAATTAATGAATGTCATTCATAGAAGAAAATGGCATCAATATGCCTTTTAATTTTTTTAATAATTAAAATAATGTTACAATAATTAAAATAGTTGAATAAATTTATAAAAAAAATAAAAAAAAAAAATAAAAAAAAAAAATAAAAAAACATTAAAAAAAGTATCATTGCTGCCCTGACCGGGGCTCGAACCCAAGACCTACCGGCTGAAGTGGTAATTGTCGACGCCTTAGCTATCAGCGCCACCAAAGAAGAAAATTCTCGCCAACTAACGCTTGGTTTTATAACGCTTCATTTTTGTAAATAAACAAAATATTTGTTTTCTACAAACACACACACAGCTTTTGGCGGAGCATTGTGACCATAGAAAAGATTAGAAGGTACGCAGTGTTGTATTTGATGTATTTTCCAATATGGTGGCAAAATGCTTGTTCTTCCTCATCTCACACGTATTTGATATCAAATTAGATTCTTTGTTTATAAAAAATGGCATTTGTCGTTTATTTAATTAAATTTATTATTTATTTTGATTTATTCAACGTTTTTTTTTAAAGATAATACGCGCTATTGATAGTTTAAAAACTTTTTTTTCGCTTTTGTTGTTTGCTTTGTTGTTGTTCTCTTTTATGTTGCATTGTTTTTATTAAACGTCAAAAGTTACATAATGTGCTGTCACTAATACTTATTCAAGCGAAATACGACTCTGTTTCATTTCTATTTTTTTCTATGATTGTGACAGAGCATAGACACAAACTATCGGCGCTAGGTGTCACTCGATTAACGCAGTATTGCCATACCAAATATCGCATTTCCAATTAGATTAGTTACCATCATCGCAAATTTTTTTCAATAAAATATTACCACATGGCAACATTAACCAGTATATTTGAAAATCGAAAAGAGAAACATAACAAAATGTAAATCATTATTTAAATAAGCTACGGTGGCCTAGCTGAAGTGAGCCAGACTGGAAAATAGAGGGGGGTGAAATAAAGCCATAGGAAATATATTTCCCCGTAAATCCTGCTACCCAAAAAAAAACGTTTATTTAGCGAAGCCGCTAAATTAATTTATGGAGTTTGTAATCCCTAAGCCCGGCCGAAGGCCGGCTACGCATTTTAAAAATTAAATTAAAAAACCACATATACCAAGTACCTCGGAACTTAGAGGGGTCAAGAGGCACCAATTTTTTATTGGCAGGGTTTTTAATTTAAAGATTGTTTAACAAAAAAAGTTTTTCTGTGTAGCCGGCCTTCGGCCGGGCTTAGGGATTAAAAAATCCATGCATTAAACCCACCCTCTCCGCAAAGTAAAGTTTTCTAGGGTAGCAGGCCTTTGCGCTATCAAATTTGTTATGCCTCAAAAAGGCCTGATAACCAAAATAGCTTTGGTTTGCAGAGAGGGTGGGTTTAATGCATGGAGTATGTAATCCCTAGGCCCGGCCGAAGGCCGGCTACTCAGAAAACCTTTATTACAAAAACACATATCATAGAAGTCGTAATTTAAACATTTCGCCCAAAAAAAATATTTTGGATTTTTTGACAATTTTGTTTTGCGAGAAATAACATTTTTAGACCTATCATTTTGGGCTATATGTCGCAGCTTGGGCAATATGACATTTATGGTTTTGGGCGATAAGACCTTGGGCGCTATGTCCGTGCGCCATTTCAAACTCCATAAAATAATTAAGCGGCTTCGCTAAATAATTTTTTTTTTAACATGATAATGTTTTTAGGCTGGTGTCTAATTTTAAAAAAGTTGCAGGACGCCACCTCAGTTTGACTATATAAGCTAAAAATTAACGAAAAAGAAAACAAGAATTACTATTTTCATTTTCTTAACACCATGAATTTTAATAACTTGGGTTTGTAACTTGGATAATAATTCACCTCGTGGTGAATTAAACCATTTTTCACCAGCTGGTGAAAAAAAAGTAACTTAACTATTTTTTACCAAAAAAAAAATTTTTTTCATCAATTTTTTTTTTCATCAATTTTTTTTTTCATAAATTTTTTTTTCATAAATTTTTTTTTTATGAAATTTTTTTTTTCATAATTTTTTTTTTTTTTGTCATCTAACTTTTTTTTCATCATTTTTTTTTTTTTAATCAAATTTTTTTTTTTTCATAATTTTCTTTTTCATCAGATTTTTTTTTTCATCAAAAAATTTTTTTTTCATCAAAATTTTTTTTCAAAATTTTTTTTTGTTTTTTCATTAATTTTTTTTTTCATTACTACTATTTTTTTTTTCATAAATTTTTTTTATCATATTTTTTTTTCATCAATTTTTTTATCTAATTTTTTGTTATCAATTTTTTTCTCACCAAAAATTTTTTTTTTTCATATTTTTTTTTCATCATTTTTCTTTTAATCAAAAAAATTCATCAAAAACTTTTTTTCATCAAAAACTTTTTTTCATCAAAATTTTTGTTCACCAAAAATTTTGGGTTCATTAAATTTTTTTTAACATAATTTTGTTTTTCGTGAAAAAAATCATTTTTTTTTTTTACCAAAACTACTTTTTCACCAAGTTTAAGCTTTTCGCATACAAATTTTCCATTTGTTTATCAAATGAACACAATACAAGTGAGAGTGGTATATTCTTTGGTGCCGAATCTTTTATACTCTCCAAAATGTAAAAACACTTTTTTGCACTTATTTGTTCACTCACTTACGAAATGTACAGCTCTTTTGGTTTTTTAATGGGGTCCTCGACTGATATTTCATATAGCAAAGTAATATAACCTTATTTTTTCTAAAATAAAACTTTGCTTTGGCAAGTACACCCAAATCTTCCGCAAAACATTATCATGATTTAATGTTTTGGGCAAGAGTACAAAATTTGCAGGCATTTTTAATAAAGTTTTTACAACCATATACTAAAATAAGGAGAAATAAAACTTTAAACTGTTTTGAAATGTGTCGTTAAAAGAATAATCCTCGCCACAACTTATTATTAGTGTGACCTTTAATGTTTGTGTAACCAACTGTACTTAATTATATTGCTTGTGTAGGGTGAAAAAAAAATTAAAGTGAATTTAATGCATTTAATGATATGAACAATTTAAAATATTCATTTATTTGTATAGGTTTTTTGTTTTTATATTTAAACAATTTGGGAAATTCCGCTAAATTCTTATTTTCCGCGAAATTTAAGATTCTTAGTCTACTCAAGAGTAGACTAAATTTTTTGAAGAAAATACTTAAATTTTTTGCTTTTATTCATATCAAATCAAGTATTTACTTTTTCGTGCTGAGTATTTGATTTGTTTATTTTTTTTGGAATACTAAATCAAGTAATTTCTTAAAATCAAAATAATTTAGCAAACCGTATAAGCATTTAGTAAATGCTAGTTTTTATTCATACCACCCATTGTTGCTGGTGCTTTTAGCTTTAAAATTTATTGTAATTTTAATTATAATAAATATAAAAATAAATAAAATAAACAAAATAATTTTCAATTAGTTTTTAACTTAAAATATATCGTACTATTAAGTCATTATTCAAAAGATGTATATTTTTAATTATTGTATTATTTTTTTTGGCCTTTTTAATTTGAAATTTATAATTTTTTTTAAGTTATTTTAAAAGTTTTTTTTACAGACAAAAAAAATTGTTAAAACAAAAACACCTTTTCAGTAATGTCCGAATATACTTAAACTAGTATTTAAAAAAAAAAAGTTAAAACACGTTTAAAGTGTTCTAATGCTGGGGGATACATTAGCTATGACCATTTCGAATTTCATGGCTATCGATCCAATACTTCCTTAAGGGCTTAATTATTTCCAAATTCTCCCATTATGCTACGTTTGACTGTAAATAATTTTTAGCAGAATTAGTTAAATGGTTAAAATTTGTTAAAATTTCAAAAAATTTTTAAATTTATGCTGTGAAAATTTTATTTTCACACAGCTTAAAAAGTCATTATTGTATCATTATTTGTGATATTTAGACTAATTAAAAAAATATAAACATATTTTCAAATATACTATGCACTATTGTTCAAACTAATTTGAATAAATTAAATTTTATGTTATAAACTGGCAATTGTGATGTTTGATATATGTCTTTTCATCTTAAAAAAAAACATTTATTTAATTACACTAATCTAATAACTAATAACAATTTTTGTTAAACAGCTTAAAAGTATCATAGAAAATTTTATATTAAATTCAATTTAGCATTAAATTGAATGCAAATGAATTTAACTTTGGAACCATGTAACCTGTTCTAATGCTCTTGCTACAACGATGATTTTTGTATAGTGATAGTTCCTAAAGCAAAAGGCGATTGTAAACAAAATAAGAACATATTTCCGCTGAATCGCTCATAGAAATAAAATTTGGCAAAGGATTGGCAATTAAAACAAAAAAATGTATCGAATTTATATTTATTTGTAAATAATTTTTACGAAATAATGACATTAAGTTTTGGGGTTTCGCGGAAATATAAAATTTATTTTTCGGAATATGGAAACACATTTTTGAATTTATCTTCTTAGTTTGTCTAAGACCAGAAAATATAAAATTATTGTAAATTTAAATAATAATACATATCAAGGTGTTGCTGAACAAGTTTAATTTAAAGCTTGTTGCATTTGAAATTTTATTGCAGATTATGTTAGTTGGCACCCTTACAAACAGATTAAGTCCTATTTGAAAAAAACCGTTAGAAAAACAGGTTTAAAATTTAAAACAAATCTGGTTTGAAGACAAAGCTACAAGCTTGAATTAAAGCCTTTAACGTAGTCCCTAGGAAGTCGGTGTCCTGTTTTACAGTGTGTTAAAAATGACAAATTGGGCTTAAACTGTTTGTACGGGTGCCAAATAACATAATCTGAAATAATATTTCATATTTAACGAACATTTAATTAAACTTTCTCAACCACACCGTGTCCTATCTTTACTCCCTATTGGGGCATCCATACGAAAACAACTTTTTTATAAAAAATTGTTCCTACTGCTATAACTTTTCCAAGAGTGCCTCTCGAGGAGTCAAATGTATGACCGACAGCCAGTAGTTTTTTAAACCGAACATTGTTTTAGAACATATTTACCCTCTATCTTCAACCCTTAAGGAGGTACCCATATATTTTATTATATAGCTTTGCTTTACTACTCCCGCTCCAACCGCCATTATGGGCCTCCTAGAGGGGTAAAAAGCCAGACCGACCCCCCTTAACTTTTATCCACTAAAATTTTTTTTTGAACATACCAATAACTAGGGCAACCACAAAAAAGCACTTAAAACAATGTTTAAAGCTTTTAAAAAAAGCCCAAAAAAAAAAAACAAGAAAATAAGCAGTAAAAATTAAAAAAAAATCTCTTTCCTTTAGTGGATTTTCATCAAAAACGTCCGATATTATAGGATTTTCTTTAAAATTGTAGGTGTTTCATAAAAAAATTAAAATCATCATATTTTTATGAGAAAAAAGTCATTTAAATTTAGTTGACTTTTAATATTTTTTTTTTATGATCCTCGAAATTTTTTGGAAATTTTTGTTTTTGTAATCTGATAATTTAAAAATAAGCAGAAAAATGCCTTAAAAAAAGCAAAAATAAGCTAATAAAAGAAAAATAAGCAGTTATTGCCAAAATAAACAAAAATAATCTCTAACGAATGCAGCTTATTTTCTTTAGTTTTTAATGATCAGAATTTGTGTTTATTCTAAATTGATTTATCTTTTGAAATAAAAAAGACGCATTTGCTCTTTTTTTGGTTGACCTACCAATAACTATCTTCATTTCCTAAGGGGGTTTCTATTCAATATTTCATGTGAAATTTCTTAATGAATGTGATATACCTCATGGAATGGGCAATGTATTATGGAATGGACGATACATGTTTTTATCGTAAGTCTCCTTTTTGATATTTTTTTTTTAATTATCGAATTTAAGGCATTTAAACAATTTAAAAAATTCTAATTAATTTTTATTTAAAAATAGAAATTGTTTTATTCGACCTTTAAAATATAATATTTTAATTAGGTTTTTTTCTAGCTCGAGGTCATTATTTCCTTTACTACCCGACTAAAAAAGTTTAGATATAGTAACATATTATTTAATATATTTATATATGGCCATACACAGTACTTTACATAATTATAAGTAAATGTATCTTGTATTAAGTTTTACACCCAAAATTTAATATGGTGCCATATAAAAGGATATCGAATCATGTGTTGCTCCACATACAATATATAAAGCTTTATTAAATTAGATATTGCATATAATATTTTATATGACTCCATGAATGACTATTATGATATAAGATTAGATAAATAAATATATGATATACAACTCTATGTCTGACCTTATACAAGATGAGATATACATATATATATGGTGCGGAATCGGGGGAAAAGTTTTCTAAGTACCGAGAAAATTTGTTAAAATTTCCAGACACAAATAATTTTTGCGTTTTGGAGTTAAGAATTTTATTAAAAATTATTTAAACAAAAAAAAATTTAGTCAAATTTTGAAAAATTTTACAAGTCCAGAAAAAGTTTTGTAGAATTTTCTAAGTCCTGGATAAAAAGCATTTTTGGTACATTTTTTGCGTTTTGAAGTAAAAATTTATTAACAAAGTTTTAAGAAATTTTTTTTTAAATTTCGATTTTTTTTTAAATTTCTAAGTCCCAGACACATTTTTTTTTGGCAATTTTTTTGCCTTTTCCGAAAAAAACTTGAAAATTATGAGATAAAAAAAATATTTTATGCAAAATTCTACATATTTTATCTAATGATATAAAATTATTTACAATTATATCAAATTAGATAAACCCAATATTCGGATCAAAAACGATCATATTTAATCTAATAAAACAAATTTTGAGCTATTTTGATCCACCAATTTCATCATCTTATTTTATCCAAATACGTGTTGGGCCATGTTAAATTATATATGGCTCAACTTCAAATTATATATGGACCTGTATATTTATTTTTAGTCGGGTAATTAAAACTATTTCTCGAGTTCATTATTTCCTTTACTAATTAAAACTATTTCTCATAGAATAATTTTCAAGAAAATTATTTTTCTGTTTTAAATTTATTTAAGTTGGTCATTCTTTTGCAAGACTTAATCGACAAGTGTTTCGGGATTTGTCAGATCCCATTGTCAAAATTATTTAGCAAAATAAAAAAAAATAAAAATTTAATGATCAAACTAAAATATTAATACATATTCGACTCTATTCTCAATGGGAATTAGAAGACGAAAATTGTATCATCGTAGTAAGTTCACGATCATCAACTAACCAACAAACCAAATATTAAATACTAGCTTACCATCCCGGTACTTCGTTACCGGTTGTATTGAATACCGGATAATAGAAGGATCAGTATTACTCTATCGATGTCAAAAAAATTCTCTTACGTATTCTTTGTTTTATTTACTTGTGGACGTTTAAGTCTTTCATAAAATAATATTTTAATGAATAATTTAAACAATAAAATTTGAATAACTTCGCTAGTACGTCGTCTTGCTCGTTCTGGTGAAAAAATATATTGACAATTTTCGAGCCCTTATATCGGTGATCTTATATCAATGAAAAAAGAAATTGGAATAAAAATAACTTCGAGGGGAAAAACATATAGAGAGAAAAGTGTGGAGTAAAATAAGTTAAACACAAAAAATTTTAGTAAAAAGTATCATTCCAAATTGTTCCCTGCTCTATTCCATTTCGTTCCCCGTTCTACTCCATTTCATTTCCAATTTAATCTCCTTTCGTCCATGTAAGTTTCATTCCGCTCCATATAATATGCGGTAAAGAAATAAAAAGTTACCAGGTGTTCTGGTAAAAGTGGTATTTCTGGGGTTTTTAGTTTAACAGTTAGATAGCTAAAAATAACTGTTTGTTTTTTTTACCCTTTTTACCCCCTTAGAATCAACATTGGCAAAAATCCTGCCTTAGTGGATCTTTATTCCGGGAGGTGAACATACAGTCCAAATTTCAAGTCTCTATGACCATTAAATCAGGAGATATAAAAAGTACCGAAAGTACAGTTTTTTTAACATTTTTACTCGCTTAGAATCATCGAGAGCCCTTACAAAACCATAAAAGAATGTAAATTTTTGAGATTGTGGTGCATTCCGTTTAAAATTACCAAACTTTTTTAGGAAATCCGTACTCGATACTATCAAGGATACCATCAGGACATTATAAGGAAGCTCGTAATGTCTTTTTTTTGGTTATGTCCCTATAAATATCCGAATTTTGCGAGAAACTTCCTGTTCAAAGTAGATATGTAATTTTCATTGAAATAAATTTTTGTATTATTTTTATAATAAGAAGATTTTCTAAAAAAAAATTAAAAAATAGTGGAAATGCATTCTTGTAAAAGTTAAGTATACCAAATTAAAGTAAAAATTCTGAACTTTTCAAAATGTGTAAAAAAAAATAATTAAAAATCATGAGGATACACCGAAAAAATGCATCATAATATTGCATTTGCATAGGAAATGCATTGTGGAATTAAAATTTGAATTTCCATATGCAGAATATGAATCCATATTAAACAAGTGAGAGTGTTAAATTCGGCTGTGCCGAATCTTTTAAAAACATAAAAATTAAAAAAAAAAAAAAAAATTTGTCAGGGTCGTTTGTTTTTTGGGGGGGGGGGGTGGTGATGGCGGTCAGTGGGAGACGTTGGGAGCACCCATCCCGATAAATATACCAAATGTGTCATTTATTTAACAGAAATACAAAAAACATGAAAAAGTGTATTTTTTCAGAGGTTCTTCAAAGTTGAATTTTTTCCCCCTCGGCCGATTTTGCCCATTTACCAACTTAACCTGCCTAGGATCATAATACATATTCGTGCCAAATTCCAGGAGGCTAGCTTTTTTATTTTGGACTGCATCGTGCCATCTATAGAGAGACGGACGGACGGACAGACGGACATCCACAGATTGTCTTAGAATCGATCATGCAAATTTAAATCAAATATCCACAAACACTACTCCCTCTTTCCTCCTTCCCATACCTTATTTTCCTGATCAATATAATGCACAGCATCAGTAGGGGGCATCCCCTGAGTATTGGTTTAAGTAAAAAAAAAATATATATATACTTTATGGGGTCCCCGACCGACATATCGATGCGTTACAAACGGAATGACAAAGTGCGTACACAGAACAAATTTTGTACATATATATTATGAATTGAATTCATTGATTTCAATTCATACTATGTATGAACAAATTTATACAATGTATGAATTTTTTAATAAAAGTTTAATTTTCAAAAATATTTCAAAAAACAAGTTAGTTTGAAATAAAAAAAAAATTGTCAAACAATTTGTATTTTTAAAATTTTGCAAAATATATAATTTTACATATGAGGGGGTTAGAGCACAAGGGGTTCAAGTGACTTTTTTAAAAAAATTGAGTTAACATATGGAATTAGTAGGTGAAGTTCACAGTAGTTCATAGCACCAGAAATTAATGTGAAATTCTTATTCGTTAGCGAGATATGGCGACAATTTTTAGCTCTTGTTACTAAAATACCTGTTTTGCTTGGAGCACAAGGAGTATATGAGCACTTAAACCCCTTGTGCTCCAAGCAATTGTTAAAATTTAGTTTTTCACGTGGACAAAGTGGTTGAATTCCGAGAAGTTCTTGTAGTAATAGTAATCAAATTTTGCAAGAGCATCTTCAGTCTGTAACCAGCGGTTAAAGTGTGAAAAATGGCGATTTCCGACCAAAATTCATGTCCGAATTTTTTGACCAAATTCGGCTCAAAAATTAGGAATTTTTGCGTACATAATAGGAAAAATATAAAAAAATCCCAAAAAAAAAATATTGGTCCACAGATGCTGATTTTTAACATAAATATTATTTTTTTTATCCAAATTGGTCCTAAAAGTTGGAAAATGTAAAGCAAGTTATCTAAAAAATATTAAAAAAATATAAAAAACACGATTTTCGTTCAAAAATGCTGATCAAAGATTTTGATACCAGATGCTAATCAGCCTTTTTGGACCAAAATCGTGGGTTAATTTTTAAAATTTTTCACATAAAATACTCAACATTTTTCGACTTTTAAGACAAATTTGGTTAAAAATATTTTTTATGTTTATAAATCAGCATCTGTGGACCAAAATCGCAATTTTGAAATTTTTTAAATATTTTTCCCATAAAACGCGCAAAAGTTCCTTATTTTTGACCCAGATTGGGTTAAATATTTCAGATATA
Organism: Pegoplata infirma; assembly: GCA_963921195.1. Classification (NCBI taxonomy): domain Eukaryota; kingdom Metazoa; phylum Arthropoda; class Insecta; order Diptera; family Anthomyiidae; genus Pegoplata; species Pegoplata infirma. The sequence goes on along the minus strand of OY992536.1, from coordinate 71,206,203 downwards.
AATTTTGGTCCAAAAACGTAATTTTTTAAACTTTGACCGCTGGTTGCAGACTAAAAATGACCTTGCAAAAATTTTTCATAAATTTTCCCACAATTAGCTACTCCATGTCCATCGTTCGGCAGGTATCACGGCACGAAATTCGAAAGTTCAGATTTCAAGGGACGCCCTAATGAAGATGAAGATGAGCCCGATGATGTCATGGAATCTGATTATGACGACTAAAAAATTAAACAAAGAACCATTAAAGACTTTCGTAATAAAATGTGGTTTCCTTTTACAAATAACTAACATTCTTTTCATAATTTAGAAATTTATAAAAAAAGTTAGAGCACAAGGGGTATAAGTGCCACTTACATAATTCAGAGGCCATTTTTGGGTGCTTGTATTTGTGAAATATGGTATTTTTTTAACTTGTTAGATTAAAATATATCTCAGGATCTCTATTAACTAAAAAATAATATTCTAGATATCATCTAACATTTTTTACTGTAATTTAACTATAACCTCTTTTTTCCTATTATTAAATTTAAGGCACTTAAACCCCTTGTGCTCCAAGCAATTATTAAAATTTAACTTTTAAGACCAATTTGGTTAAAAATAATTTTTATGTTTGAAAATCAGCATCTGTGGACCAAAAGTGGAATTTTTAAAAAAAATTTCCCATAAAGTACTCAAAAATTCCTAATTTTTTTAATCGAAAAGCGTATTTTCAGCGCGATTAACGTTTGTATTTACTTAATTATGTGTACTAGTGTCCACTTATTCGATAGTACTAGTATAGTATTTTTTTTCATAAATAGTATGAACAAATTCTTACTCAGAATAAAAAACTTTTGGGAAAAAAAGTCATGTTGGATTCATACAGTGTATGTACAAATACATACCATGAATGAACTTTTTTTTTCTGTGTATACCCCCATGCTGTGGTTGGAGGGTATAAAAAGCTTTCAAATAAGCTTTTGATCGTCAAAATACGTCAAACATTAACAAAAATATTGCAAATCAAAGTTTTTCATTAAAATTTTTTTGTGGAGTTAAGCTCACTAGTTTCTGAAAAAACTTAAAAAATTTTCATTGAAATAAATTTTTGTATATTTTTTATAATAAAAAGACTTTGGAAAAAATTTAAAAAATTGTGGAAATGCGTTCTTGTGAAAGTTAAGTACACCAAAAAAAAAAAAAGGTTAAAATTCTGAACTTTACAAATATGTAAAAAAAATAATTAAAAATCATGAGAATACACAGAAAAATGCATGTCAATATTGCATTTGCATAGGAAATGCATTTTGGAATTCAAATTTAAATTTTCATATGCAGAACACGAATTCATATTTAGAAGGCATGCAAATAAGCTTTTGATCGTCAAAATACGACAAACATTAACAGAAATATTAGAAATCAAAGTTTTTCATTAACATTATTTTCAGTAGTAGCCTCTGAAAAAACTTAAAAAATTTTTATTGAAATTAATTTTTGTATTTTTTTTTATAATAAGAATATTTAAAAAAAATGAAAAAATAGTGGAAATGCATTCTTGTGAAAGTAAAGTACACCAGATAAAAGTAAAAATTCTGAACTTTGCAAATGTGTAAAAAAAATAATTAAAAATCATGAGAGTACACAGATAAAATGCATGTTAAAATTGCATTTGCATTGTAAATGGATTTTGGAATTAAAATTTTCATATGCAGAATACGAATCCATATTAAAAAAGCATTCAAATAAGCTTTTGATCGTCAAAAAACGGCAAAAATTAAAAGAAATATCGGAAATCAAAGTTTTTAATTAACATTTTTTTTGTGCAGTTAAGCTGACTAGCTTCTGAAATTTTGCAATTATTTTCAGTGGTCAAAAAATAAAGTGCTTTTTAGCTCTGATAACTAAATAGGAGTGTTATAATATTTTGCAGATAAATAGTTTATGGTAAATACAACGTGTTAACGCCATAAAATAAATAAAACGAAGATGGGAGTTAATCACACTAGCTTCCGAAAAGCTCATAATCTACTGATTTTTTTTCTGTATGCATTAAATTATGATTTGCTAAGTAAAAGCTTTTTAAATTTTGTTTACGTTTTAGTGTTTCAGTGTTGTAAACAAACATTAAAAAAGCATTATTTATGGCATCAAGAAAAATTTTAAAATCACACATTCGTGAAGAATTTTAATCGCTATCGACTTAGGAAATTATTCCCAGATGCTGATTTATTATAGTTTTTTTGACGTTCTCCAACGCCTTTGATAAAAAAAAATTAATTCTTCGGTGAGCCATAAATCATCTTTGGTTATTTTGTCTTCTTTGATTTAGCCATTGGAGCCATTGAGGCTTAAAGAAATTACCTAAATATTTGTTGCACAGTGTAATCGACCACCCTAATATATTTACTTAATCACTTTAATAGCACTGTGCTACACCAAAAAAATGCAGGGGTTCTCATATGAAAATTCGGGTTGGTTGGAGTCCATAGAGTACTGATATACTCATAGTTTTTCTGGATCACTTCGTTAAGTACGTTTTTTATTGGCAAATGTGTTGAAAAACGGCAATTCTTAAATTACAACTTTAAAAAATTATTACTTTGTTAGTTTGCAACCGATTTTCGATTTTATAGATTTTTTTGAAAGGTATAAGTCTTACCTTTTAAACAAAACAAAAATATTAAAAATCGATCAAGAATTGGCTGAGCTACGATCGTTTAAGTTAAAAAAAATCCAATTTTTTGAAAAATTTGTCATGTTCTTTATACTATAAGTTGAAAGTGCATCATTAAACAATTTTTTTTTTATTTTTGTATAAAAGTATAGTAAAGTAGCTTTCCAAAACACCAAAAAACATAACAATCGGTTAAAAAATGAATGAGTTATGCTAAGTTTTGTGATAGGACATTTTTAATTTTTTTCAGAAATGCTTGTAATTCAGGTATTATTCATAAATCTTATTGCTAGTAGTAATTTTATGTGCCTATGCATATAAACAAGAGATGGTAACATAATTAGATTTGTGCATGATTGACACATGATCACAAGTGAGCGTGATTGAAAATCAATTTTACTCACGTCGTTGTGAGTGAGTGTCAGTGGAATAAAAAAGTGTGAGTGAAATAAAAAAAAATTTCAGAACCCGTTCTGAAATTTTCCATTTTTTAAAAAAGTCAATTTATAAAAAATCCGGCCACATTTGTTTTTTTTTGTAAATTTTTTTTAAAGATTAGATGTTTGTCTAAGAGATGGTCACGTGAGTGAATTTTAACTTTCATAATAATTTTTCTTCTAACACTCACTCACAATCACATGTGTAAATTTAATACAACTCACACTCACGTACGCCGATGCAAGAGTCACTCACGCTAACGTTGACTCACACTCACGATATTCTTATTTATACTAAAAATAATTTCAAAAATCTTTCAAAATTTTCAGCAAAATCTAAAATTTTACATTTGTTTTGATTTTTTCGGGACGAAATCTGAAGTTAAGCAAAATTTTACATTTTTTTTGTTGCTTTTTTTGGAATGAAAGGAAATATGAAGAGAAAATAAATCACGCAAACTCACGCAAAAAAATCAACTCACGCTTACTCTTTCACGCAATAATCTTTCTCACACTCACTCACAATCACGTGAGTAAAATTGAATTCAGTCACACTCACGCTCTTATCTGCTCATATTCCCATCTCTAGTTTGTCTATCCACACAAAAAAATTGTAATGTGTTTTTTTTCGTTATTTTCGAGAAATCGCATTTGAATTTTGAATTTCATGACAATTTGGTAATTTGCTTGGTTCAACGTAGCATATGACTAATGCAAATATTAAATAGTCATTCGCTACGTTGAAACAAGAAAATAAAAGCAAATTACAAAATTGTTATCAAAATTAATATTCAAATGCGATTTTCTGAATTTTTTCAGAATTAGTTCTGAAATTTTTGCATTTTTAAAAAAGTCAATTAATCAAAAACCCGGCCACTTTTTTTTAAGCTTAGATGTTTGTCTATCCACACAAATAAATTCAGACATATGTTTTTTCAGAAAATCGCATTTGAATATTAATTTTCATAACAATTTTGTAATTTGCTTGTATTTTCTTGTTTCAACGTAGCGAATGACTATTTAATATTTGCATTAGTCATACGGTACGTTGAACCAAGCAAATTACCAAATTGTCATGAAATTCAAAATTCAAATGCGATTTCTCGAAAATAACGAAAAAAACACATTACAATTTTTTTGTGTGGATAGACAAACTAGAGATGGGAATATGAGCAGATAAGAGCGTGAGTGTGACTGAATTCAATTTTACTCACGTGATTGTGAGTGAGTGTGAGAAAGATTATTGCGTGAAAGAGTGAGCGTGAGTTGATTTTTTTGCGTGAGTTTGCGTGATTTATTTTCTCTTCATATTTCCTTTCATTCCAAAAAAAGCAACAAAAAAAATGTAAAATTTTGCTTAACTTCAGATTTCGTCCCGAAAAAATCAAAACAAATGTAAAATTTTAGATTTTGCTGAAAATTTTGAAAGATTTTTGAAATTATTTTTAGTATAAATAAGAATATCGTGAGTGTGAGTCAACGTTAGCGTGAGTGACTCTTGCATCGGCGTACGTGAGTGTGAGTTGTATTAAATTTACACACGTGATTGTGAGTGAGTGTTAGAAGAAAAATTATTATGAAAGTTAAAATTCACTCACGTGACCATCTCTTAGACAAACATCTAATCTTTAAAAAAAAATTTACAAAAAAAAACAAATGTGGCCGGATTTTTTATAAATTGACTTTTTTAAAAAATGGAAAATTTCAGAACGGGTTCTGAAATTTTTTTTTATTTCACTCACACTTTTTTATTCCACTGACACTCACTCACAACGACGTGAGTAAAATTGATTTTCAATCACGCTCACTTGTGATCATGTGTCAATCATGCACAAATCTAATTATGTTACCATCTCTTGTTTATATGCATAGGCACATAAAATTACTACTAGCAATAAGATTTATGAATAATACCTGAATTACAAGCATTTCTGAAAAAAATTAAAAATGTCCTATCACAAAACTTAGCATAACTCATTCATTTTTTAACCGATTGTTATGTTTTTTGGTGTTTTGGAAAGCTACTTTACTATACTTTTATACAAAAATAAAAAAAAAATTGTTTAATGATGCACTTTCAACTTATAGTATAAAGAACATGACAAATTTTTCAAAAAATTGGATTTTTTTTAACTTAAACGATCGTAGCTCAGCCAATTCTTGATCGATTTTTAATATTTTTGTTTTGTTTAAAAGGTAAGACTTGTACCTTTCAAAAAAATCTATAAAATCGAAAATCGGTTGCAAACTAACAAAGTAATAATTTTTTAAAGTTGTAATTTAAGAATTGCCGTTTTTCAACACATTTGCCAATAAAAAACGTACTTAACGAAGTGATCCAGAAAAACTATGAGTATATCAGTACTCTATGGACTCCAACCAACCCGAATTTTCATATGAGAACCCCTGCATATTTTATTTTTGCTCATTTGTAGCACAGTGTAGTTATTGTGACAAGACTTAATTGATACAACAGCTTCTTAATTTAATCAAGCAAAAAAAGCATTATTAAATCTTTCATTTCATATAGAGTGCTAAAGAGTCTTTAAATGTTCATTTACAATTCAAGTATTGCTTAACATCAAGGAGTATAGGTTAAATATAGGATTAAAAAATCGAGATATTTTCAACAGTTTGACAAAACATATAATATTGATAAAACTATCGAACAAGGCCAAACTTATAAAAGCGTTTTAGTTTTGACCTCCTATTTTCAATGTATACTCCATGCTTCAAATGTAACCACAATGCTAAATTAATATGCATGATATTGGGTTTCTGCAAAAAAATTCATACAATTAAAATATATATTAGTATTATCAATTGTGTCATATTATTTTCAATAATTCAAATTCAATAATTGAATTGTATCAGATAACAAACAATAAATCCTGGTATTTATTAAATAAAATGACACCAGCACGTTTTCATAATATAATCAAATATGGCTATAAATTACGCAAAATAAAATTTAAATATTTTTAATGCCTTAAAACTCACAGAATCTAAATGTCAAATGTCAATCAAAATTAATCGATTGCATGATGATGCTGATGATTACAGACGACGGATACCAAATGTTGTTTAAATAAATGGATTAGAATTAATCCCATGTTGTTTTGAATTTGTAATCAGATTATTTGTTGTTTAAAAGCTCATAGAAAATAATATTAAAATTAAGGTGGCTTTTTTAGTTAAAAAAAAAATACAATTAACAACTTTTCAAATGAGGTGGGATAATTGCCAAAAATGAAAATGCTTCATTTGGTATTTTTTATATACTTACATATATCTGGATTTTGCAAATTTAACCTAATAATCCATGTAGCAAAAATAACTGCACTCATTGTCAGAAGAAAAACTCTATCGGAAAATCTGTATAAGACAACTTTCAGTTTGAATAAGCAAACTTTTAACAGATTTTGCTGCTGAAATGCACATTTTATCTTAATTCTCTGTCATTAAGTTGTAGAAAATAACAGAAATCAGCAGATTATTTTGAGAATTTTACAGAAACTCTTTACTATTTTGTTTTTAAGAAACTTTTGAAGATTTTTTTTTTTAAAAGATTTAATTTTAGGAAAAAAATCTAAAAAATTTTATTAAAAAACAGCATAACTAAAAAAATTAACACTTAAAAATAAAAAAAAAAATCTTTTTTTAACCACTCCAGTGCTAATGGGTATATGATGCATTCCATACCAAATGTCCAGCGGAAAAAAACACGTGTCCCGTGAATGCGTGAATAGGTTGTATGAATAGCCCTATATGGAGCTAAGAAAATTGCGTTTTTGGTTTAAAAATTTTCAAAAACTGGGCTTAGGAGGCGTGGTCAAATATTGGAAAAATTGTCTAGTGCCGAGTTGCCTTGTTTAAATATTTATCAAATTCAAACGGAATGCACCAAAATCTCAAAAATTTACATTCTTGTATAGTTTTGTATGGTCTATCGACCAACATTTTTTTATTTTTTTTTGGAAAATTTTCAGAATCTGTTCTGCAATTCTCCATTTTTTAACTGAATTTTTATTTAGTTCGGTTTGAGTCCATATTAATTATTTCTGAGAAAAAAGATCTGAAAAAAATTAAGTGACAACACATGCTAAGTGGAGATGCCACCCTTCCATCATCAGCACTCCTTCGATTGCCACACACTTTATGTTTGTCAGATTAAAATTAGCCATTTAAATGAAACTTTTGAACAAATTAAATATCGGAATTACTCCTCTTTGTGTTGAATAACCCGTATTCACCATCATTCGTGTTGTATTCATTTGGCAGAAACTTAATCAATCTTAACTTTTAACAGAGTTGTGTTTTCCCATTGTTAACCCTTAACAGGACTTTTCAAGTCTTGAAAAATGTCCGTTAGGTTTGAATTTTTGTTTCATATTTCTAATTCTTAGAAATATTACTAAATTGCAATGTACCTTATGAGTTGTGTAGTAATTGTGTTTATATATTGTTGGACTGTATATTTTATAACTGAATTTCTATTTAGTTCAGTTTATATATATATATATATGTTCCCGAAGCTCCTATAAGGAGCATAGGGCCCCAACAAAATCTCTCCATTTTGATCTGTCCATCGCAATATTTTTCACTTCGCTCCAACTGGTGTTCAGAGTTGTTGCTTCAGCTATGACTTGTCGTCTCCATGTATGGGCTGGACGTCCTCTTCTACGACTACCTTGTGGATTCCACTCTATGGCACTTTTAGCAATGTCTGGATGGGCTTTTCTTATTGTATGACCTATCCAGTTCCACTTTCGTCTACGTACTTCAATGGTTATAGGAGATTGCTGCGTTTCGAACCACAGCCTCTCATTGGTTATCCTTTGCGGCCAATACACCCGAAGTATTTTTCTCAGACATCGGTTTATAAATACTTGCATTGCCTGAATGTCTGGGGGGGCCGCATTCCATGTTTCGCAGCCGTACAACAAAGTAGAACGAACATTCGAGTTGAACAGTTTAATTTTGATACCGCGAGAGAGTGTGGATGATTTCCATACGTAATTGAGTTGGCCGAAAGTTTGGGATGCTTTTTTAATACGGTGAGAGACAACTGGCGCCCGAGCCGCCAGTTGTTGTTAATATAGAGCCAAGATAACAGAAAGATTCTACATCTTCTAGTATATCATTACCAATTGTAAATCTGCTGTTGTTTTCAGCGTTTATTCTCATCACCTTGGACTTCCTAATGTTTATTTTAAGGCCTGCATTTGAGGCCATGTCTGACAATAGCTGTAACTTTGATTGCATATCAGAGAATCGATAAGAGAGAAGGCAAATGTCATCAGCATATTCTAAGTCCTCTAATCTTCCATTAAGTCCCCAAGAGATACCTCTATCGTCTACCATACATTGTTTCATGACAATATCCAATACGATGTTGAATAAGAGTGGAGACATTACGCAACCTTGGCGAACTCCCGTTCCAACTTTAACCCTCCTGCTTAACTTGCCTTCATGCACAATGCGGCAACTGGCATCAGCGTATAGGCTCTTTATAAGGTCAATTAATTTGAGAGGGACACCCTTGCACTGTAAGGCTATCCAAATAACGTTGTGGTTTAGAGTATCGAAAGCTTTCTCAAAATCAATAAATACCAGATATAGTGGGGAACGCCATTCGACCGACTGTTCCACTATAATTCTGAGTGTGTTTACATGGTCAACACACGATTTGTTTGGACGAAAGCCAGCTTGTTGACATCTGAGTTGAGGTGTCAGTACGTCTGAGATTCTTGACGTAATTATGTGGGTTATTATTTTGTTGACCATACTCAGCAACGTTATGCCCCGCCAGTTATTACGGCAAGTTAGATTACCCTTTTTCGGAATGTTGATGATCATGCCTTCCTTAAGTTCGTTAGGAACTCTTTCATTATGCCATATGTCATCTACTAAGGGCAAAATAAGCTGTGCACAGGAAGAGGGATCTGTTTTGAGAAGTTCTGGGGAGATGTTGTCGGGTCCAGGGCTTTTATTATTCTTAAGCATTTTTATAGCTGAAATCAGCTCAGAAATAGATGGAGTTGTGAAGGGAATGTTTGCAGTATAATTATGGTTATCGCAATTGCATATGGTCTCATCTCCATTAGGTCCCGGAGTAAGGATTGAGGAGTAGTGGTCGGCCCAAAGATCTAGCTGTTCGTCTTTCGATGTTATAAGTATGCCGTCATTGTTTTGTATAGGCTTTCCTGTTACAGTGGCTTTATTACTAAGCTTTTTGATGAGCTTATAAAGATCTCCAGAACGATTTGTATCCGCTGCAGCTTGAGCTTCTAACGCTATTCCGTTCGTCCAAGCACGTTTGTCATTGCGGGCATTTCCCTTAACAAGACGGTCTATAGCAGTGTGTTGTGATCGTAGATTTCCTTTCTCGTTTCTGGTTTTGGCGGTGTTAATAGCTGCTTTAATTAGTTTTCTTTCCTTAATCAAGGACCAAGTGTCGTCAGATAACCAATGTTTACGTCTTTGTTCCTTGAAGCCTATGTGTTTCTTAGCAGCTTCAGTTATTACCTTCTTGATAGTATTCCAATCTTTTCGCTGTTCATATGACGTTGTTCTAACGGCTTGTTGCAGTTCATGAGTGTAATTTGCAGCCACTGAGGGATCTCTTAGTTTAAGTATGTTGAACTTTTTCTGAAGCGATGGATTTGCCTTATTGATTGCCGCCAGTTTTATACGCATACTTCCAACAAGCAGGTGGTGGTCGCTTGCAACATCCGCCCCTCTTTTGCAACGGACATCTAACAGAGACCCGCGCCATTTTCGGCTGATAGTAATGTGGTCGATTTGGTTTTCTGTTATATGGTCCGATGATACCCATGTGGTCTTGTGTACGTTTTTATGTGGGAACAGAGACCCACCTATCACTAGGTTGTTTGCAGCAGTTAAAGTCTCCCATAACAATCAATATATCACCGGTGTTTGATGATGATTTTGCACGATCGAGAAGGCTGTAAAAATCTTCTTTGGCGGAATAATCTGAAACTTCTGTAGGTGCATAACACTGTATGCAAGTTACATTACGTGCACGGGTTCTTAACCTTACAGAAATTATTCTGTCCGAGTAAGGCTTCCAGCCTATGACTGCATTATGCGCTTCTCTCGAAAGTAGAATGCCAACTCCAGAGGATTTTGGCTCATTGGCTGGCTTTCCTGAATAAAGGAGATGATGTCCGTCGGCGGTTGATATTTCACCAGATTCTGGCCAGCGTACCTCACTTAGGCCCAAAAAAAGAAGTTTGTAGTTTTCAAATTCATTACACAGTTGTTCTAAACGCGATGGTTCAGACAGCGTCCTAACATTCCAGGTTCCAAATCGTGTCCGTTTTTTCATGCTAAAGGTTGTCATCAGTAAATCAGATCGTTTTTGGTTTAATATAGTTGAGGTTTCATTAATAAGGGTTGTTTAGGATGTGGTAGCTTATTGGGCTTCCGCATCCGATCCTGGTGCTGGGGCTGCCAGCAACCTCCAGGCAGGCAATTTGTAAAGTTTTTCAAAGGCAGAGATTATCCGCGTTTCTTCTACTTCCTGAGACGCCCCTTACGATCGATCAGGATACTTTACAGAAACTAAGTTTCAGAAATTCTTCCTACTGACCTGAGAAGTCTTTCGATCATTCAGGTTACTTAGCTGCCTTCTCACTCTAGCTAGTCTTTGAACGGGTGTTCCAAAGCCATTGCCCGGGGAATACCTGGTGTAAACCGGAGGTAGTGAGCTGCTTTGACTGTGTAGCAAAGGAATCATCCTTGGCCACTCCCAAGTAGTGCCTACGGTCAGTACCGTAGTACCGGGAATACCGGTATTCCCGGTTCTCGGTATTCCCGGGAATTGGTACCGGTTTTCCGGTTCTTAATTCATTCCCGGTATTCCCGAGAATACCGGTATTCCCGGTTCCGGTTCTGACGGTATTCCCGGGACTACCGGTATGTATAATTTGTACAATTAAAATTTTTTCTTTGCTTTTACCCAAAAAAATACAAAACTTATGAAAAATACCATTTCCATTTTTTTTTCTTAATTTAAGAAAAAATAGTTACATGTTTTTCAAATAATTTTACAAACACAACTAAATATGTCTGAAGCACTGATTAAATAGTGTAATTTAAATATTTTATGGTTTAGTAATTTTTTGGTTTTTGAGAACCGGTACCAGGATCAGAACCGGGAATACCGGTATTCCCGGGAATATAACTAGAACCGGGAAACCGGTACCAGAACCGGGAATACAGGTATTCCCGGGAATACCGAGAACCGGGAAATGGGGGGCACTACTCCCAAGTGAGTGGCAATCAAGAACTTTCCACCTTTACTTGTCACAGTCCATCCCCCATATATTTAGTTCGGTTTGAGTCCATAATAATTATTTCTAAGAAATAATAATTGTTGTATAATGAGAAAATCTGAAAAAAATCAAGTGACAACGCAGGCAAAGTGGAGATGTCGACAGCTTTCGGAAGCTGCCACCCTTCCATCAGCACTCCTTCGATTGCCACACACTTAATGTGTGTCAGATTAAAAGTAGCCATTTATATGAAACTTTTGAACAAATTAGATACTGGAATTACTCGTCTTTGTGTTGAATAACCCGTATTCACCATCATTCGTGTTGTATTCATTTGGCATTTTTTTAAATGTCAATTTATCAAAATCCGGCCACTTTATTTTTTTTGAAAGTTAAGATGTTTGTCTATCCACACAAAAAAATTCAGACATGTGTTTTTCGTTTTTTTTTTCGAGAAAATCGCATTTGAATTTTGAATTTCATAACAATTTAGAAATTTGCTTGTATTTTCTGGTTTCCACATAGCGTTTGAGTAACATTTATGCAAATATTTAATACTCATTCGCCAAGTTAAAACAAGAAATTATGTGCAAGCAAATTACAAAATTATTATGAAATTTGGGATTTTCTCGACAAAAACGAAAAACCCTTGTCTGATTTTTTCAGAACAGGTTCTGAACATTTTTCAAAAAAGATCAAAAGTTATGAAAGATAATGTAAGGACACCTAGAAAATGTTGGTACATTCAACATAACCTAAAAATACAAAATGCCTTAATTCGGCTGCTGGTTGACACATGTAAACAGAATTGATAATCGAATGGTATTTAAACAAGTACAAACATATTTAAAAAAAAAAAAATTTTACCAACATTTTTTTTTGCGGATTTTTTTTTTTTCAAAAATTTTATTTAATTTTTTGTTTTTTATCAATACATTTGGCTTGGTCGTATTTACATTTTTTACCTGTTTTTTTTTTTAAGTTTAGATGTTTGTCTCTCCACACAAAAAAATTCTGGATAAAATTTTTCGTTTTTTTTCGACAAAATCACATTTGAATATTGGATTTCATAAAAATTCAGTAATTCTCTTGTATTTTATTGTGTCATCACCGCGTATGAGTAACGGATATTTGCGAAGCCAACGAATTTTCGTTACTCATACGCAGTGTTGACACAATAAAGTACAAGACAATTACAGAATTTTTATGAAATCCAACACTCAAATGCGATTTTCTCGAAAAATACATAAACTGCCCTCCTGATTTTTTTTTGTGGATAGACAAACATCTTAACTTTTTTTGAAAATTAAAAAAAGAAAATGTGGCCGGATTTTCGATTAATTGCTTTTTTAAAAAAAATCAAAAATTTAAAAACCAAACATGCAATTTTCTAAGCTTTGATATAGGGCTATCCAAATGGAAAATTTCAGAACAGGTTCTGAACCTTTATCAAAAAAGTTCAAAAGTTATGAAAGATAATGTAAGGACACCTCGAAAATGTTGGTACACTCAACATAACCTAAAAATACAAAATGCTTTAATTCGGCTGCTGGTTGAAACATGTGAACAGAAGTGATCACCGAATGGCATTTAAACAAGTACAAACATATTTTTTAACAAAAAAAAATCGCCGTTTTTTTTTACCAACATTTTTTTGCGTTTTTTTTTAATTTTTTTTTTTTCAAATAAACTTTTTTACATTGTGCAGGGTATCAATACATTCGGCATGGTGGAATTTTACTTTTTTACTTGTTTTTTTTTTTTTAAGTGTAGATGTTTGTCTATCCACACAAAAAAATTCAGGAGAACATTTTTCGTTAAATTGCATTTGAATATTGGATTTCATAAAAATTCTATACTTCTCTGTAATTCTCTTGTATTTTATTGTGTCATCACCGCGTATGAGTAACGAATATTTGCCTAGTCAACGAATTTTCGTTACTCATACGCAGTGTTGACACAATAAAGTACAATAGAATTATACAATTTTTATGAAATCCAATATTAAAATGCGATTTTCTCGAAAAATACAAAAACTGCCCTCCTGATTATTTTTGTGTGGATAAACAAACATCTTAACTTACAAAACAAACAAAAAAATTTTAAAAAAATATGGCCGGATTTTAAGAAAATAGCTTTTTTAAAAAAAAATCGAAAATTTAAAAACCAAACATGCAATTTTCTAAGCTATGATATAGGGCTATCCAAATGGAAAATTTCAGAACAGGTTCTGAACATTTTTCAAAAAAATTCAATAGTTCTGAAAGATACACCTGTCTTTACACCTCGAAAATATTGGTACATCCAACATAACCTAAAAATACAAAATGCTTTAATTCGGCTGCTGATTGACACATGTGAACAGAATTGATCACCGATTGGTATTTAAACAAGTACAAACATATTTTTATACAAAAATAACATTCACCGATATTTTTTTGCGGATTTATTTTTCAAAAAGTTTTTTTTTTTTTTTTTTCAAATAAACTTTTTTTTACATTGTGGAGGGTATCAATACTTTCGGCATGGTCGAATTTTACTTTTTTACTTGTTTTTTTTTTTTTTAAGTTTACATGTTTGTCTATCCACACAAAAAAATTCAGGAGGTCATTTTTCGTTTTTTTTTTTCGAGAAAATCGCATTTGAATATTGGATTTCATAAAAATTCTGTAACTCTCTGTAATTCTCTTGTATTTTATTGTGTCATCACCGCGTATGAGTAACGGATATTTGCGAAACCAACGAATTTTCGTTACTCATACGCAGTGTTGACACAAAGTACAAGAGAATTACATTAAAGAACAAGAGAATTACACTCTTTTTATGAAATCCAACATTCAAATGCGATTTTCTCGAAAAATGCATAAACTTCCCTTCTGATTGATTATACATATATGAAATACAATTGATAAATTCTGAAACACAATTGAAAATTTCTGAAATACACTTGATAATCTCTGAAATACAATTGATAAATTCTGAAACACAATTGATAAACCCTTAAATACAATTGATAAACTCTGAAATACAATTGAAAATTTCTGAAATACAATTGATATTTTCTGAAATACAATTGATAATTTCTGAAATACAATTGATAATTTCTGAAATACAATTGATAATTTCTGAAATACAATACAATGTAAGAAATTACAACTGTGTTAGAAAAAGTTAAAAATAGATTGATTTAGTTTGTGCTAAACGTAACATATGGGTAGTGAAATGTGATTAGAGTTTTTCTTTTCCCGGACTTTTTCATTTCCCGGGAAAGCGGGATTCATTTTTAAATTTCCCGGGATCCCGGGAATTCCCGCAAAAACTAAAAACCTAAATTTTTTGTCAAAAAAATATACAAAAACCTTATGAATGCGATTACACTATTTATAATGTTTATTAACACCATAAAAATCTTATTTAGTACATTTAAAACAAACAAAAAAAAAGAGGTTTCGAGAAAAAAAGAACAATTTTTGTTACCCAGCTTTTATAAAAAAAAAAAATGGCCCAAATATGTGAAATAGAAGTATTTTTAAGGGAATATGTTTCTTCTCATTGCTTTATCTGTTTTAATAATAAAAATTCATCATTTATTTCTCAGTAAGAAAATTTACCCCAAAAAATTATTTAAAAAAATTAAAAATTCTGGTTCTAAAAGAAAAAACCCGTTAATTCCAGAGTCATTCCTTACACATATTTTATATCAATTTATCGATTAAAAAAGAATAATGTTTAGAGACATAAATATTTTCTATAGAAACAAAAAATCATACCGCAAATTTTTATAATGCAGGTCTCAGAAAGAAAATTTCTCAGCTTCTAAAAAAAGTATCAGGTTCTGATAACACAGTGCAAAACCAAAATCGGAATGGGATAAAAACAAAAGCAAATAAAAGCATAACAAAACCCTGAGACTTTTTTTCGGTTCAGCGCTAGATTTTTTGTTTACACGCATTTGAAGTTGGTGAACTTTTATTATAATTATAATAATAATTGCTTGAAAATTGTATAGCGTATGATTAATTTTGTAATTACCTTTAAATAGCAATCGTACGCAATGGTGAACTGTGGATTATTTTTAATAATTTGGCTATTCAGTATGTAGGTACGGGACCGATTGCAGTATGTAGGTACGGGACCGATTGCAGGGTTTTATTTGCTTTTGATTTCATCCCATTCCGATTCGGAAAGTTCGATTATGTATCACAGTGTAATTATATCCTATCGAAGATTTATATATTGTGAGACTTTTTTCATTTCGTAAGTCTCAGATTTTATGACATTTTTTAGTTAGAAGGTCTCTCTTGGAATACTTTATAGGCCCTCCTTGGCCCTGCGTACGTTTCTGTCATCAATTGTCAAGAATTTTAATAAAATCTCTAAAAAATCACATACAAAATAATTAATAGAAGTCGAAAAATCAACAATTTCAAAGAAACTAAAATTCCCGGGAATTCCCCCTCCATTTCCCGGGATTTCGGGATTGAAAATTTACTGGAATTCCCGGGAAATCCCGTCCCGGGAATTCCCGTGAAAAACTCTAAATGTGATATAATTCCCGTCATCTTTTTCATCCTAATGTACGTACGTTTAAATAGCTGACTTTAATCTTACACAACTACAGTGACAATCAAAGAGTGCTGACGAAGGAAAGGTGGCTTCTTCAGAAAGCTATCGACATCTCCACTTAGCCTGTGTTGTCAATTAATTTTTTCAGATTTTCTCATTGTACAACAAAAGTAATTATTTCTCAGAAATAATTAATATGGACTCAAACCGAAATAAAGGAACACTTCAGTTATAAAATATAAAGTCCAACTATATATAAATCAGAATTAAAATACAATTGAAGGGCTTATTGTAAAAACTAGATAAGCAACATTTCATTTTTTGGTGGTTTTTGCCTTAAAACTTTTGAAGTTATATAGAAAATAGATCTTTTGAAGAACTTTCATACTTAAGATAATGTACGAAGGGTTTAAGAAAAAATTCTGCCAAAAATCTGTCAATGGAACATCAGTAGAAGGCAAAAAACACCAAAAAATTAAATGTTGCTTATCAAGTTCTTGCAGTAAGCCCTTCAATTGAAGGGCTTACTCCAAAAACTCGATAAGCAACATTTAATTTTTTGTTTTTTTTTTTTGCGTTCTACTGATGTTCTACTGACAGATTTGTGGCAGAAACCTGGCTGAAACCCTTCGTACAATTGTCCTAAGTATGAAAGTTCTACAAAAGTTATATTTTTTATATTATTTCAAAAGTTTTAAGGCAAAAACCACCATAAAATTAAATGTTGCTATAGAGTTTTTACAATAAGCCCTTCAGTTGATAATTTCTGAAATACAATTGATAATTTATGAAATACAATTTATAATTTCTGAAATACAATTGATAATTTCTGAAATACAATTGATAATTTCCGAAATACAATTGGAAATGGTGTAGTGTTATTAGTGGATTGTATAAAAACCACAGGTTTCCAGTCTTGCCAAAAATATCCATTTTCTAACAAAGTTATTTAATGTTAACTAGACCCTAATATAAAAACATAAAATATTTTAAAATTGTTGCACAGCAATTCCACATAAATCAGCTTAAATATATTAAAAAATTAAAAAGATGTAATTGTCAAAACAACTAGAAAATATGTACAGCATTTGTTGATAAAATTTATTATTGTATGAACAAAACGCATATGTTTGTAATTGCAACATTTTAGATGGGAATTTTAAATTAACACTAAAACAATTGTTTAAATGAAATCCATAATAATGAAAAAACACTACTCTTAAATTTTTTTTTGCACAGATTTCTATACTACATTTGCAAAAGCATTTTCGCTTAATAAACTGAAATCTGTCATCAGAAATATTTTATCAAATCAACTTATCAAGATACAGCGCCTTTTGTATTTTACGGTTAGAGTCCCTAAAACGAACTACCCAGCAGAAATAAATCGAGATTTTGGCGACACAGCATCTGTTTATAGCATACCGTAGCGCATCCAAAGAGCGCTCTTAGGGATGCAGTAAAAGGAAGGGGAAAAAATTTTAATTTTTTTTTAAGATTTTTTATATAAAACTTATAATGTGTAATTATTTTTTGATAAAATTTCACACTTGCTTTCCTTTTTAATATTTTTAACACTTTTTGAATAAAAAAACATGAGTTTTAGACAAAGACACATGATTTGACTGCATCATTATTGCGCATTAATCAGCGCTGCAAAGAGCGCTTCAATCATAGCATCTTTGACCGCTGTTCCCAAAAAAAATCCCATAAAAAATGTGAAAATGAAAATGTCCGATATTTTTTTGATGTTCACTTCCGATTTTTTTTTTTTCATTTTGTTTCACATAAATAAAGTTTTGTAAAGTAAAGCGAATGATTTTTTTTGTTATATTTTTTTAAATTTTAGTTATTTGATTTCAACTTTGAATTTACAACATCTTTATTCTGCTTAAATCAGCTCTACAAAGATACATGAATTCACTGCATCTTTAATCTGCTTAAATCAGCGCTAAAAAGATACATGAATTTACAGCATCTTTATTCTGCTTAAATCAGCGCTCTAAAGACACGTGATTTCAGTGCATCTAAAGAGCGCTGTTTCTGTGTATCCAACTAGCGCTCTAAAGTGGGACATCGCCTTAGGGAATCATGCATGAATTCAGCGCAATTGGATGCGCTCCTTTACTCAAGTTCCCCTTCCAAAAGCTGCTGAACGTTCAGCAAAATTTCTGCTGGGTAATGTGTTTCCGATGAGATATGTCCCTAATAAGTTGAAAAATTTAGAAGTAAATTTAATTTCCAAAAATTAAAGATATTTTTGGTATTCCTTTAACGGTTTCAAACATCCAGTTTTTAATGTTATTTTCAACACGATTTTAAATATCGGCTAATTTTTGCTAATGGATTTTTTTTAAACCCGACTGGTTAAATCAGAACATATCACTAAAATGCCTTTCACGTGACATATCAAATTTGGACTTATCGTTAAACTGTCCCAAAAAACTTATTCAGTGACCACACACAACCCAGCAGAAGTTTTGCTTACCTGACAGAAGCTTTTTGAAAGGAATCCGGAGTCAAGGAGCGCATCCAAACCACTTGAATTCATGTATGATTTCCTGAGGCGATGTTAGAGTTTAGAGCGCTAGTTGGTAGTAATGAAAAAGTGCTCTTAAGAAACAGTGAAATCATATTTCTTTTCAGTGTTTATATGGGCATTATTTCGTATAATATTTATTATCAAACAATTTTTATATATCTTAAGTTTTAGAAAAAAAATCATATTTGCCCCCTACTTTTACCCATTCGCGGCTACAAGGGGGGGGGGGGGGGGGGAAGATGAAAGTTTTTATGGGAAAAATTGTTATGAACGTGACAATTTTGGTACAAAAAAAATAACTTAGACTTTTCCTATAGGAAATTTTCGCAATGTAGGATATAATTTTTTTTTACATTTTTTTTGCGTTTTAAAATAGCAAGTATTTTAAAGCAAAAAAGTTTTGAAAAGTCCCGTTTACAAAAATGTTTGACATTTTTTTTTTTTTTTGCTGTTTTGAAGTCTTCATTAAAAATTCTATTGGGAATTTTTTTTTTTTTTTTTTAATTTCTAAGATCCGAAAAATGGTGGTCACTTTTGAATTAGTTTTTTGGAATTCCTGGACTTTCTAATTTACCGGGAAACGGGATTTTCATTATCAATATAAATCCTTAAGAAACATTAAAATTTTACAAAATTGTTGTTTAAATCTGTTTTATTAGAAATAAACAATATGGCCAAAGAAGAATAAAAAGTCTATTTTAAAAAAAGTTTTATTTTAAATTTAAAATTTTCTATACATTTTTTAAGTTTATTTTATTTTTCTGTGGTAAAGCTGTATGTGTACAACTAATAAAAACACAAAAAAAAAGCAATTTAAAGTAACATTAATGTAAATGAAGTACGAGTGACAAATTAAAAAAAAAAATTAAAAATTTTTGCGTTTTTGGAGTTTGAAGCTAGGAAGCTGTTTGGAGCTTCCAAGCTCCAAACAGTTCATTCACTAAAATACACAGAATTTTTCGTATCAAAACTTTCTTTATTTTTTTATGATTCTACTTAATTCTAATTACCAAAAACGTGAGAGTGTTAGTGATTCTGCTGACATATATGCGTGTATTAGTTAAGTTTTGGAGAATTCATCCCAATTCCCATATTAAACGTCTTTTATAGTGTCTTTGTTTTTGAGTAAAGAACTTGGATTTTCGAAAAAAAAAGTTTTTTGAGAAATTTTTGTAAAATTTTTTAAGTCCAGAACATTAAAAAAATGGAAAATTTCCAAGTACCGAAGATGGTTTTACAATTTTCGAGGTAACGGAGCAAAAATTTTTATTGCATTTAAGAGCAAAAAAAATCATTGGAAGCTTTAAGTCCCAGAAAAAGTTTTCTAAATCCCGGATACAATATTTATTTACAATATTTATTTGCGGTTTGAAGTAAAGAATTTCATTAAAAATGGTTAAGAAAAAATGTTTACAATTTCATTTGCTTTTAAAAATTATTGAATTATAGTAACCATGTTTTTCCACCAAGTCTTTAAATAATGATTCATGGTACAAAAAAAAATAACTTAGACTTTTCCTATAGGAAAACTTAATCAGAATCTGAGACTTTTTCTTTCGAAAAACTGCCTCAACATCAAAGACTTTTACTAAAACAAAAATGTCTAAGAATTTCAAAGTTTATCTATTGTAAAAAGGTCTCAGAATTTTACACTTTTTTCTACGAATTTCAGACTTTTTCTATGGAAAAAATGTCTCTGAATTTGAGACTTTTTTATAGGAAAAATGTCTCACAATCTGACACTTTTCTTAAGGAAATATGTCTCAGAATCTGCTACTTTTCTTGTAGGAAAAATGTCTCAGAATCTGAGACTTTTTCTATAGGAAAAATATCTCTGAATCTGAGATTTTTTCTATAGGAAAAATGTCTCTGAATCTGAGACTTTTTATAGGAAAAATCTCTAAGAATCTGAGACTTTTTTTATAGGAAAAATGTCTCAGAATCTGAGACTATTTCTATAGGAAAAATTTCTCAGAATCTGAGACTTTTTCTATAGGAAAAATGTCTTAGAATCCGAAACTTTTTCTATGTAAAAACATCTCAGAATCGGAAGCTTTTAATAAGGAAAACTGTTTTAGAACCGGAATCCTTTTCTATAGGAAAAATATCTCAGAATCGTAGACTTTTTATATATGTATAAAAAACTCTTTAAGGACTTGAGACTTTTTTATGGGAAAGCGTTTTAGACTTTCTATGGGAAAGGGTCTCAGAATTTCAGGCTTTTTCCATAGGAAAACAGATTTAGAGTCTGAGACTTTTTCCTTTGAAAAAAGTTCTCAGTATCTAAAGTTTTTCTTTACGAAACTAATCTAACATTCTAATTCAATTTCTATAGGAAAAAATATCTCAAAAATGCTTCAGAGTATGAGACAGATAAAGTATAAGGTTTAAGAATCGGAGACTTTTTCTCTGAAAAATAGCTCTTACATCCAAAAATTTTTCTATAGAAAAAAAATCTTAGATTCTGAGAAATTTTTCGTTAAGAAATATTTTGATTGAAAAATCGGCTGCAAAAATTACTAAGTTTTATGATTTTTTAGTGTTCGCAAACTTTTTTTGCCTGTCCGACAATGGTCAATTGAGTATTTTTTTATTTTTAGGAAAAAAAAATTCCCCTCCCAAACTCTAAAGCTATCCCGCTACTTTTTTTAATAGATGAGCTTCATTATGCTACAAAAAGAAGCTTTGCTGCCAAAATCTAGATTTATTTTTGCTGGGAATGGGACAGAACCTACTCAAAGTCCCGAACAAAAACATTTGCTAAATCCCAGACACATTTTATTTGTGTGTTGTACACTTAAAAAAAAAAAACTTTTCAAATAACAAGAAAAAGTGTCCTTGTGCTTTAACAATTTTTTTTGCAATATTTTTTGTTAATGTAGAAATTAAAAAAAAAAAATATCTAGTGAAATTACGAGAACTTCTTGTAAGTTACAAAATTGCTTGTCACTTTTACTAGGAAATTTTACTAATAAAATAGGAGGAAAAGAAATCTAATAAAGTCACGAGACCTCCTCGTAAGTTTTATCGCGATGAAAAAGTTGCAAATTTACAATTTTATTGGTTAAATTCTTGTAAAAATACAAAAAAAAAACTTGTTGTTTTTACTAGAACTCGTTAAATAGGCGGTAGCAAAAAAAGTTACAAGCTCTTCTTGTCATTTTACAAGTTTTTTTTAGTGTAATAAAAAATTTCATGAAAAATTATTTTAGAAATTTTTTTTTCATAAATTCCAAAAATTGTTTGCAAATTTTCGCAATGTAGGATATAATTTTTTTTTACATTTTTTTTGCGTTTTAAAATAGCAAGTATTTTAAAGCAAAAAAGTTTTGAAAAGTCCCGTTTACAAAAATGTTTGACATTTTTTTTTTTGCTGTTTTGAAGTCTTCATTAAAAATTCTATTGGGAATTTATTTTTTTTTTTTTTTAATTTCTAAGATCCGAAAAATGGTGGTCACTTTTGAATTAGTTTTTGGGAATTCCTGGACTTTCTAATTTACCGGGAAACGGGATTTTCATTATCAATATAAATCCTTAAGAAACATTAAAATTTTACAAAATTGTTGTTTAAATCTGTTTTATTAGAAATAAACAATATGGCCAAAGAAGAATAAAAAGTCTATTTTAAAAAAAGTTTTATTTTAAATTTAAAATTTTCTATACATTTTTTGAAAGTCGATTTTAAAAACAAACACAATGGAAGTAAAAATAAAAGTCGGTTTTAAGTTCATTTTATTTTTCTGTGGTAAGGCTGTATGTGTACAACTAATAAAAACACAAAATAGCAATTTAAAGTAACATTAATTTAAATGAAGTACGAGAGACAAATTAAAAAAAAAATTGAAATATTTTGCGTTTTTGGAGTTTGGAGCTTGGAAGCTGTTTGGTGCTTCCAAGCTCCAAACAGTTCATTCACTAAAATACACAGAATTTTTCGTATCAAAACTTTCTTTATTTTTTTATGATTCTACTTAATTCTAATTACCAAAAACGTGAGAGTGTTAGTGATTCTGCTGACATATATGCGTGTATTAGTTAAGTTTTGGAGAATTCATCCCAATTCCCATATTAAACGTCTTTTATAGTGTCTTTGTTTTTGAGTAAAGAACTTGGATTTTCGAAAAAAAAAAGTTTTTTGAGAAATTTTTGTAAAATTTTTTAAGTCCAGAACATTAAAAAAAAAATGGAAAATTTCCAAGTACCGAAGATGGTTTTACAATTTTCGAGGTAACGGAGCAAAAATTTTTATTGCATTTAAGAGCAAAAAAAATCATTGAAAGCTTTAAGTCCCAGAAAAAGTTTTCTAAATCCCGGATACAATATTTATTTACAATATTTATTTGCGGTTTGAAGTAAAGAATTTCATTAAAAATGGTTAAGAAAAAATGTTTACAATTTCATTTGCTTTTAAAAATTATTGAATTATAGTAACCATGTTTTTCCACCAAGTCTTTAAATAATGATTCTTGACCTAGATCCCAAACTCTTTCTCAAACTCTTCTTTTAGATATTTTTCTGAAGATGCTGTCGAATTTAGACCTTTCATGGACCTATCACTTTTCATGTATAGAAATTTTAGCTTAAAAAATATTTCAAAGTTTTTGTTATGAAATTAGCTTTAGAATTTCGAAAGTTTTGGTATTGTGTCTGGGTTATAATAGGTGCATCGGTAAAGGGTATGCATCCTGGACCTAGTTAAAAAAAGTTTAAAAAGACACAAAAAAAAATCCAATGAACGACTTTAATAGTATTTATGAACAAATTCATACAATTTATAAACTTTTTCATAATACTTATAAACGTATTCATAGTATTATGAATAAATCATAACATATCATAACATGTGAAATTTAAGAACTATTTAACATTTTTCATAAATACTATGAAAAATTTTATAAGTATTATAAAAAAGTTAATAAATTCTATGAATTTGTTCACAAATACTATGAAAGTCGTTCATTGGGAACTTTTTTTTTTTGTGTATATTTTTGAGTGTACGTAACATTCTTATTTTAAAATTGTATTTTTAACCAGCTACAAAATTGTGATTCAGTCAAATTTATATTATTTTTTAGCTTTAAGTACACGTATAATACTTGTGTAATAGTAGTTATACAACCATATTACTTTGCCACATGCACTCGTGTATGTTTTATTCGCACTCTTATGCGTGCTTTATTGAATTTTCTGGTTGTAATGCAATAAAAATTCCATGCTTTTCGTTTTAATATAGGAAATTTTTAATTTTAGAGCAAATCGTGACATTTTTGTAGTACAATTATTTAATAAAATGGTAAAATGTTAGTGTCGTTTTAAAAGGGAATAATTTATGTATTTTAACGTACTTGATGTATTGCATTGAATTAACACATATCCCTACCCTCATAATCATGAACTAAAATTAATGAAAACCTTTTTTTTAAACTTTTGCATTCGGAAAAGCCATTTTTATATCGTCGAACTATATTCAATAAATGCCAACTCTAAAAAGCTTACTTTTCAGGAGAGCTAAAAAACTAGTTATTTCGCATATTATTGCAAAAATAATCAATGTACCTTCCACAAGATGGTTTAAATATTCTAAACAATTTTTACCTATGCAAAAAATTTCATATTTTGCACTTGTTTGCGTATTTTTTCAGAGATGGCATTTATTACTATATCAAAAAACAAATATTTTTTTAGAGTTGGCATATTTTGTCGGAAAATAAAAATAACTTTTTTTTTAAATATTTTTATTATTTTTTTTGTGTTTGGTTTTTGTTATCTTTGCAGTGTAATTGCAAAAACTGAAAAAAATTGAAAATCTTTCCATATTTTTAAAAGTTACTAGCTCCGAAAGCCTTTTAATCTCGGGGTGGTCATCTTTGGCACTCTGTAACTCACGCTGTATTGTAGTAGGCTCACTCCATGCTTGCTAGTTTGAAAGCTTATGTCATTGACTGTATTTGCCCCACTCATAATGTTTCAATCTGATAAATAGTTTGAAAGTTACATGTACAATAAGCAATTTTTTTTTGCAACCACTATTTACCGAACTTTTCAAAATGGCAATATCTCGAAAACTAGCCATTAGATATCAAAATCATTACCGGATTCGTGTTCAGCATGGCAAATGCAATGGGATGTGAGGTATAATATTTTAAAAAATTTTTTGAAAAATTTTTGGAAATTTACAATAGGAGTTGGCATTTATTTTCACCAAAAAAATATCTACTTTAAGATAGCAGAATAACAAAAATGGATGTAAAACGACAACAAATTATTTTTTTGCGCTGAAATTTTTATCACAGAAGGGTATTTGCCATCGGAAACTGATTTCAATCAAATTTGAGTTGGCATATTTTGAATATAGGTTCACGATATGTAGAATAAATTTTTGAGAATATGAAACAGTTTTTTAATATTTCTAAATCTTAAAATTTTTCGGTAGAGAAAAAGTCTTAGAGTTTCATAACTTTTCTTAGAATTAGAATTTTTTCATTGGTTGAAAAGCTATTTAGTCGTTTTTTTTAGTTACAAAAGTGAACTACACTGATAGAAATGTGTACATGACAATAATGAAAATCTACATTAATGTTATGAAAAATGGCGTTAAAAAGGAACCTATGTAGGGTTTCATTAAATTAATGAAATAGGCACCATAAAATGTAATTGCAAGAACAAGTTTCATTAAATTAATGAAAATTGTTCATACAAAATATAAATTGTATTAATGAAAATTTTGCATTACTTTAATGAAAAAAGTATTTAATTCTTATGAAATACTTTCATTGAATAAATCCTACTTTTTATTTTTGAAATGAAATACTTTCATTCAATAAATGCTACTTTTATTTTTAAAATTAAATATATTTATGAAATTGTTAAGATCTTTTTATAAAATTAAAAATAATAAAAATGGTTTTCACTTTGTTTTCTCGCACAAAATTTTACTCCAACCTTAAATTGTAATACGTAATTAAAACCACGAACTAATATAAGAATTTAGTAAATATAAAAATAATAATTTACTTTTTTTTCAAATTTCATAAAAAAGTCTGAAAAAATCACAAAATCACCAAGTAAAAAAGAACACTTTCACATATTTTTTATTTTATCTATAGACTAGCTTACCATCCCGGTACTTCGTTACCGGTGGTATTGAATACCGGATAATAGAAAGGTCAAGATTACTCTATCGATTTCAAAAAATTCCCCTACATAGTCCTTGTTTAGTTTACTTGTGGACGTTTAAGTCTTTCATAAAATAATATTTCAATGAATAATTTAAACAATAAAATTTGAATAACTTCGCTGGTACGCTATCATGTTCGTTCCGGTGAATAAAGATATTGACAATTTTCGAGCCCTAATTTCGGGTTTTTGGATTTTGAGTGAGTAAATATTTCAGTGAAAAGAGAAATTGGAACAAAAAAAAGTTTGAGTGAAAAAACATATAGAGAGAAAAAATATGGAGTAAAAAAAGTTAAATACGAAAAAATTGAGTAAAAAGTATCATTCCATATTGCTCCATTCCATTTGGTTCCCCGATCTACTCCATTTTATTTCCAATTCCATCTCCTTTCGTTCCATGTTAGTTTCATTCCTCTCCGTATAATATGCGTTAAAGACATAAAAAGTTCTATTGTCTTTATCTTATATATATTAAAAGTACCATTTTACACCACTGTTACCAGGTACCCCTTTTTATCCTAAAATTTTAAATTTCTCTTGGGTGTTTTTTCTGGGGATTTAAATTAAATTCCAAAAACTTTTTTTTTGTGGTAGGTGATCCTATATTTAAAATATATAAAGAATAACCAAATTTGCACTTTTTTATCCCCTTTACGATCGGTCGCGACCCTTAGAAACAGAGTTTCCAAAAATAACTTCTTCCAGCATTCAAAATTTCGGTGCCTAGAATCAATACTTCATAAAATATATAAAGTACCAAAAAACTCTTTTTTACACCTCTAGAAACGTATTTTTTAAAAAGTACTTTAGCAGAATGTTTTTTTCACCGAAGGCCCCTACATTCCAAAATTCAAGCTTCTAAGGTCATTATTATAGGAACAGAAAAAAAGTACCAAAAATAGACTTTCTTACCCCCGTTAGAAACGGAAATTTCAAAAAGTATCTCCGTAATGTTTTTTGCTTCATCGAAAAATCCTACATTCGATATTTCAATTTTCTAGGATCATTGTTTTAGCAAATATTAAAATTACAAAAAGGATTTTACATTCCCTATTTTAAGTTTCTAGAGCCATTACATCAGAAAATATCAAAAGTACCGAAAAAACAATTTTAGCCATTTTACCTCAAACCGTATTTTTTCCACAATGTTTTTTTACCGAATTCTACTACATTAAAAATTTTAAGATTCTACGACCATTTTTCCAGGAAATATTAAAAGTTTTTATGATTACTATTTCAGAAAATAAAAAAGTAACAAAGTGTACTTTCGTTACTTTTATAAGAGGTTCTTTATATTAAGGGTACTTTTTATTAAAGGTTCTCTTTATAAAAAGTTCTTTTATAAAAGGTACTTTTTTTAAAATGTACTTGTTATAATAGGTACTTTTTATAATAGGTACTTTTATAAAAGGTACTTTTTATAAAAGGTACTTTTTATAAAAGGTGCTTTTTATAAAAGGTACTTTTTATAAAAGATACTTTTTATAAAAGGTACTTTTAATAAAAGGTACTTTTTATAAAAGGTACTTTTATAAAATGTACTACTGTAAAAAGTACCAAAAGCACAGTTTTTTTACCCTTTTTACCCCCTTAGAATCAACATTGTCAAAAGTCCAGCCTTACAGGATCTGCATTCCGGGAGGTGAACATACAGTCCAAATTTCAAGTCTCTATGACCATTATTTCATGAGATATAAAAAGTACCAAAGGTACAGTTTTTTACCCTTTTTACCCCCTTAGAATCAACATTGGCAAAAATCCAGCCTTAGTGGATCTATATTCCGGGTGGTTAACCTACAGTCCAAATTTCAAGTCTCTAGCTTCAGCGGTTTGGGCTGGGCGATGATGAGTCAGTCAGTCAGTCAGTCAGTCAGTCAGTCACGTTACTCTTTTATATATATAGATTTCACTTAGTTTTCTCACACAAAATTTTACTATAACATTTACTTTAATACATACGTAAGTAAAACCACGAAGTAAAACAAAAAAAAAATAACGCTGTGATCAGCTGTTTTTTGCGCGGGTAAACTAACAGACTAAACAGACGCGACACGACAGGTGTCAAAAAACAGCAAATTTTGTAAATAAAACTTAATGAAATTTGTTAATGAAACTACGAAATCTAATGAATCAAAATTAATGAAAATCTTGCATTATATGTATGAAATTTCATTCAGCATATGAAATATTTAATTGTTGTAATGAAACAACGTTAATGAATTCCATTCATTAGCGATATGAAGCGTTTTTCTATCAGTGTAAAAAATGGAAAAAATTAACTAAATTGGAATGGAGCAATTTCTCAGAATTCAAGTCTTTACTAAGGAAAAAATATTTTAGGTTTTTTTATATTCTAGAAATTTTCCAATAGCAAAAAGAAAATATCTTAGCACCTGAAAAGTTTTATATGGGGAAAATTCTATAACTTAGAATTTTTCTATACTATAAATTTCTCTAAATATTACAATTTTAAGGTGGAAAATTGTCCCGGTATCTGACAATGAGACTTAGTAGACCCTTCAACTGCATATTGAGGTAGGGATGCCAAAATTCAAATCCCGGGATTCTGGATTTTAAAACCACAATCTCGGGATCCTGGGATTTCGGAATTTACAAAAAAATTACTTTTTTAACATTATCTTTTAAATAATTTTTTTTTTATAATTAATTTAATCATAATTTTTTTTACTAGTAATTGGTACAACATTTTTAGAAAGTTACTAACAAAATTTTTTAAAAATTACTGGAAAAAATTACTGGAAAAAAAAAAACCCATTGATCAAATTGTTTCATTATCGGAGAATTTTTGTATAGGAAATGTTCCAGCATTTCTTTATTTTGAAATATTTGGAATTTTTTTAAATATATCCCCCCAAACTCATGAACTAAATCAAACCTGTATTTATATAACAGTACATAAAATCGAAAAATAACATTAAAATAAAAAAATAATCTCAAACATCAATGCAAAATAGAGTGTCCCGAAAAAAAGCAACACAACAAAACTTTGGTAATGGGTGGTGATTATGTAACACATTACCGAGTAATGTATATACCTTATATGTAGCAGTTGAAAAATAATTATGTAATGTTTTATTCCACAATAAGGTCATCCACGCGAAATGTTTCATATGTCTTTCATAAATAAAAATTTTCTGAATTCGGGACACGCGCATACAAATGTTCAATATCCACCCACAAGAACGAAAGTATCTTATATTTTATATCATTTCTTTTGTTACTTTTTCAAAGTTTTTTTTCACATAGTATATTTTTTGCTCATTTTGATTTAACAACATTCAAACAATATGTTGTCCTTTCCTGCAACAACATTTACTCTATCATTTGAGATTGTTTAAAAAAAAATCGATTGCTTTTTTATATCCTTCTTTTACTTTTGTTAATAAAACAACGCTAATAAAGAAATAACATTGCCATTTCGTTCTTTTGACCACAAAATCCAGATTTCAAGCCATTTGTGTTTTTTTTTTGTCGTAACCAATTTCCATTAAAAAGTGTTTTGTAAAAATTATCAGGGCGTATAATAAAGTCAATAAAAATGTTAAAGAGAAACGAAGAAAAATATGCAAAGAGTAAATCAAAATATTAAAAAAAAAATATTTCTATTTATGATATTGTCATAATAGAGTATTTTTAATTTATTGCTTTAAAAAAGTTACTATCTCATAGTATGTCTGTACTGATCAGTTTCATCCCCACTAAAGGAATCTTCAGCAGACTTTAGAGAATCATCGTTGGTCAATCAAACATCAAACCAGACATAATATTTGATATATTTCCCAAGTTATATGAGAAGTACTATTATGAAGGTCCGAAATCTGTTTTCCAACAAAAATAACTCTTTTAAAGCAAAAATTGTATATATTAAATCACCGTCGGTAACTATTAATATATGTGTTGCTGTTATTTTACAATAACAACAGTGCCTAACCAAACAATAGTGTTGGTAGGATAAGTCGTACTAAACTTTGTGTTAAATGTTGTTTTTTTATTTTTAGTACCAAAAGGTACATAAAAATAAAATGTATTTATTCGGCCTTTATATATGTATATATATTCGATTAGAGTTTTATTCTAGTTCGAGGCCCAAAAATATTTCTATTTATGATATTGTCATAATAGAGTATTTTTAATTTATTGCTTTAAAAAAGTTACTATCTCATAGTATGTCTGTACTGATCAGTTTCATCCCCACTAAAGGAATCTTCAGCAGACTTTAGAGAATCATCGTTGGTCAATCAAACATCAAACCAGACATAATATTTGATATATTTCCCAAGTTATATGAGAAGTACTATTATGAAGGTCCGAAATCTGTTTTCCAACAAAAATAACTCTTTTAAAGCAAAAATTGTATATATTAAATCACCGTCGGTAACTATTAATATATGTGTTGCTGTTATTTTACAATAACAACAGTGCCTAACCAAACAATAGTGTTGGTAGGATAAGTCGTACTAAACTTTGTGTTAAATGTTGTTTTTTTATTTTTAGTACCAAAAGGTACATAAAAATAAAATGTATTTATTCGGCCTTTATATATGTATATATATTCGATTAGAGTTTTATTCTAGTTCGAGGCCCAAAAATATTTCTATTTATGATATTGTCATAATAGAGTATTTTTAATTTATTGCTTTAAAAAAGTTACTATCTCATAGTATGTCTGTACTGATCAGTTTCATCCCCACTAAAGGAATCTTCAGCAGACTTTAGAGAATCATCGTTGGTCAATCAAACATCAAACCAGACATAATATTTGATATATTTCCCAAGTTATATGAGAAGTACTATTATGAAGGTCCGAAATCTGTTTTCCAACAAAAATAACTCTTTTAAAGCAAAAATTGTATATATTAAATCACCGTCGGTAACTATTAATATATGTGTTGCTGTTATTTTACAATAACAACAGTGCCTAACCAAACAATAGTGTTGGTAGGATAAGTCGTACTAAACTTTGTGTTAAATGTTGTTTTTTTATTTTTAGTACCAAAAGGTACATAAAAATAAAATGTATTTATTCGGCCTTTATATATGTATATATATTCGATTAGAGTTTTATTCTAGTTCGAGGCCCAAAAATATTTCTATTTATGATATTGTCATAATAGAGTATTTTTAATTTATTGCTTTAAAAAAGTTACTATCTCATAGTATGTCTGTAAATAAATTAAAAATACTCTATTATGACAATATCATAAATAGAAATATTTTTGGGCCTCGAACTAGAATAAAACTCTAATCGAATATATATACATATATAAAGGCCGAATAAATACATTTTATTTTTATGTACCTTTTGGTACTAAAAATAAAAAAACAACATTTAACACAAAGTTTAGTACGACTTATCCTACCAACACTATTGTTTGGTTAGGCACTGTTGTTATTGTAAAATAACAGCAACACATATATTAATAGTTACCGACGGTGATTTAATATATACAATTTTTGCTTTAAAAGAGTTATTTTTGTTGGAAAACAGATTTCGGACCTTCATAATAGTACTTCTCATATAACTTGGGAAATATATCAAATATTATGTCTGGTTTGATGTTTGATTGACCAACGATGATTCTCTAAAGTCTGCTGAAGATTCCTTTAGTGGGGATGAAACTGATCAGTACAGACATACTATGAGATAGTAACTTTTTTAAAGCAATAAATTAAAAATACTCTATTATGACAATATCATAAATAGAAATATTTTTGGGCCTCGAACTAGAATAAAACTCTAATCGAATATATATACATATATAAAGGCCGAATAAATACATTTTATTTTTATGTACCTTTTGGTACTAAAAATAAAAAAACAACATTTAACACAAAGTTTAGTACGACTTATCCTACCAACACTATTGTTTGGTTAGGCACTGTTGTTATTGTAAAATAACAGCAACACATATATTAATAGTTACCGACGGTGATTTAATATATACAATTTTTGCTTTAAAAGAGTTATTTTTGTTGGAAAACAGATTTCGGACCTTCATAATAGTACTTCTCATATAACTTGGGAAATATATCAAATATTATGTCTGGTTTGATGTTTGATTGACCAACGATGATTCTCTAAAGTCTGCTGAAGATTCCTTTAGTGGGGATGAAACTGATCAGTACAGACATACTATGAGATAGTAACTTTTTTAAAGCAATAAATTAAAAATACTCTATTATGACAATATCATAAATAGAAATATTTTTGGGCCTCGAACTAGAATAAAACTCTAATCGAATATATATACATATATAAAGGCCGAATAAATACATTTTATTTTTATGTACCTTTTGGTACTAAAAATAAAAAAAACAACATTTATTAAAAAAAAAAAAAAAAAAACTTTAATGGATAGCGGTCATTCAACGAAGAAATTACAAATGAAGATTGAACTTTTATTAAGCAACATTCTTTGATATTTTCCAAAATAATTTAAATGAAATTATTAATGGTTTTTAAATTAAGGATTTGTAATTGGGGTTATTTTTTTTAACACCGCTGGAAAATATGTGTTGGGAAAAAGGATATTCCTCTAGGGGAGAAATATCCTTGATCTCTAAAGTTGATGATTTATTACTCACTTAGATTTATAATTTGCAGAACAATCGGAGTGTGAGTCATATCTTTCTTGTAAGAGATGGGTACACAAATGTAAAGTGGGATACCCCCTTAAGAAAGTTTAAATTTGCTTATGTATCTAGTATATTCGCGACTTCACTGCTATACATTAATATACTTAAGATCTATAAAATTCATAGATTCTGGATCTGCCTAGTAAATTTTTCTTGTACATACTGGTTTTTGTCATCTGAGGATTCCCCGAAATACTTAACATAAAGTTTACTTTTTAAATTGTTTAATATATAGGTTCCTTTTACTCCTACAAGGAGTGATAGTAGGCATATATCGTCTGCATAATCAAGGTCCTCTAATCTACCTTGAAATCCCCAGGTTATTCCTCTTCTGTATAGTGTAACCTTCTGCATAACTATGTCTAGGACGCAGTTAAACAACAGAGGAGATAATACGCAGCCTTGTCGTACTTCAGTATTGACAGAAATTTTGTTGCTTAGTTGGTTCTCATGTAAAATGCGGCAGGTGGCATTTGCATATAAACCCTTAATGAGGCATATTAATTTGTCAGGGACTCCTTTACATGCCAATGCATTCCATATCGCTGCTTGATTTAATGTATCAAAAGCTTTTTCAAAGTCTATGAATGTTAAATACAGAGGAGATCTCCACTCTACAGACTGTTCAACGATAACTTGTAACGACCCATCGCGACGGTCCATTCCTCCGGGGCGGCGCTACCTATAACTTCCGACCGTGCTCGGTCTTGGGCATGTTCTTGCCTCTTTGGAATGACACGAAGTCGCTACCAGAAATATTATTAGGTAGCAGGGAAAAAAAACCAAGGTAAAACCAAGTGCTAAGAAGATGTTACATAACATGATAAAAAAAATGGATGTTAGGTCTGGTGTTAAGACCACATCCGTCTATACCCGCCCACCATGCTGACCGTAGGGTATCTTCAAGTCAGCCCAAATTCCGAAACTAAAGCCTGACTTCACCTTTCCAAACAAAACATATTTAAATATTTACGAAAGTTATTTATTTAAAACATTTTTGAGAAAATTAAACAAGAATAAAGACCTTAAATATGGTCACTCTAATAATATTCACTATTACAAGGACAAAAAAAAAATAATCTAATTTTGAAACGGAAATTTAGAACAACACGAAAAGGATTAAGACTCTATCTGATTCAATTATCCACAACAAATAAACTATAAAGTGTTGGTATTCTCTGAATGCTCATGTTTGATCAGGTTGCGTGTTGTATATAGAAATAAAATCTGTATTTACTTACGTTTCATATGTCCTTCCTTGTCGACGAGCGCTAGAAGACTGAAGGCTTGCTGAAAATTCAAGTTTACTGGTTTTATGTTTATGTATGTGTTGGAGTGTGACAAAAAGTGAGGTGAGTTTGGCTGAACGAGAGAAACATAATGAGGTTGGAGAGTATGTGTGTATATTAGACTGTGGATGACTTAAATATTTAAAAGGAGTAAGATGAGAGAGAGAATGTTTGTGTACACGATTCATAGATGTATTATGCATTAAAGAATTAGGTGACCATATAAAATTTAAAAATTAATAAAAATTTACAACTCTTAATATTTAAAGTTAATTAGACTTTTAGAAAATAAACGTAAAGTTAACGAGCGGAGTTGGAATACTCAAATTAGAAACTTTTCCGTGAAAGTTGGAATTTTTATACCATACAATTCCGGCATATCAAAATTTTAACGATGGTCCCCTTATTTATTAATCAGAGTGTGTTGTAAAAGTGCTGAATATTTAAAGAATTTTAAAGTGTTAAACGATGTGGACAACTGGAAAATCTCCTTTCGCCATGTCTGGCTCAATATTTATAATTGTACTGCACTGTATACATCATTGATCAGATGTTTTGATTTCGTATTCTATTTAACCCAAAAGAGCGGAATTCTCAGATTACGGATGATGGTACATTATGCTTCAACTGAAATCCTTTTTACACAGGTAGCTTGCATTCTATGGGTTATTTGAAGATAACCAAAAAAGCCTAAAATTTATCAAAATTATCCCAATTACTATCCTCCTCTTACAAATTTCCTTTAAAACTATATTTACCTTGACGGCCCTTGATAACTATTCACAAATTCCAATTTCAAAAAAATTGTTCCTTTTTCTTCTCCAACTTTTTAAAAAAAAATATATATTTTACCAGCACAACAAAAAATTTTAACCAACTTCAATTCCAAAATTTAAATGACAATTTTTCCTATGAAAAATTTCAACAAAAAACCTCAAAGCAATTTCGATGAACAATATTTTCAAAAATATTTTGGTAAAGTAAATTTAATACACTCACAGCAAAATGTTTGTAAAGTCAAAATAAAACCTTGTGAGGGCAACCTCACAAACTCTTAAACTATTTACGTGGTCGACACAAGATTTCTGAGTACGGAAGCCGGCTTGTTCTTTTCTGAGTTGTGGCAAAATTACTGCAGCAAGTCTTCTATTTATTATATGAGCAATAACTTTGTTTACCATGCTATGTAGGGTAATGCCTCTCCAGTTTCGACGATCCGTTAAATCTCTTTTTTTTGGCAAGTTTACAATCACACCTTCTGATAGCTCCTCAGGGAGAATTTCATCGCACCAAAATTTGTTTACTATGGATGATAGTAACTTTGCACTGATTGTTGCATCTGCTGATAGAAGTTCGGGAGATATATTGTCAATGCCTGGTGATTTGTTATTTTTGAGAGATTTAATTGATTCTATTATTTCTGAAATGCTTGGACAATCAGTAGATATATTTGTGTTTTGTAAATGAGCTTCACAGTTGCATATCGCGTTTTGTGTAGGATGGGGTGAGGATAACATATTTATATAAAATTCCTCCCAAAGTTTAAGCTGCTGTTCTTTCGATGTAATAAGTTCTCCAACATCGTTCTTTACTGGTTTGCCAGAGGGTAGTTTGTTGTTTGTTAGCTTCTTTGCCGCACGATAAAGGTCTCTTCCACGATTTGTTTTTGCCGCTGCTTGGGCTTCTTTAGCGATGTTGTCTACCCATCTTCTTTTATCACGTCTGGCACTTCGTTTAACTTCACGGTTAAGATGATGATGCAATTGCATACTTAATTCTTTCTCCGAGCGCGTTCTACTTGAGTTGATTGCACCTTTAGCATCCTTTCTTTCCTTCACGAGCTTCCAGGTTTCATCACTTATCCACTCTTTGCGGATGTTACTTTTAAACCCAACGTGCATTTACGAAGATATTTCTCGTTTCATTCCAACTCACATTTTGGTTATCGGTGATTACTTGTAAAGAAGCTTTTAGTGAGTTTGAAAAGGAGTTGGCAACAGTTCCTTGTTTCAATTTATCAGTGTTGAATCTTTTCTGAGAGACTTGATTTTGTTTTTTGAGAGCCGCAACTTTGAGACGCAACGTCGCAATCACCAAATGGTGATCACTTGCCATATCGGCCCCTCTTTAATTGCGCACGTCATTTCTTGCTTATAGTAATGTGGTCAATCTGGTTCTCTGTGCGCTTATCATGTGATACCCATGTCACTTTGTGTATTCTAGGGTGAGGAAACAGAGTGCCACCAATAACGAGGCCATTTGTACTGCAGGTTTCCAATAGAAATTCACCATTTTCTGTCATTCGCCCCAAGCCGTGTTTTCCCATAGTGATCTCGGTATTTGTGTTTTCGGTTCCAACTTGTGCATTAAAATCTCCCATCATTATTATTTAATAAGAAATGTTAAAAAAAACTTCATTATAACTGTTTTTTTTATTCTTTAAAGTCTATTAAATTAATTATTTAGAGATAATCCTTTATAAATCATTAAAAAAAAGCTAATGAATTCGAATTTCTTTTATCAGGATTTGATTCGTAACTAGCATTTCCTTTCTTATTATAAACACAAAAATAAAAAAATACAACCAAACACAACGAAACGAAATAATCTGTTTTAAATAGATTAATTATTCCAAACCAAATTTGCATAAAAAATAATTTAATTAATGTAATTAAATACAAAAAAGAAAAACTTGACCACTAATTACAACTGCAAACAAATCACTTGTGCTTAATTTAATTTAGTATTATTTCTGAAGCTTAAACAAACTTAAATAAATAAAATATTTAATTATATATTTTTATTTTTAAAATAACACTGCGTGACAAAACTAACCACTATTTAGAAAACAAGAGGTACGACCATCATTTCAATATATTTCGGACATGCTGAATTGAATGGCGTACTCCGTTTTTCGATGTATGGTACAGTTTTCTTGTAAAATGTCATTAAAGATTGGCTGATTTTCAGCTGCTTTTTTAACAAAAAAATTACAAAGCTAATGATTTTTAAATTTTATGGCATGGAAAACAAAGATATAACTTGTGGCAATATTTCTAATATTAATTTGGTTTAAAGCTTTTCATCTACACTGATAGAAAAACGCTTCATATCACTAATGAATGGAATTCATTAACGTTGGTTCATTGCAACAATGAAATTTTTCATATGCTGAATGAAATTTCATACATATTGTGCAAGATATTCATTAATTTTGATTCATTAGATTTCGTAGTTTCATTAAAAAATTTCATTAAGTTTTGGTTACAAAATTTTCTGTTTTTTGACACTTGTCGTGTCGCGTCTGTTTAGTCTGTTAGTTGACGCGCGCAACAAACAGCTGATCAGAGCGTGATTTTTTCTAAGATTTTTTTTACGAAATTTAAAATGAAATATTGTTGATTAATTAAAAGTATTTATTAAACTCACGTTGTTTTGAATTATTTCGGGGTTTTATTTATGTATTAAAAGTAAACGTTATAGAAAAATTTTGTGTGAGAAAACTGAGTGAAATCTATAGATAAAATAAAAAATATGTGGAATTAACAATTTAACTTGGTTATTTTGTGATTTTTTCAGATTTTTTTACGAAATTTTAAATAAAAACTAAATTATTAATTAACAAATTTTTCTGATGTTTTATATTAGTTCGTGGTTTTAATTATGTATTACAAGTTAAGGTTGGAGTAAAATTTTGTGCGAGAAAACTAAATGAAAACAATTTTTTATTATTTTTAAATCTATAAAAACATCTTTACAATTTCATACATATACATATTTCATTTTAAAAATAAAAGTAACATTTATTCAATAAAAGTATTTCATTTCAAAAATAAAAAGTAGGATTTATTTAATGAAAGTATTTCATAAGAATTAAATACTTTTTTCATTAAAGTAATGAAACATTTTCGTAAAATACAATTTATATTTTGTATGAACAATTTTCATTAATTTAATGAAACATGTTCTTGCAATTACATTTTATGATACCCATTTCATTAATTCAATGAAACCCTACATAGGTTCCTTTTTAACGTCATTTTTCATAACATTAATGTAGATTTTCATTAATGTCATGTACAAATTTCTATCAGTGTAAAGCCCTTAAATTCGCGGATTTCTTAATTTTTTTAATTTTTCGCGAAATTAACCGCTAAATTTGTCTCTGATAAAAAACTTGCATTTTGTGGATCATAAAGGCGTCAATAACACTACGAATAGTGGACAAAAAACATCTATGTTATATGGACCATCATGATGAAAATCGCGAAAAACCGTTTTTTTGTATATGGCAACATCACTTTAGGAGATGATTTGGGGCTTCATATTTTAGTATATAATGCGGGAACCTCAAACAATGAACTGAACCAAAATTTGCCCAAAAAAGTTTTCATTTGCAAAAGTTAACTTAACAAAAACTATAATTATTGTATCGCAAACACTGAAATAATAGTTTTTGTTAAGATAAATTTTGCAAATGAAAACTTTTTTGGCCGAATTTTTGGTCAGTTAGTTGTTTAAGGTTTCCACATTATATACTAAAAGATGGAACCTTAAATCATCTCGTAAAGTGATGCTGGCATATACAAAAAAACGGTTTTTCGCAATTTTCATCATGATGGTCCATATAACATAGCTGTTTTTTGTCCACTATTCGTATTGTTAGGGATGCATTTTTGATTCATTAAAAGCAAGTTTTTTATCAAAGACCAATTTGGATGTTAATTCCGCGAAAACCTAAAAAAAAGGAAGAAATTCACGAATTTAAGGGCTTAAATTGAAAAGCTTTAAACCAAATTTGCATAAGAAATGTTGCTACAAGTCATATCTTTGTTTTCCATGTCATAAAATTTATAAACCATTTACTTTGCAAATTTTTTTGTTGAAAAACTGGCTCGAAATCATCAAGTCTTTAACGACATTTTGCAAGAAAACTGTACCATACATCGAAAAACGGAGTACGCCACACATTGGGAACTTTGTGTGAAAAAGGCGCGCATCGACGTTTTTTTGTTATAACTCTTGAACGGATAGCAATTTCACTACATTCTTTACCATTATAAAAACTGGAGACCTTAAGGAACTCACACATGTGGATTGGACATTTTTCGCATTTGTACCCTACACTTAAATTTAATGCAAAGTTGGTTAATTTATTCATATAAAGCAATAAAAGGGAGGTCAATTATTTAAAAAACTTTTTGATTTTAAGTGACAATAAGTATAACAGCTTTCTATTCAATACGAAGTGTTTCTTTCATATTTTGGTGCAGTCTACACCCTACATTAAAATAACCCGAAAAATTAACTGTTATTTATCTATTATCATTTTCGATTTTTTAAACAAAAATAATGTGGAAAATATAACAAAAGAAGCAACACACGGTAAATAAGCATTATTTGCAATAATTGTTAAGATATTTGGTAAAAAAAATATTACAAAAACACTACTCTATAATATATACATCCAACATTTCTGTATTTGGATTGGACTCAATCATAAACTTATTAAAAATATCTTGCAGGTTGTTTGTTTTAGAGTTTTGTCTGTTAAAGTTTCTTTTATAATTTTTAAAATGAATATGTGATCTTTTCATAGCCTCCTCCGATAATTGTCAAGATAAAACACAAGTATTTTTTTTATGTTACTTAATTAGTTAAGGACAATTTAATTATCAACGGACAATCACAATTCTTGTATAAATAACGTCATGAGCTAGAATTGTATGCATGGTGGGACTCATGGTCCACCAACCATACTTTTCAAATAATTATTTTGCAGTTTTATGTATGTATTTTCTAAACTTAACTAAATTATTTTTTTCATTTGCGTTGATACACAGAAGTATTATATCAACCCGCTTTATAATATCTTCTTTTATTCCTGTTATTTTGGCCGTAATTGCGGTCAAGAAAGCCTGTTAGTTACAAACATTAGGTGAAACTCCATTTGCCTTAATAAAGTATAGTAGGGTATCGAAATCAGTAATTATTGGAAACCGCGGTTAACTGCTAACAATATATATCATTTAAGTAAATTTTTGTAATAAAACGATTAATAGTAAATTATTTTTAAAAATAATCACTTTAAAAATATTTTTTTTTTTGTTAATAGACCCCACTTTAAACCTCATTCCAGGCCGCAGCTGCAACTGGCTGCAATAGTTTCTACACCAGGAGTATTAAGTAATACTTCTAGTTTATTGTGCAAAAAGAATCGCCATTCCCTTCCGTTCCCCACAAAAGTTGCAATCCAAAATATAAATAGTTTTTTTCTAATTTTTCAAAAATTTACACTTTTTGATGGCCTGTATTTCCTACTTAAAAAGAGTAATATTAAAAACCATAAAATGGGTAACAAAGGTAATAGTTAAAGCTACAATCTCTACTTAATTTCAGGAAAATCGCATCATTGGAAGTAGTTTAAAAAAATAAAATAAAAAAGGTCTTAAAAAAAAATTATTTTTTTCAAATTTTTGGGAAAAGTCCTTACTTTGAATTTATGTCCTGACCAAACAAAGCGATGGATTTTCTTTTTAAGAACGGTTTTCTTTCTCCTGGGGTGTATACTTAGCGAATATGAGCAATTTTTGAAAATAATTTAACATTTGTTTGTCTTTCAAATGCGCGTCTAGGATCCAATGTGCGCCATTCGAATCAGCATGTCCGAAATATATAGAAATGATGGTCGCAACTCTTGTTTATTTTTTAGTGTTCCGCAGTGTAATTGGTCATTGTTTTTTAGACAAATTTATTAGACTGGCCTTTATTTTGGACATTTACGAATTTTGTTACATCCACCAACTAGAATGCTTTCTTTAAACCTGGAACTTAAATACTTGAAATTTTAGTGTACAGCAACTGAGCCCATCTAAGTGTCAAATGAAGTATAATTATTCTTTATAATTTAATATAATAATATAATTATTCTTTATAATTTAAAAAAGTTTGTATTCGGCAAAAAATAACCGTCATCTACACCACACAAAAAAAGAAATATATGGGGCAAAACGCGTCAACGGTCCACACCAAAAAACCGATTTAGATATAATTTTTCCAAAATGTTAGGATAATACACGGTTTAGCTAAATAAAGGTTAAGTAAGATTGGACAACTGGTCGGCCATGTCAATAGTTTGACAATTTTCGGTGTTTTCTTCTAATTTTTATTATTTGCAATTTCACACACTTTTAGCAGAAACAATAACTTAATTTTTAAAGATTAACTAGCAAAAATTAATAATTTAAAAAAAAAACAAGTAAAAAAGTTAAATTCGTCCTTGCCGAATGTAGTTATACCCTCCACAATTTCAAAAAGATTATTGCAAAAAACTTTATTTAAAAGGAAATTACTTTTAAAAAAAAAAAAAAAAATTTGAAAAAAATTTACGCGAAAAAAAATTTTGGTAAAAAAAAAATCCACGATTTTTTTCTTTTTTTGTCAAAAAATATGTTCGTACTTGTTTAAATACCATTTGTGGTTCAATTATGTTCACATATGTCAACCAGAAGCCGAATTAGCGCATTTTGTATTTTTAGGTTATGTTGAATGTACTGAAATTTTTGAGGTGTGCTTACATTTTCGTTCATAACTTTTGAACCGCTGAACCGATATCGCTCAAATGCAATACCAAACTTCTCGGGAGAACTTCCAATATATATTTTAAGTTTCAGTCATCTCTGTGCAATATTTTGTCCGCGAGAGCATTTTCCACAGACAGACAGACGGACAGACGGACAGACGGACGGACGGACAGACGGACAGACGGACAGACGGACAGACGGACAGACGGACAGACGGACAGACGGACAGACGGACAGACGGACAGACGGACATCGCTAGAATGTCTTAAAATCGATCGGGCATCATGAATATATATACTTTATGGGGTCCCTGACCGATATTTCGATGAGTTACAAACGGAATGACAAACTTATATATACCCTCTATCACTAAGTGGAGGGTATAAAAAATAGAAAAATCAAACAATTTTCTTGTATTTTAAACAAATTTAAAAAAAAATAAATTGACATTTTCACAATTCCTTTTTGATTCGACATTTTATTTTTTTAGTACACACCGATTTCTATCGTTCTTCTCAATCCTCTATATATGTCATTCGTGGGATAATAGTAGGTAGTCTAAAGTTCAATTAAAAAAAAAATTATTGAAATATTTTTAGAGTTACAGAGATGGGAAGTTTTAATTTTTTTGCAAAGATCATATTTGGTTGAATTTTTATTGACACTTTGGTGCGATAAAAATTTATTTTTAAAAAACGATTTTTTAAGTATTTTTGACGACCTTTTCACTGGCATTGGTGGTTTTTCAAAAGAATATAAATTTGACCTTAAAATTCAAGGTCAAATTATAAAAAAATATTCTTATAGAGCGCCTATTTTGAGATTATTTTAACTAAGTTTATTAGAAAGCTTGACATTTTTTACATTAAAACACATTTTTAAAAAAATGGATCGAGAGTTCCTTATTGCGAAAATATTTTTTAAATTTATTTTTTACTTATAATACACGCGGTATTCGTACTTTTTAAGTGTTATTTTATACAAAAAAAAATTTTTTCGCAGGAAGGAACTCTCGATCAATATTTTGAAAGATGTTTTTATATGTAAAAAACGTCAAGCTTTCTAATACATTTAGTTAAAATAATCTGAAAATAAGCGCTTTATAAAATATTTTTTTTTAATAATTTGACCTTTAATTTTAAGGTCAAATTTATATTTTTTTAAAAAACCACCAACGCCATTGAAAAGGCCGTCAAAATTACTTAAAAAATCGTTTTTTTTCGCATCAAAGTGTCAATAAAAATTTAACCAAATATGTTCTTTGCGAAAAATTTAAAACTTCCCATCTCTGTAACTCTAAAAATATTTCAACAAATTTTTTTTTATTTGACCTTTAGATTACCTACTATTATCTTAACATTTTGGCAAAATTATACTTAAATCGGGTTTCGCCCCATATATGAACCAAAGTTTCAATTGTTTCCCAATATCCAAAGTCAGGCAAAACTGACGTAAAGTC
Organism: Pegoplata infirma; assembly: GCA_963921195.1. Lineage (NCBI taxonomy): Eukaryota > Metazoa > Arthropoda > Insecta > Diptera > Anthomyiidae > Pegoplata > Pegoplata infirma. Next base: position 71,163,541 of record OY992536.1, on the reverse strand, counting down.
ACCTACACCACACAGAAAAAATATATGAACCAACCAACCGATTAAAACTTATCTAATCTTAGCGACCCATTTTTCGGATCAGTACTGATCTTTCAAATCTCGGATCAGTTCTGATATTACTCGGATCAGTACTGATCTTTCAAATCTCGGATCAGTTGTGATATATAAGAATATATCTAAAAAAATTTTACTCAAGTACATACTTTGTGCGACAGCGTTATGTTAAATTTATTAGCGTTTTAGCAAAGTTAAAAGAACTCCAGAAGCAGTTACGACCACAAAGCTCTTAAAGAAAAATACCTATGTTTTATTTTAAGCAAAAAAAGTAAATTTTTACAAAGAATTTAAAAAAAAATTTTGATTTTGCAAAAAAAGGTCAAAAAGTCGATAGATTGATGAAATAGCTTTCTAAAATATTCTGAACAAATTTTGGTCAGAGCAATGGTTAATAAGTTAAATGGATGCCAAAAAACACCTGTTTGGCCAAAATGTAAAATTTTGACTTCTTTCACTTAGAGAATCCTTGACCGACCTTGTTGAAAAATTGTGTCTGAACAACTGTTCGAAAGGACTTAGCTTGTTGCAATATTAGTCAAAGCTTGTTCAAAAAGAAATTTCTGACACTGTGAGCCCTTGCTGATAAATTTCATTGATAAATAATTATTATGACGCTGTAAATATGCAACTAGAAATTTTAAAATATAAAAAAAGTTTAAACATTTCATACTTTTTTATTTATTATTTCATCTGACCCATTTAAAATGAATTAAGAAAGAATCAATTTATTTATTTTTTTAAATGTGATAATTTTTTTTTAATATAAAAATAAAAAGTTTCAAAAGAACACATCCAATAAAAGTCACTCCAATTAGCTTTTAACAAACAAGTTGTTGTTTCCCTCTATTAAATCATAATCTTTTTTAAATGTCCTTTATAATATTATTTCTTTTTCAATCAGTTGTACTGTGAATAGTCCTTCAAACCTTTATAAGTATTATTTTTTTTTTTCAATAATAAAAAATCTTACCCATAAGTATTTAAACTTTCTTTTCAAGTTATTATATAATTTTTTTCATTGAAAACCTTTCATAAATTTCATTTAATTCTTTTTTTTTTCAATAACAACCTCTGATTTGTATGTGTTCTGTTCTTCTCGTATCAATAGCCATAAATCGCAAAATAAACATTTCTGGCTTTTATACCAATTCAAATATTTACCTTGTGAAGTTTATGTATAGTGAAATTGATGTTTTTTCACATAGAAACCACAAGCATGGTGATATTCAAGCATATTGGATAAGTGTTTGTGTTTTTATACCCACCAACTGCAATACGGGGGTTAGGATGGCAGCGACATGTATAAGGGATTTTTTTTTTAATTGAATATCTCCTGGGCGGAATATTGTGCCACATGGTTTTAAACTGATGTAGAACAAATTTGAGCCAAATCGGAAAACCCGTGCCCAATTGAGATCAAAGTTCACAAGATAAAATAAAAAATTTCCATACAAGCCAAATTTTTTATTTTCGATTTATTTTTATTTTTTAATGTTATTAAGCTTTATTAGCTTACTAACGAAAAAAAAATTCCTTTATATCGAACACGTTTTTCAATCTCAAAAGGGACTCCGAAAAAAAAATCAGGCTGGTTGGAGTCTTACTGGTATTCTTAAAATTTTTGCTTTTTTTACCTTTGACAAGCAAATATTAACGATTTTTTGTCTTAGGTTTTCTTTGCTTATTTCTATTTTTCGGTGACATCTCATTTAAGGTATAAAATACGTCCCAAACTCTTTTTTTTTTTAGATTTTAACGACAATTTGATACCAAAACATAATGTCAAAAAAAAAAATCTATTTTAAAGAGCGACAACAAAACTTTAATGCATGCTTTTCAATACAAAAAAACTTTGTAAACATTTTTTTTCGTAGTCCCGTTTTGGAGTTTAAAAACTTGTCCCATCAAAAGGAAAGTTTTGCCGTTTAAAAGCTTATAAAGCTCACTAACATTCAAAAATAAAAAAAAAATAAAATCCAAAAAAAAATGTTTAGTTGCATGGAATTTTTTTAACTTGTTAACTTTAACCTCAATAGGGCACGGGTTAAAGTTATCCAATTTACACTCAAAAGAAAAGTTCTGATTAAAATTCGGAAAGATGACTTTCAATTTAATATATCATATTTTAAGCAGATTTTACTGCTGAAATTAATATTTTTACAAAATTGTTTGCTATTAAATTTCTGAAAACAATAGAAATTTTGTGGAACTTTTACTGATTCAGCTTGCTAAGTTTTACAAAGTTTTTGAGCAGATTTTTAGCAGATTATTTCAAACATCTACACTGTTGTCAATTAATTTTTTCAGATTTTTTCATTGCTTAACAAAACTTATTATTTCGCTGAAATATTTAATATAGTCTGTAACGACCTTTTCTGCCGGGGTATACTCAGCCTAAGTCCAGGGGTTCGTTACAAGAAATAATTACACGGATATTTTTTTCCTTTTAATATAAATCAGTTGTTTGAACAGAGTATGTTTATTTTTTTATTCTTTTATTTACAAAGTTTAATGTATAATTTATGTAAGTACATATATAGGTGCTGTGTTGTTCATTTGTTCCTCGTCCAGTGTATTCCTGATATCTACGGCTTCCAATGGGAATGATCGGGTTAAAGTTAATAATACCACCGTTGTTTGCTGCCAGATTACGTGAGTAGAATAATACGCTCGTGACTTGATATTTACTCCGGTCGTGACTCGCTTCCAGTGTCTACCCACTAAATAATTTGATTTGGCTCGTGACTTGAAAATCACTCCCGGGCTAAGCTACACATGAACTATCTTTAATGAGTATTAAAAATATCACTCCTTCGTGACTAGTGTAATCACTAGGGGGCTATTGTCTTCGTGACTTGTTAATCACTAAGTAAGTTATAGGGGTTACTAGGAAATGATTCCTTCGTGACTCGATAAATCACTTAGGAAAAAACTAATGATCTACGGGAGAGGTTACTCCGTCGTGACTAGTTGAATCACTTGGGAATCTAGTGTACTACGGGAGAGGTTATTCCGTCGTGACTAGTTGAATCACTTGGGAATCGAACGATCTACGGGATAGGTTATTCCGTCGTGACTAGTTGAATCACTTGGGAATCTAACGATCTACGAGATAGGTTATTCCGTCGTGACTAGTTGAATCACTTGGGAATCTAGTGTACTACGGGAGAGGTTATTCCGTCGTGACTAGTTGAATCACTTGGGAATCGAACGATCTACGGGATAGGTTATTCCGTCGTGACTAGTTGAATCACTTGGGAATCTAACGATCTACGAGATAGGTTATTCCGTCGTGACTAGTTGAATCACTTGGGAATCGAACGATCTACGGGATAGGTTATTCCGTCGTGACTAGTTGAATCACTTGGGAATCTAACGATCTACGGGTTTATATATATAAAAGTTAAATTGTTAGTGACTAGTAAATCACTTAAAAAAAAATATGTTGGGAAACTCTGCCTTACGTTGTTTGTGACTAGTAAATCACTGATTGGGAAACTCTGACTTACGTTGCTGTTATCTCCTTCGATGATATTCCAAGACTGCTCCCTGCTTTGTAATTTCCTCTGCTTTTATACTTTTCTGTTTCAAATTCAAACGCACAAGACAATGCATTTTGTTGTTGGGCTAACAGTGTTCAAATGTGCATAGAAATATTGTGTGTGTTTGTATGTATATCTGTTTGTATGTACATTCTTGGTTTAGTACAAGCAGTAAACAAATTCTTGATCTTAATTCTTTTGTATGTTGACTTATGCGTGACTATTTGTATGATTGAGTGTGCATGTACTCAAACAGGGTGTGACAATAAGTTTGACTATAAACTTGTCGTCACACTTCCCCCCTTCTTTGAGAAAAAAAAAAAACCAAAGTTGTTTTATTTTTTTTTTTTTTTTATAACTTGGATACCCTTATGCGGTAACGGACTCCATCATAAATTCTTTAACAACCTACCAAATCACTCCACATTAAAAGGTTTCAATTCCCCTATATGTGCCGTCCTTTTCCTTTTATCAACGGCGATCAGCTCCACGATAACTGGTGAAATAAATCCTTTAACCGTGTATGGTCCATCGAATTTTGGTGCTAACTTTGCGGCAAATCCATCCACAGCTTTTGACAAATGGTGTTGTTTTACGAATACTTGATCGCCTTTTTTCGGCTTCCATGATCGCCTACGGAGATTGTAATACCTTTTCTGGTCTTGTGCCGCCACTTCGAGGTTATGTCGGACCAATTTAAACACATCTTGTAAGATTTTTGCTCGCTCACTAGGTTCCTTAACCTCATTTCCCGTACCCGCTGTAACTTCATCGTATAAAGCCTTTGGCAATCGTGGTTCTCTACCCTGAATTATAAAACTTGGGGTATATCCTGTAGATTCCGAAACGCTTGAATTAATTGCCAACATTATTTCCGGCAGATATTCGTCCCATGTACGTTGGTTTTCGCCGGTATATTGTGCGATCATAGTTTTTATCGTCCGATTGCCACGTTCGGTGGGATTTTCTTGAGGCGTATATGGAGCGGTTAGTTGGTGTTGAATTCCCATTTCGCTTACAAATTTGATAAAAGACCTGCTTGTGTACTGAGAACCATTGTCGGTTATAAGCTTCTTGGGTACTCCAAAACGGCTTATAATCTTTTCACGTAATGCTTTTTTAACCGCCTCACTAGTAGCCTTTCTTAACGGTATAAGCTCAGTCCACTTAGAAAATTTGTCAAAAAACACAAGTAACATAGAATTTCCGTGTTTTGAACGCGGTAATGGACCTACAAAATCAGAACAGACGATTGCCCATGGTTCCTCGGGTATTTGGGTTAGCATCATCCCCGCAGGTTTTTGTTGGTTTGCTTTATATTGCTGGCATGACAAGCATTTTCTTACATATTTTGCAACGTCTTTGAACAACCCAGGCCAATAATACCGATTTGCCACCCGTGCTATGGTTTTTCTGATACCTAGGTGCCCTGCACTTGGGTCATCATGATTTTCTTTTAAGACCCTCTCACGTAAATACTTTGGAACACATAGTTTCCATGGAAGACACCCATCGGATTCGTCTTTGTTCGGAATGTGACGATATAATTGGTCATTCTCGATTACAAAATCGGTGAACTTTTCTGGGTTTTCTTGTACCTCTTTACGCTTCCTTTCCAGCCAGGCACATCTATCATTCATGTTTTTAATGGAGCTTGCACACATTTTATTCAAAGGTTCCCTTGACAGAGCATCAGCGACTACATTGCTTTTCCCTCTTCTGTACTCAATTTCGAAAGAGTATTGTTGTAATTCCAGCGCCCACCTGGCAACCCGCCCCGTGGGACTTTCAATGCTGTTTAGCCATTTCAGTGACAAATGGTCGGTGATTACTTTAAAATGATAACCTTCTAGATACGGTCGCATTTTCCGTATTCCCCAGATTATAGCCAGGCACTCTTTTTCTGTGGCCGAGTAGTTACACTCGGCATGATTTAACCGTCGGCTAGCATAGGCAATCACTCTTTCTTTTCCATCAATATCCTGTGTAAGCACTGCCCCTAGGCCGAAATCACTCGCATCTGTTTGTAGTACGAATTGCTTGCTAAAATCTGGACATGCTAAAACTGGTGCTTTGGTTAATCGCTCTTTTAATTTGTCGAACGCCTGTTGTTGATCATCGCCCCATTTCCATCTTTTACCTTTTTTTAACAGAGCCGTTATTGGTGCCACTAGTTTTGCGAAATCAGGTACAAATCTCCGATACCATGAAGCCACACCGAGTACCCTTCTTACCCCTTTCACATCTTTGGGAGGTAGCATCTCTTTTATCGCAGCTATTTTATCGGGGTCTGTATGAATACCCTCTTCTCCAATAACATGCCCCAGGTATTTTATTTTCTTTTGCATAAAAGAGCATTTTTCAGGGTTGATTTTTAAATTAGCCTTTCTGAGCCTATAGAAAACCTCACGCAAATTTGACATGTGTTGTTCTAGTGTCTTTCCAATCACTACTATGTCATCTAAATAGGCAAATGCGTGTGGTACCATTTCTGGTCCGATGATTTGATCTAGAGCACGTTGAAAAGTCGCTGGCGCTGAGTGTAGTCCAAACGGCATCACTTTCCATTGAAAAAGCCCGCGACCTGGTACGGTAAATGATGTAAATGGTCTACTTTTTTCCTCCATAGGTATTTGCCAGTAGCCATTTTTCAAATCAAGCGTGCTGAAATATTTAGAATCTCGTAACCGATCAAGAATTGAGTTGATTCTCGGTAGTGGATAAGCATCAGCTACCGATCTACTATTTAATTGGCGAAAGTCGCAACACAATCGCCACTTGCCATTTTTCTTTGGAGCTTATACGATTGGGGAACTATATGGACTGCATGATGGTTCGATACATTGATTTTTTAGCAACTCATCTACCAATTCGCTAATAATTTGTTGTTTGGCAGGGTTTGTGGGCATATACCTTTGTTTAAATGGTGTGTCGTCCTTCATTATTATTCGGTGTTCTGCTATGTTTGATGTACCAGTCATTACTTCAAATGGGGGAAGCTCAATTTTTAAAAACTCTTCCATAAGCAATTGTTCCGTTATAATTTGTGTTTCTGCACCTGTGTATCGTAAACTCCTATTTCTTGGTGTTGTTTCTTCATTACCCAACCGAAAAATGTGGCCGTCGAAATCAAAAGTAACTTCCATTTTTTTTAAGAAATCCATGCCCAGAATCATGTCATCTAGAACATTAGATAATATAAATAAAGGAATATTAACAGTCTTATTGCCAAAGTTAATGTCTACTACTATTGCCTCTTTAACTCTTGTGGTGGTACCGTCGGCTAAGGATAATCCGACGTCCAAACATATTCGTGACCTTTTTGCTAGCAGATTCTCTGCATATTTTACACTTATAAAGCTATTAGTTGCTCCAGTATCGATCAGCGCTGTAGCTTTCGTGTTACCAATCATTACCCTCGCAAACATATGACCTTGTGCAAGAAAGATATGATCTGAAGTCTCGATTGTGTTTAAGGGTTTCCTATATTGGACTCCACCACCCCTTATTGACGAAGCCCTTGAGCGTTTCCCGCTAATCTTCTGCAGCATTCTTTTGTACGTAAACCAGGTCTTCCACAGTCCCAACAAAATAGTACCGGTGTGTTTTGGCAGCCTCTGTATCCGTGGCCCTCTTGTCCACAACGTCGACAAGCCGTACGTGGGTTAATTGCTGTAACCATAGTGTTTAAATTACCATGGGGATTAGTATTATTTTGTGTTATTTGTGACTGTGTTTGTGGTGTTGGTATTGGTGCTGTATAAGCTGGCAGTATTGGTGTCGTATAAGCTGGTAGTATTGGTGTCAAGCGAGTTGGTAAAGCAGGTGTGTTGCGAACTGGTACCATCCGAGTTGGTAGTACGGCCATTTGTATGTCTTCAAAGTCTTCGGCAAGCTTGGTTAGTTCTCTTAGATTTTTAAACTCACTTCTTTTTATATACCACCTGTATGTGGGGTTGATATTTTCATACAGTCTTTCGAGTTTTTTTTCTTCACTGTAGCCAGCTTGTCGCATAATATTTTGTAGTGCCACCATATAAACTTTAAATACTTCATTGGGTTGTTGTAGTCGAGATCGTATTTTATCTTCTATTTTTTTAAAGTATCCCGTTGGAAGAAAATAAGCCAAAAATTCTTCTTTAAATGTCGCCCATGTTGTCCAATGACCATTGTTATTACGGAACCATGAGAGCGCTAAATCTTTTAGTAATTCTGCCATTGTACGAGGTAAACAATTTTTGTTAATCCTATATGCCTCGGCCAATTCTTCTACCCGCTCTAAAAACTCTAATGGGTCTTTACTTCCATCGTATCGGAATGACCATTTTCTGACTTTTTCGATAGCGTGTTCATGATCTTTGGCCTGTATACTTGTGTCCTCTTGTTGGGTCAGTTTTGTTTGCAACTCTTGTGCGAATAACGGATTTGTATGCAATTTATTATTTATTTCCATGCTATCTGGTTTGGAACTTGGATACATAGTAGAGGTATCACTTAACACGATATTTGGTAATGTAAAACCGAGTGTGTTTGTTTGGGGCAGTGTATCTGTTGCACATATTAAAGTCGACTCTTCTTGTTTAGCAGGTGATGTCACTTTTGCATATTTTTGTTCAAGAAGTTGTAATCTGCTCAGTATGGCGCTTGAGTGTTCATCGTACTTAATAAATTCTACCAGCTGTTTTCTAAGTTCGTCCACTGTGCCACTAGCTTCAGTACAAAATTCCTGCACATACGCGACCAGTTCTTCTTTACGTAAGCTATATACCCAATTTGTTTTCACCATTTTTTTTTTTTATTTAAACTGATATTTTGTGTTACTTTCTTGTTATAGAATTTGCTCGGGCGCCACTTGTAACGACCTTTTCTGCCGGGGTATACTCAGCCTAAGTCCAGGGGTTCGTTACAAGAAATAATTACACGGATATTTTTTTCCTTTTAATATAAATCAGTTGTTTGAACAGAGTATGTTTATTTTTTTATTCTTTTATTTACAAAGTTTAATGTATAATTTATGTAAGTACATATATAGGTGCTGTGTTGTTCATTTGTTCCTCGTCCAGTGTATTCCTGATATCTACGGCTTCCAATGGGAATGATCGGGTTAAAGTTAATAATACCACCGTTGTTTGCTGCCAGATTACGTGAGTAGAATAATACGCTCGTGACTTGATATTTACTCCGGTCGTGACTCGCTTCCAGTGTCTACCCACTAAATAATTTGATTTGGCTCGTGACTTGAAAATCACTCCCGGGCTAAGCTACACATGAACTATCTTTAATGAGTATTAAAAATATCACTCCTTCGTGACTAGTGTAATCACTAGGGGGCTATTGTCTTCGTGACTTGTTAATCACTAAGTAAGTTATAGGGGTACTAGGAAATGATTCCTTCGTGACTCGATAAATCACTTAGGAAAAAACTAATGATCTACGGGAGAGGTTACTCCGTCGTGACTAGTTGAATCACTTGGGAATCTAGTGTACTACGGGAGAGGTTATTCCGTCGTGACTAGTTGAATCACTTGGGAATCGAACGATCTACGGGATAGGTTATTCCGTCGTGACTAGTTGAATCACTTGGGAATCTAACGATCTACGAGATAGGTTATTCCGTCGTGACTAGTTGAATCACTTGGGAATCTAGTGTACTACGGGAGAGGTTATTCCGTCGTGACTAGTTGAATCACTTGGGAATCGAACGATCTACGGGATAGGTTATTCCGTCGTGACTAGTTGAATCACTTGGGAATCTAACGATCTACGAGATAGGTTATTCCGTCGTGACTAGTTGAATCACTTGGGAATCGAACGATCTACGGGATAGGTTATTCCGTCGTGACTAGTTGAATCACTTGGGAATCTAACGATCTACGGGTTTATATATATAAAAGTTAAATTGTTAGTGACTAGTAAATCACTTAAAAAAAAATATGTTGGGAAACTCTGCCTTACGTTGTTTGTGACTAGTAAATCACTGATTGGGAAACTCTGACTTACGTTGCTGTTATCTCCTTCGATGATATTCCAAGACTGCTCCCTGCTTTGTAATTTCCTCTGCTTTTATACTTTTCTGTTTCAAATTCAAACGCACAAGACAATGCATTTTGTTGTTGGGCTAACAGTGTTCAAATGTGCATAGAAATATTGTGTGTGTTTGTATGTATATCTGTTTGTATGTGGGGCATTCCATGCCAAATCACTCACTTTTAGGCCCGACCCCCGTCGACTAATTTTATTTTTGGATATGTTTTAGTACGTATTAAATGCAACTTGCAGCCAAATTTTCAGCCTTTTATACCAAGGTGGTGTTGAGTAATCAATTTTTCAAAATGGCGATTTTTTCCAAAAAATGAAAAAATTTAAATTTTCAATCAATTTTGACCAGTAAAAAATATAGATATTTTAAAAAAAGTTGGACAACGTTTTGTTGGTATTTAAATGTAGTTTTAGAAAAAAAATGTGAAAAAATTATTCGAAGTAACTATCACTTATTTTTTGACGTTTAAAAATTAAAATCGACTTTTTGAAAAAGTCCGAAACCTTCGATTTTTTTGTAAAAAACTATAAGAATTCTACTCTAAATTATGCAACTTTTAAGCCATAACTCGAGATGTGATCACAATTCTTTCTATTTTTTTTTTAATTTTTAAAATTGCACCTTTTATGTTTTGGCTCTGATTTATTTTATATGGAGCTCCAAAAAAAAAAAAAAGGTAGATACTGACCCTAACTTACCCTAAATATATTCATTTGGAGGTAAATATACGTCTCACAAAAATTTGGGACGATCGGACATGTGTAAGGCGCTTAGCATGGTCCTTGAAGTTTAAAAAACGGATTACAAGGAAAAATATGAATTTTTTTCTGTTTTCGCAATTTCTTTGGTATTTTAAGTTAAGTTTTAATTCAAGTGATTACAGAATTATGATGTGGAGTAAAATGCCTTTCTAATAAGGTACTAAAAACTAAAATCGGTTGAAAATCAGCCAAGTTATTACAACTTCCCCAGGCATCTAGCGTGTGCCATACAACTTGATTAAAAAATACGAGGCCCTTTTTTTAAATTTATTGAAATTTTCTACTGTAATAACATTTTTTCATTTTTCATGTTTCAGTGTAATATTTTTTTGACTTTTCCAAATTTTAAAACAAAAAAAAAATTTTTTTTTTTTAAATAGAGATTTCAAAAGGGTGTGGAAAATGCAGGCATTTTTAGCACTAATTTAAAAAATGTTAGCAAAACACAATATGAAAAATACTTGTCATCTAATAACATTTGAACTTGAAGAATAAAAAAATGTTATTACAGTAGAAAATTTCAATGAATTTCAAAAATCGGATTGTATTGATTAATCAAGTTGTCTGCCACACGTTAGATGCCTGGGGAAGTTGTAATAACTTGGCTGATTTTAAACCGATTTCGGTTTTTATGACCTTAATAGAGAGATATTTTACTCTACATTTCAATTCTGTAACCATTTGAATTCAAAATTAACTTAAAATACCAAAAAAATTAAGAAAACAGAAAAAAATGCATATTTTCCCTTGTAATCCGATTTTCAAACTTCAAAACCGATGCGGCACGCCTTACCCATGTCCGATCATCCTAAAATTTTCTGAGACGTATTTTTACACCCAAGTTAATATATCTAGGGGAAGTTGCGGTCAATATTTACCAAATTATTTTTTTTGGAGCACCATATAAAATAAACCAGAGTAAAAAAAAAAAAAGTGCAATTTTCAAAATTTGAATAAAAATAGAACGAATTACGATCACATCTCAAATTATGACTTAAAAGTTGCGTAATTTAGAGTAGAATTTTTTGACATTTTTAAAAAAAAATCGAAGGTTTCGGACTTTTTCAAAAAGTCGATTTTAATTTTTATACGATAAAAAACAAGTGATAATTACTTCGAATAATTTTTTCACATTTTTTTTCTAAAACTACATTTAAATACCAACAAAACGTTGTCCAACTTTTTTTAAAATATCTATATTTTTTACTGGTCAAAATTGATTGAAAATTTAAATTTTTTCATTTTTTGGAAAAAATCGCCATTTTGAAAAATTGATTACTCAACACCACCTTGGTATAAAAGGCTGAAAATTTGGCTGCTAGTTGAATTTAATACGTACTAAAACATATCCAAAAATAAAATTAATCGAAGGGGGTCGGGCCTAAAAGTGAGTGATTTGGCATGGAATGCCCCATGTACAATCTTGGTTTAGTACAAGCAGTAAACAAATTCTTGATCTTAATTCTTTTGTATGTTGACTTATGCGTGACTATTTGTATGATTGAGTGTGCATGTACTCAAACAGGGTGTGACAATAAGTTTGACTATAAACTTGTCGTCACAAGTCTCAACATATCGCTCATTTACTTTTATAGTGTTCTAACTAAAAATATGTCATTTTTGATTAAACGATACAGAATTATTTGTTATATCATGCTTTATAACATGTCAAAAATTCGTATTAATATCTTTTAAAGTAACCGTTTGAGAAAAGAACACGCCATTATAACATTTTCTATGTACGGGCCTTTTGCAATGCAAACCAAGTTTCAATTATATTCTTTAAACAGGTTTTCTGTAAAATCAAACATTTTGAGTTATGACTAGGCTGACCATTCGTACTGATTTGATCAGTACATGTACTGATTTTTGATCATGTGTACTGAGCAAAAACAGTTGTACTAATTTGTAATAATTTTTGAACATTTCAACATAAAAAAATATTTTTTTTTTACCCCCCCCCCCCAAACCGATTACGAAAAAGAAAAAAATAAGGAAAAAAAAAAGAAAACAAAGAAAAAGGAAGAGAAGAAAAAAAGAATAAGAAAAAAGGAAGAGTAAGAAAAAAAATCAGAATCTAAAAAATTTTCTTGTATTTGCCTGAGAACCTCAAAAAATTTTTTTAGGAAAAAATGTTTTGACCTTAAGAAATTATCTATACGGGTCAGTCTTAGTGAAATCAATCAAAAATAGCTAAAAATTTTCGTGACCCCCTCCGATTTTGATGAAATTTGGTTTAGTTGTAACACTAAGCGATAAACTGAAGCACACTTATTTTCAGCCCTTTAAGTCAACAGGGGCCGAAAATACGAAGGGTCAAAATTTCCCCCAAAACCTCCCAGTCGCGACACTTTACACCGTAAAAACTTAATATCTTTGGTTCTATTATAGCTAGAAAGCACATTTTTGGTTTGTTTTGAAGCTCATAATATGCTCTACAAGACCTACCATAACCAAAAAATTTTCGAAAAAAAATAAGGGTTACCTCCCTTATTTAAAGGTCGTGATATACGGAGGAGAAAATGGGGAGGATGGTATCCCCCGATTTTTTTTTTACTTGATAATCGTTTAGAGAAAGTCCTAAAGAATATATTCTAAAATTTTCATGTTGGGACAACAATGGGATCGCTCAAAATCAAAATTTTTCACAATTTTCCCCAAAATCTCCAAATCGCAACACTCTTTAACCTTAAAAATTTAATATCATAAGTGCTTTTGTAGCTACAGAGCCCATTTTTTATTGTTTTAAAGCTTATAATACGCTCTACAAGACATACCAAAACCAAAAAATTTTCAAAAAAAAAGGAGTTAGTGCCCCCCTTATTTGAAGGTCGTGGCAAAGGGTGGAGGAAATGGGGGAAAGTATCCCCCGATGTTTTTTTACTTGGTATTCTCAAAGTGCAAGTCATAATGAACATAGTCTACAATTTTTATGTTGGGACAACAATGGGGTCGACCAAAATCAAAATTTTTCAAAATTTTCCATTAAAATCAACAAATCGCGACATTCTTGCGCCTCCCATTGGAGTCCCAAGATAAAAATTTCAGGATATTCTCTCTAAAACTTACTCTTTTAAAAAAAAACAAGATAAAAAAAATTGGGGGATACTATCCCCCGATTTCCCCCACCCCTTGCCACGATCTTTTAATAGAGGCACCCCTCATTTTTTTTATTTTTTTTTGTGATAGTAATATTGTAGGGCATATGAAGAGCTTTAAAACAAACCAAAAATGGACTCTGTAGCTACAATACAGTCCACGATATTAAATTTGTAATGTGCAAGAGTGTCGCGATTTGGAGATTTTGGGGGAAATTGTGAAAAATTTTGATTTTGGTCGATCTGATTGTTGTCCCAACATTAAAATTTTAGGATATGTTCATTAGGACTTGCACTTTGAGAATACCAAGTAAAAAAAACATCGGGGGATACTTTCCCCCATTTCCTCCACCCTTTGCAACGACCTTCAAATAAGGGGGGCACTAATTCCTTTTTTTTGAAAATTTTTTGGTTTTGGTATGTCTTGTAGAGCGTATTATAAGCTTTAAAACAAACAAAAATGGGCTCTGTAGCTACAATAGCACTTATGATATTAAATTTTTAAGGTTCAACAGTGTTGCGATTTGGAGATTTTAGGGGAAATTGTGAAAAATTTTGATTATGCGTGATCACATTGTTGTCCCAACTTAAAAATTTTAGAATATATTCTTTAGGACTTTCTCTATAAGATTGTCTAGTAAAAAAAAATCGGGGATACCATCCTCCCCATTTTCTCCTCCCTTTATCACGACCTTAAAAAAAGGGAGGTAACCCTTATTTTTTTTCGAAAATTTTTTGGTTATGGTAGGTCTTGTAGAGCATATTATGAGCTTCAAAACAACCCAAATATGGGCTTTCTAGCTATAATAGAACCAAAGATATTAAGTTTTAACGGTGTAAAGTGTCGCGACTGGGAGATTTTGGGGGAAATTTTGACCCTTCGTATTTTCGGCCCCTGTTGACTTAGAGGGCTGAAAATTTGCATTTGTTAATTTTTTACGTAGTGAAAGAACTTAACAAAATTTCACCAATATCGGAGGGGGTCAAAAATATTCATGATTGATTTCACTAATAATGACCCATACCAAAAATATTAATGATTTTTTTAGAGTTTTTTTTTTTCAGAAATAATTTAACAGAATCTGAATTCTTTCAAAGATTTTTTATTGGAAATCTGAAAATTTTTCTAAAAGAAAAACTATTTTTTAAAATGTAAAATATTTTTGTAACTAAATATCGGTGAATTTGAAAACTTTTTTACGAAAAACTTTTAGGTTTGGAGAATACTTTAGAGTCTAAAAATATGTTTAACAAGAGATATGCATCAAATCTAAACTTATTGAAAGAATTTTTAAAATAATTTACATATTTAGAATTATTTTTGTATAAGAAAATTCTCGATTTACGTCTAATTTTTCATAAAAAACAGCATCGGAATCTGAAAAGTTTTAAAATAAAATTTGAAACTTGTTAGAACATAATAATTTTTTTTAAGAAAATATGACTCGGATATTAAAAACATTTTTTTTAGAATCAGATTTTTCTCTACACTCAAAAAAAAACTGTAATGTTAGCAAAAAAAACTTGTAAACCTACAAGAAAATTTTCTGCTTTTGAACCCACAATTTTTTTGGTAAAGTTAGCAAAAATGTTTTGCCAAAAATTAGTTAACTAAATTTTTTTTTTTATTTCAACTTACAAGGGAAGTATCTCAACCCTTATGAACCGATTTGCCTGAAACTTAAAATATATATAAAAGAGACGATTTAAAGGTTGGTGTGTCTCGGCTTATCGGCCATATCAGAGTTTTAAAATTTCGTTGTCCTCTTATGAAACAAAGTGGACCTTCGGGAAAATTTCGATAACTCCCGAACTAATAGGAATATCCTCTAGGGCAAAAATACGTGTCGACTTAAAATTAATAAAGATTATTTCGTATTCATATGGACATCGTAGGTCTATGTCTTCATATAAATACCCCCCAAAATTTAAAAATTTTCGTGAAAAAAGTATTTAAGAAAGCCGAACTTTTACAAGGTTATGCCACCGTTGGATAGGCATTAAAAACACCTTTCTTCTCATATATAAACATCATATAGTTTCTTAGAAAAAAATGGTTAAAAAATCCAAAAAAACATTTTTTCGCCATTTTTTGACCCATGTTTTCAACCCTTAAATCCCCGATATGGCCGATAAGCCGAGACACCCCAACTTTAGAATTGTCCCTTTTATATATATTTTACCTTTCATGCAAATCGGTTCATATTGGTTGAGATACTTTCCTTGTTAGTTCATACACATTTGAGGACCCCATTGGGTTCGAACCCGATAGGTCCAGACCCGGATGGGCCTAGACCTAGTTGGGTTCCTTAAAAATCGTCATAGTTTTTGATCCAAAATTTGTGTCCGTTTCGCTCTACCTTGCTTAGTTTTTGAGATACGTGATTTTAGGGGACCACCGAGGAATTACAAAACTCGATAACTTCAAAAATATTACTCGTAGAGCTTTTGATTATTTTGCGGTCTTGTTCTACGTGTTGAGAGCTACAAAAATACTTTTGGACTTTTTGTTGTGTCGGCAATATTTACAGAGATATGAGCATTTTAAAATTTTTGGGAATGCTAACTTTTTGGATCCAAAGTTAGGACCCATTAGGGTCCACACATGTAAAGAGAACCGGCGATATTATGGAGAGCCCGAGTACCAAAAATTTTCTGCAAAAAAAAAAAAAATTTACCATTTATTTTTGCTAATATTAGCAAAAAAGCTTGTAAAAATTTGGTCAACTCAATTTTAAATTTAGCAAAAAAAATTAGTTCAATTTTTGTTTAAATTGTTTAATTGCTAATGCGCTAAATTAAGTTTACAAGATATTTTTGCTAACATGCTAATTTCAACTAAAAATTTGCTAAAAGTTAGCTAACCAGCATTAGCAAAAAAAAATTAGTAAATCTACAAATGTATTATTTTGAGTGTACATATTAGAATCCGATAGGTTTTTGTTTAGTTCGTTTGCCTAAGAATCAGAAATATTTCTGAAGAAAATTTTTAAATTCTTAAAACTATTTATAAAAGACTTTTCAAATTACAAAAATGATAAAGGCTGAAAGTTTTTCTATTCAAAAAAAGTATCATAATCCCAGAATTTTTTAAAGCAAAATGAGAAAAATTTTAATGATAAGAGTGATTTTTTTTAGAACCTGTTCTGACATTTTTTATTTTGCGATTTACTGAATTTTGCGTTTACTTTCCATGTAAAATCTTGCACTGAATCCGAAAATAAAGTCCAAAGGTTCAAAAGTAGAACATTTTTTAGAATATTGCTAACTTTTTAAATTTTCAAAAAGGTGGTTTTACTTAAATATAAATAATATCTTCAGACCAAATCAGTGGATTTAATTTTTCAACCTGATTATCACCTATTTTTTAAGTTGATTACCGCTATTCATCGATATTTTAAGAAATTTGAAGCAAAATCGTCTATATGTCGACTAATAGCAATAATCAGATTGAAAAATAGTGCAAATAAAATTGATAAAGCATTTAATTGCCTTTAATTAAAAAAAAAAATATAATAAATCCACATATTTGGTCCGAAGATATTTTTGTTTAAGTAAAATCACTTTTTTAAAAAGCTGAAAATTTTAAAAGTTCTACTTTTGAAACTTCAGCGCTAGACTTTACATGAAACAATAATGTACAGTGTCGCAGATCTTAAAAATTCGCATGAAAAATACTTAAAAGTAATGCATATGATAAGCGGTATGGAAAAAGTAATGCGCATTTTTACATTTTTCTAGGTTATGAATTACTTAGTAATGCATTACATAACTATAATCAATTTAAAGGTTTTGGGTGGTTCTAAGAAATGCAGCTTAAGTTAAAAAAAGACTCCCCCCCCAAACTTAAGAGCTGGATCCGCCCCTGGCTCTAGTTGATAAGCGTGCACTACGGGTAAATATATCTACCCCCACCCCCGGAATTAGGTTGCTTATTTCCACAGAGAATTTCCCATGAAAGTACACTCAAAAAAAAAAACTGTAAAGATAGCAAGAAAAGCTTGTAAACCTACAGGAAAATTTGCTGATTTTGAACACACAATTTTTTTGCTAAAGTTAGCAAAAATGTTTTGCCAATAATTAGTTAACTGATTTTTTTTTTTGAACTTAGTTCATACACATTTGAGGACCCCATTGGGTTCGGACCCAATAGGTCCAGACCCCGATGGGCCTAGACCTAGTTGGGTTCCATAAAAATCATCATAGTTTTTGATCCAAAATTTGTGTCCGTTTCGCTCTACCTTGCTTAGTTTTTGAGATACGTGATTTTAGGGGATCACTGGGGTCTTGAGAATTAAAAAACTCGATAACTTCAAAAATATTACTTGGAGAGCTGTTGGTTATTTTGCGGTCTTGTTCTACGTGTTGAGAGCTACAAAAATTCTTTTGGACTTTTTGTTGTGTCGGCAATATTTACCGAGATATGAGCATTTTAAAATTTTCGGGAATGCTAACTTTTTTGGATCCAAAGTTTGGTCCCATTAGGGTCCACACATTTGAAGAGGACCCGCGAAAGTATGGCGTTTCTAAAAACCAAAAATGCCCTCCATTTTGCTCTATCTGGCTTAGTTTCCGAGATAGCGCCATTTTAAGTTTTCTGAAAATAAAAAAAAATTTACCATTTATTTTTGCTAATGTTAGCAAAAAATGTTGTAAAAATGTTGTCAACTCAATTTCAAATTTAGCAAAAGAAATTAGTTCAAAGTTTGTTTAAAATTGTTAATGTGCTAAATGAAGTTTACAAGAATTTTTTGCTAACATGCTAATCTCAACTAAAAATTTGCTAAAAGTTAGCTAACTAGCTTTAGCAAAAAAAATTAGTAAATCTACTAACGTATTTTTTTGAGTGTATCGGTAGAAGAGAACTACACAACCTAAAGTTCGCCGATGTTCTAGCGAATCAAGAATATCGTATGAATATTTTGACACACAAACCCATACATGGGAATTGTATTTCATTTAAGGTTGGACGTATACAGGGGGGCACAGGGGGCACGTGCCCCCCCCCCTTTTCGTTTTGAAAAATTTTTAAATTTTAATTAAAAATTTTAAAAAATTAAAAAAAAAGTAATTTCTAACGAAATATTAGTAAAATATGTTTAAAGACACTTAATATTGGTTTTATCTAATAAAAATTTTGTTTCAGGTCATGAAAATAAATTTCTATAAAAAATGTTCAAACTATAATATTGTAATACACTTTTTCTATACTAAATAATGAGATATTTTTTCTATAGGTAATTCTTAGATTCTAAAAAGTTTTTTCTATAGAAACATTTTTAGATTTTAATAATTTTTTTCATATGGCACTCACTTATAATTCTTACGTGAAGCAATAAAAAGATTTTATTTTAAATCAAAAAACTTGAATGTTTTGAAAATGGAAAGCGCTAACTTACGAATAGGTAGCAGTAGGTCCACAAAAATATCGGAAAAAAATCATACGCTTTAAAAGTTTGGTAAGAAGATTTGGAATAAGGTTAACCTCCTTTAGATAACCTCTATTTAATTCATATATTTTGATTTTGGAAAACAATTTTCTCATTTTTTGCAATTCAATGGATTTTTGCAAAAAGTGGTTAATTATTATATTTATCGCAAATACCAATTTCAATGTATTGGGTGGGTACTAGTAAAAAATGGGCGTTGCCAAAAAAATTCTGGGAGTTGTGCTCCCCGTTTTCAAAATCCTGGATACGTCGCTGACTGTTGTTTTTGCTTTC
Organism: Pegoplata infirma; assembly: GCA_963921195.1. NCBI lineage: Eukaryota > Metazoa > Arthropoda > Insecta > Diptera > Anthomyiidae > Pegoplata > Pegoplata infirma. Next base: position 71,144,320 of record OY992536.1, on the reverse strand, counting down.
TATATTTTTATATGTGCCTTTCGCAATATGCAGTTATTTTTGTATTTCATATTAAGAATTTAATAAAGTTTTTAAATGTCAACATATTTTTTTTTTGTTTAATACAAAATTGTAATTTTTAATTAAACTTGAAAAAATAATTTTCTACAGCATTTAGATGTAATTTTAGCGGTTTTTTCCAACAAATTTCTCAGATAAATCAACAAATTCCTCAGCTAAAATCAACAGATTATTCTGCTATCTGGGCAGACTTATCTGCTGATTCAACCCTTATCATTACAGAAATTTTGCAAAAATCAGCATATTTCACATGTGGCTCAAAATGGGTATACAATAGGGTGGCTCGTTATTGGAGTTTTCTCTCTGGTCAAATTCTAATACCCGCCAAAAGTGTCGGTCCCCTAAGGGTAACTCACGTGCAAAATATCACTACGATCGGAGTTTATCTTCTGTCTCCACTTTAAGCCTCAAAATTGGGGTTTTTGCAAAAAAAGGACTTTTAAAAAAAAATTTAAGTTTTTTTATAAAAATAATTAAAAAAATTTTTTTTGTATAACATTTGATCGTAAATACTTAAATATGAAATTTAAAGATTTTACGGTATCATTAACCCGTTCAAACTTGATACCAAAAAAATGGCATGATTTTGGGGGCGTTCTCAAAACACTTTTTTTTTCAAAATTCGGAAATTTTTTTAAAAAAAATTTTAAATATACATTTTTTTCTTCCTGAATTTATTAAGAACACCTTGGAGAAGAAAAATGTGAAATATGGCGGATATCCGTCGAGCCACTTTTTGGGAGTCGCGGGGGGAAGTTAGCAGATTTCAAGGAAATGTTAGTTTTATCAATAATTTGGATTAATAAAATCTTATAAATTTCATTTTTGGGCAAATTAACTGGTTTTTGATATCGTGGCATCCTATTATATAACTTTAAGGCTGTCATGAAATCTTACCGATCTAGGACGTCTTTAACCGACATTGCCTGGGGGTCAAAAATGACCCCGCAGGAAATTTGAAGTTTAGAGCTTAAATTTTGTGCTATAAACAAGTATAAAACAGCTTTTGTGTTTTTATCCCAACTATTATTTCGTATTAATATATTATCTTCAAAAAAAATCGTTAACCCTTCTTGGTAGGGGGTCAAAAATGGCCCATTCAATAAAAAATATAAATTTTGTTGATATCTATGCCGAAAAGTTTTTGCCGGGGTCATTTTTGACCCCTGGCTAATGTGGGTTAAAGATACCTTAGACAGGTGAAATTTTAGGGCTGATTTAAAGTTATCTAATAGACTGCCACAAATTAATTTCTATAAAAAATATATACTTTTTATTGAATGCGCCATTTTTGACCCCCTACCATGAAGGGTTAACGATTCTTTTTAAGATAATATATAAATACGAAATAATAGTTAGGGTAAAAAACACAAAAGCCGTTTTATACTTGTTAATAGCACAAAATTTAAGCTCTAAACTTCAAATTTCCTGCGGAGGCATTTTTGACCCCCAGCCAATGTGGGTTTAAGACGTCCTAGATCGGTAAGGATTCATGGCAGACTTAAAGTTATCTAATAGAATGCCACGACACCACAAAATAGCTAATTTGCCCAAAAATGAAATTTATTAGATTTTATTAATCCAAATCCCCCCGCGATTCCCAAAAAGTGTCTCGACGGATATCCGCCATATTTCACATTTTTCTTCTCCAAGGTGTTCTTAATAAATTCAGAAAGAAAAAATGGTATATTTAAATTTTTTTTTTAATAAAATTTTCAAATTTTGAAAAAAGGTGTTTTCAGAACGCCCCCAAAATCATGCCATTTTTTTGGTATCAAGTTTGAACGGGTTAATGATACCGTAAAATCTTTAAATTTCATTTTTAAGTATTTACGATCAAATATTATACAAAATTTTTTTTTTCATTATTTTAATAAAAAAAACTTAAATTTTTTTTTTTTTAAGTCCTTTTTTGCAAAAACCCCAATTTTGAGGGGTTTGAGGTCAGAAAATATTTCAATATGAATGTTATTCCTTTTAAAATGGTTCTTTTTCTGAGCGCTTTTGCATGACTCATAAAACATTCTGAAAATTGTTTTTTGTTTGTTATGAGTGTTTTTGGGCTCTTTTAAATGTTTATTAATTAGAGTCAAATTTGAATCTCCAAACTCCAAATTCGGATCGCTCTAAAACTATTCATATTTTGGAGGCTTAAATGAGTCATAATTTTTGAGGGCTCAGAAAAATTAACAAAGTGATTTATATTAAGCACCCAACCTCTCCGAAGGACCTTAGGAATTTTTCTAAAAACACTTCCCATAAAAATCAAAAAGAAAAATCGATTTCGTTTTTTTGAAGTTGCTCACTCGACTTTTTAAGTAGTGCATTTATGTTCAAACATTATGTGTTTAGATATCACTGTGTAGTAGTATTAAACTTGACATAAACTTTAAACCATAAATGCGTATTAATGTTTATACAATCAACCACAAATTTTACACACATAAACATTGCACTAGTCCAAATATGTACTTTTGATATAAGAGTAATATACAGTTTAGTGTTATTCAATACCTTGATACATATATTAAACAAGTAAGAGTGTTGTAATTAGCTTTTCCGAATCAAAAATTTCCGCCATATTATAAAATAAAAAAATAAAAAGTAAAAAAGTAGGAATATAACCGTTAAAAAAGCAGAGACATAAGATTTAAAAAAATTACTAACTTCAAAATACTTAAAAATTTAAAGATTTCAACAAAAATCAAATAGTTTATAAACAATTTTTATTTGTAAAATTAAAATATTCAATCAATATTTTTATTTTTTTATATAAAATACTAGCTCGCCCGCCGGAACTTCGTTACCGGTTATGTTAAATACCGGATAATAGAAGGATCAGGATTACCCTACCGATTTAAAAAAAAAATACTCATATGTAGTCTTTGTTTTATTTAATTGTGGACGTTTAAGTCATTCTTAAAATAATATTTCATTGAATAACTTAAAGAATAAAATTTGAATAATTTCGGTGGTACGTTGTCATGTACGTTCCGGTGAAAAAGATTTTGACAATTTTCGAGCCCTTATATCGGGATTTTGGATCTTGAGTGAATAAATATTTCAGTGAAAAAAGAAATTGGAATAAAAAAAATTTTGGGTAAAAAACATAGAGAGCAAAAATATGGAGTTAAAAAGTTTAATACGAAAAATTTTAGTAAAAAGTATCATTCTATATTGTTTCCCGCTCTATTCCATTTCGTTCCCCGTTCTAGTCCATTTCATTTCCAATTCAATCTCAATGCAAGTTTCATTTCTCTCCATACAATATGCGTTACAGAAATAAAAAGTGCTATTGTATTTATCTTATAGATATAAAAATACCATTTTACACCACTTGTACCAAGTTAGGTACCCCTTTTTACCCTGTCATGCACGTTAAATTTTGAGTTTCTAGGCTTTAATAGTTAGATAGGTATAAAAAACCATTTGCCACATTTTCCACTTAAAATTAAATTTTCCAAAAACCTTTTTTTTCTGAACTGTTATTTCAAGAAATATAAAAAGTACCAAACTCACACTTTGTTATGCCCTTTACGACTCTTAGAAACAGAATTTTCAAAAAGTACTTTTTCCAAAATATTTTTTCACTTAAGAATACAGCATTAAAATTTTCACTGCCTAAAAAAACCCTTTTCTACACCTCTAGAAACGGAGTATTTTAAAAATACTTTAGCATAGCAGATTGTTTTTTTTTTTACCGAAGGACCAACCTTCAAAAATTCAAGCTTCTAAGACAATTATTATAGGAACAAAAAAATTAGTACCAAAATTCAACTTTATTTCCCCGTTAGAAACGGAATTTCCAAAAAGTTATTTTTCCAGTATGCTTTTTCTTCACCGAAGGATCCTACATTACAAATTCCAATTATCTAGGAATATTATTTCAGCAAATATTAAAAGAACAAAAAGTATACTTTTTAACCCCGTTAAGAAACGGAATTTCCAAAAAGTACTTTTCCCAAATTTTTAGGAAAAAGTTTTTCACCGAACAATTTTACATCCAAAATTTTAAGTTTCTAGAACTATTACGTCAGAAAATATCAAAATTACCGGAAGTACACTTTTTTAGCCATTTTACCCTACTATGAAGCGGAATTTCCAAAAAATATTTTTTCCAGAATGTTTTTTTACCGAATGATCCTACATTAAAAATTTCAAGATTCTAGAGCCATTACTACCTAAAATTAGAACGTACCTAAAGTTTAAATTTTCACCCCTTCCACCCCCTAAGAAAAGGAATTTTCAAAAATTACTTTTTCCAGAATTTGTTTCCACTTAAGGATTCTACATTCCAAATATCAAGTTTCTATCATCATTATTTCAGGATATATAAAAAGTACCATAAGTACTATTTTTACCCCTTAAGAAAAGGAATTTTCAAAAAGTACTTTTCCTAGAATGTTTATTTTTTTACAAAAAGTAATTTTTACAAAAGGTAATTTTTATAAAAGGTACTTTTTATTAAAGGTACATTTATTAAAAGATACTTTTTATAAAAGGTACTTTTTGTAAAAGGTACTTTTTATAAAAGGTACTTTTTATAAAAGGTACTTTTTAAAAAAGGTACTTTTTATAAAAGTTACTTTTTAAAAAAGGTACTTTTTATAAAAGGTACTTTTTATAAAAGGTACTTTTTATAAATGGTACTTTTTATGTAAGGTTCTTTTTGTAAAAGGTACTTTTTATAAAAGGTACTTTTTAAAAAAGGTACTTTTTATAAAAAAGTACTGTTTATAAAAAAGTACTTTTTATAAAAACTTTTTATAAAAGGTACTTTTTATAAAAAGTACTTTTTAAAAAAGGTACTTTTTATAAAAAAGTACTTTTTATAAAAAAGTGCTTTTTATAAAAACTTTTTATAAAAGGTACTTTTTATAAAAGGTACTTTAAATAAAAGGTACTTTTTATAAAAGATACTTTTTATAAAAGGTACTTTTTATAAAAGGTACTTTTTATAAAAGGTACTTTTAATAAAAGGTACTTTTTATAAAAGGTACTTTTTATAAAAGGTACTTTTTATGTAAGGTACTTTTTATGTAAGGTACTTTTTATGTAAGGTTCTTTTTGTAAAAGGTACTTTTTATAAAAGGTACTATTTATGAAAAAGTACTTTTTATAAAAAAGTACTTTTTATAAAAACTTTTTATAAAAGGTACTTTTTATAAAAGGTACTTTTAATAAAAGGTACTTTTTATAAAAGGTACATTTAATAAAAGGTACTTTTAATAAAAGGTACTTTTTATAAAAGGCACTTTTTATTAAAGGTACTTTTTATAAAAGGTACTTTTTATAAAAGGTACTTTTTATAAATGGTACTTTTTATAGATATACTTTTTATAAAAGGTAATTTTTATAAAAGTTCCTTTTTATAAAAGGTACTTTTTATAAAAGATACTTTTTATAAAAGGTACTTTTTATAAAAGGTACTTTTTATAAAAGGTACTTTTTATAAAAGGTACTTTTTATAAAAGGTACTTTTTATAAAAGGAACTTTTTATTAAAGGTACTTTTTATAAAAGGTACTTTTTATAAAAGATACTTTTAATAAAAGGTACTTTTTATAAAAGGTACTTTTTATAAAAGGTACTTTTTATAAAAGGTACTTTTTATAAAAGGTACTTTTTATAAAAGGTACTTTTTATAAAAGGTACTTTTTATAAAAGGTACTTTTTATAAAAGGTACTTTTTATAAAAGGTACTTTTTATAAAAGGTACTTTTTATAAAAGGTTTCCCCTTAGAAACGCATTTTACAAAAAGTACTTTTTCCAGAATGTTTTTTTTTCACCGAAGGATCCTACATTCCAAATTTTAAGTTTCTATGATCATCATTTTAAGAATAAAAAAAAGTAACAAAGGTACACTTTTTACCTCTTTTATCCCCCTTAGAATCATAGTTTTCAAAAAGTACCTTTTCCGTATTGTTTTTTTTTTTATCAAAGGATCCTACATTCCAAATTTCAAGTTTATGTGACCAATTTTTCAGTAAATAAAAACAAGGACCAAAAGTACATTTTTTTACCCATTTTACCCCCGTAGAATCAACATGGGCCAAAACCCAGCCTTAGTGAATCTTTTTACCGGGAGGTGAACCTACATTGCAAATATCAAGTTTTTAGTACCATTATTTAAGGAAATATAAAAAGTACAAAAAGAACAAAAAGAACAGATATTTACCCTTTTTACCCCCTTAGAATCAACATTGGCAAAAATCCAGCCATACTGGATCTATATTCCAGGATGTAAACATACAGTCCAAATTTCAAGTCTCTATGACCATTATTTCAGGAGATATTAAAGGTACCAAACGTACAGTTTTTTACCCTTTTTACCCCCTTTATTATCAACACTGGCAAAAATCCAGCCTTACTGGATCTATATTCCAGGATGTGAGCATACAGTCCAAATTTCATGTCTCTATGACCATTATTTCAGAAGATATAAAAAGTACCAAAAGTACAGTTTTTTACCCTTTTTACCCCCTTAGAATCAGCATTGGCAAAAGTCCAGACTTAGTGGATATATGTTCCGGGAGGTGAACATACAGTCCAAATTTCAAGTCTCTATGACCATTATTTCGGGAGATATAAAAAGTACCAAAAGTACAGTTTTTTACCCTTTTTACCCCCTTAGAATCAACACTGGCAAAAATCCAGCCTTAGTTGATCTATATTCCGGGAGGTGAACCTACAGTCCAAATTTCAAGTCTCTAGCTTCAGCGGTTTGGCAGTCAGTCAGTCACTCACTCCCCCAACTCTTTTATATATTTAGATATACATATGTATATATAAAACTGTATATAATTATATATGATCTTTTTTACTCGGGATAGCTAAAAATTATTTTGAATATTTTAACCATCTTATGGAAGGTACATTGTTTATTTTTACAATAATATGCGAAATAACTAGTTTTTTAGCTCTCATGAAAAGTATGCTTTGTAGAGTCGGCATTTATTGAATATAGTTCGACATATATAAAAGCCCTTATGTCGAACCACCACTAGTTTTTAGAATTTCTTCACATTTCGCAAACGTTTCGTCTTTTTCCACAACAAAAACATGGTACCTGTCGGAACTTTTGTAGATTTTTTTTATTTTGTTCCACAAAATTCATATTTTATACAAATTATTTAAAAAAAATCTAAAAATATTGAAGAAAAAAATATAAAAAAATCGGAATCCCGAAAATCCCGGGATTGAAAATCAAAAATCCCAAGATTCTGGATTTGCCTAATCCCGAAAATCCCGGGATTTCCGGGATCGGGATATCCCGATTGGAAACCCTAATTACGAATACGAGCGCTAACTTTGATAAATCACTAGCACAATTGAATTTAGCGTATTCGAAATACATTTACCAGCATGGTGCCAAGGTTGTTAAATAAAAAGTTTAAAAAAAAATAGAATTGATATGCTACGCTTTTCACAGTAAAATTGGTCAAAAGAAGAAGACTGCAGAGTATAATGCAAAGTGGTTTAAATATTAAACGCAATATACAACATGTTACCGTAGCATTATAATTATATAGAGCCAAATCAAGAGACATCCTTTCAGCTCAACAAAAGAAAAATAGGAAGAAAATATGCTTATTATGTTGTTGTAAAATGACATTTCCATTATTTTTAATACAATTTGTCCCTTTATGGTTTTACACAATATTTATCAATAATATTTAAATTTAACGTTTGTTTTTAAATTTTTTTAATACTACATACTTATTATTATTATTACTTTACAGTTATGAACTTAAATTTTATGTTCTTGTTGTAGCAGCTGTTTTATAGTGCTGAAAATTGCTAACTAGTTTAGATTTTTTTTTTTTTTGTTTTTTTTCGATACAATTTTTCATGTTATCTCTTTTACTATACATATATACATCGTTAAGTATATATTTAATATGGAAGTCACGTAATCTATGGAAAATACTTCCCATTTTGTTTTCTCGTTTGTTATTATACGTATAAATAAGTATATTAAGTTTAAAATAAACTCTTCAAAAAATATGTTTGTTTATATTTTTGTGTTAAGGACAAATAAATGTGTTGACAAGATATTCTAAAACAACGTATTACGGTGGATAGAAAAATGTTTTTATACGACAAACCAGCAAAATGACGTCAATAGAGATCGTTGTAAGTGAAGTTAAAGAATTTTCTAGTTTTTGTATTAACATTTTTGGAAAATCTGAATATAATATTTTCCAGTTCATGGTGATAAATTCCAGTTCTGGTTTTTGGAGGTTGGCGATACCAAAAAAATAGCTTAAGTTTTAAACTAAACAATTGTAAACAACAAGACATATAAAAAGTTTATAGATCTGAATCTCTTCTGTAGTAAACGCAACAGCAACAACCAAAAATCATGATTTAGTTGATACTTGCTTAACAGCCAACTGAGCGTATCGGTCTAGAGTGATCGTATCTAACAATAAGAGGCAGTTAATAGCAAAAACATTAGAGAATATGGGTTTAATCCCTGGCGGCTGCGATCTGTTAATAATTTTCACATATAGAGTTTATTTGACTACACTGTGCTACAGTGAAAAAATACTTCTGATGTGACATAGTATAAGTTGTTGGTCTTGTCGAGTAGATCACAAAAATGCCCATTAAACTTGCCAGACACCCTCAAATTTTAGAGCTATGGTCAAAAAACGTTTTTTTGGGACTTTACTAACTAAACCTTTTGTAATTCAGAAAATTTTTAACCGATTTTAAATTTGTTAACTGTTTTTGATAGAAGAAGGATGGGGCTTTTCTAAAAAAGAAAATTACGATTTTGCAGGAAATCGCCGTTTAGATAACCCAGGCAAAAAAAATAAATTTATCATAAATGGTCATGTACAATATTTTTAAAGGTTTTTGGCGCGCTGAATCCGAATCTGGCCTTTAAATTGCTGTATCTTGTCAGGTTTTTGAGATATTTAACATAAATTGATATATCAAAAACTTAATAAGATAGCGCAACTTCAAGGTAAAATTTGAATTCAGTAGGTCAAAAACCTTTAAAATAATGATACGCGACCTCTCAGTATGTTCGTTTATTTTTTTTATTTTTTTTCCTGTGTTATCCGCACGACATTTCATACAAAATCTTAATTTTCTTTTTTAGAAAAATTATCACAACTCTGTCAGTTGTTATCCGATTTTTTCGGCATAAAGCACCTCGTATTCACAATTACATTTTCTTTAAGAATACGTTTATAAATATAAATATTGTTGAACGAACTATAGCAGAAAAAAATCGATAAACTCAAAAATTTTTCAAAAAATAACAAAAAAAATTAGATACTGTTGAAAAAATCAATAATTATCTTTCTTATATGTATAGACCAATTCTCACACATAAAAAGCCCTATCCTTCTTCTATCCAAAACAGTTAAAAAATTGAAAATCGGTTGAAAAATGTTTAAGTTACACGTGGTTAAGTGAAAAAAGTCCCAAAAAATCGTTTTTTGCCAATAACTTTAAAATTTGAGGGTGTCTGGCAAGATTGATGGGCATTTTTGTGATCTTTTCAACGAGACCTACAACCTTAACTACCTCATTTCAAAAGTATATTCGATTTTGTGTTATTTGTAGCACAGTGCTATTAACTGAACAAATTTGACATTTAAAGTTTTTCTGAAGATTATAATAATTAACTGGATTATATAAAACTAGTAAAAAACAAATCAGGATGTCTTAAATTTTTAGAACAATACAGTTTTCTTTCACACCTTTCTCAATTCAAGCCATATATAACATGATCAGAAAAATTTTAATACGTAATTATAATTAGAGCCTGAGCTCAACTGTCTTTACAGAAAAAAAAAAAATTTGAAAATAACGACTATAAGTCTACCTATGAGGCACTCCACACCAAATGTCCCACTACAGAAAAACATGTGTCCCGTAAATTTCTGAATATGTTATTTGGATAGCCCTATAAGGAACTAAGAAAATTGCGTTTTTGGTTTTTCTAATTTTCAAAAACTGGGCCTAGGAGGCGTGGCCAAATATTGGAAAAATGGTCAAATTTGTGGCGAGTTGCCTTGATTAAATATTTATCTAAACGGAATCCACCACAATCTCAAAAATTTACATTCTTATATAGTTTTAAATTAAATTTTTTTTTTTTTTTTTGGAAAATTTTCAGAACCCGTTCTGAAATTTTCCATTTTTTAAAAAAGTCAATTTATCAAAAATCCGGCGACTTTTTTTTTTAATTTTTTTTTTTTAAGTTTAGATATTTGTCCATCCAAACAAAAAAATTCAGACACGCGTTTTTCGTTTCTTTTCGAGAAAATCGCATTTGAATTTAAAATTTCATAACAGTTTTTAAATTAGCTTGTATTTTCTTGTTTTAACGTTGAGAATGAGTATTATTAATTGCATAAATATTACTCATACGCTCTGATGAAACAAGAAAATACAAGCAAATAACTAAATTGTTATGAAATTTAAAATTCAAATGCGATTTTCTCGAAAAAAACAAAAATGCGTGTCTGAATTATTTTGTGTGGATGGACAAACATCTAATTAAAAAAAAAAAAATTAAAAAAGAATGGTCGGATTTTTGATAAATTGACTTTCTTAAAAAATTGAAAATTTTACAAAAAACTAAATTTTAATCGATAGCCCATACAAAACTATATAAGAATGTAAATTTTTGAGATTGTGGTGCATTCTGTTTTAATGTGATAAATATTTTATCAATGCAACTCGCCACAAATTTGACCATTTTACAATATTTGACCACGCCTCCTAAGCCCTGTTTTTGAAAAATTTAAAAACCAAAATCACAATTTTCTAAGTTCTATATAAGACTATCCATGCAACATATTCGGAAGTTTAAGGTACACATGTTTTTTTTCGCTGGACATTTGGTATGGAATGCCTCGTATGCATACAATCCCAGCAAAACTTATATTACCAAATAAGGTATAGGATTGCTTATTTGATACATTGCAGCAGCGTTGCCAGTTTTTGTTGTAATTTGTCCCCAAAAAATCGCCAAATCGACTTTAACTTATCATAACTTTCTAAATAAAAGTCGAATATCTTTTATTTTGGTCAAATTGAATTCGCGAACATTTTTTCTATAAGACTGATTCATAAAAAAAGTAATTGTTCATAGCAATATAACTTTAAATGTGTTGACTACTTAAAAAAAAGATGCACAATTTTCTATTCAACATTTTGCTACATAATTTTTGTGTACGTAGATCGTGACTTTGTTTAATTGGTCAGACTTACAGAAAACATGTTCACGAATCCAATTTGACCAAGATAAACCTTATCCCCTATTTATTATAAAAGTTATGATGAATCAAAGTCAATTTGAGGATTTTTTGGGGACAAATTACAACAAAAACTGGCAACGCTGCATTGCAGCATTGATGTTTTTAACAGGGTAATGCATCCACATTATGACAAAGAATACCAGTAAGGTATAAAATAACTGATTATCTTTATAGGAAAGCATACGAGTAAGGTATAAAATATAGCATTCCAAAACATAAATACATTACCTGGTAATGTGTTATATAATCACCACCCATTACCAAAGTTTTTCTGGGATATTTTCCAATCGGTTCATTAGTTTCTGTGCTAAAGACAATTACATATATTATAAAAATTCGTTTTTTGATTAAAAAACTCATTTTTAATTTTTTTTAAAAATAGAAATCGTTGCAAAATAGTTTTTTTTAATTATCTTACACTTAAAAAAAAAACATTGTACAATTACAAGAAAAATGTTTTCCTTTTTTTTTTTTTGCTATCTCCTATTTGATATAAATTCCAAGTAATTTTACAGGCTTTTTACCAATAATTTTGTAATTTTACAAGTCTTTTACAAATAAAATTGTAAATTTACAAATTTTTTGACACGATAAAATTTCAAGGAGATTTCGTAATTTTACTAGATTTTTTGCTACCTCCTATTTTACGAGCATTCTTATTAATTTTACAAGCTTTTCGCCAACATTTTTGTAATTTTACAAGCTTTTTACCAATAAAATTGTACATTTAGAGTTTTTTTTGCGCAATTAAAATAACAAGGAATTCTCGTGAATTTACTAGATTTTTTTTGTAAAATATCTTGGAAATTTGTTTTTTTTAAACAAGGATAACTGTCAAATATTGGTAAAATAGGATTAAAAGATTTTCCGAGTAATTGGACAAAGTTTTGTGTTTGTGTGTAATTGGCTGAACCCTTACAATGATAACAAAGTGCGTTTGATAAAAGTCTATTGACAAAGACTAAAGTTATAAAGAATTTTATGAAACTGCTCATAAAATTTCTTTTGTATTTTTATACCCTCCAACCACAGTATGGGGGTATACTCACTAGACCGGGTCGAAAAAAAAAGTTCCCATTGTGCGGGCTTAATTTTAAAGCTTACCTCGAAAAAGTTCCATAGCCAAAATATAAGATTTTTAGGTCGCGATTTGGTACCGCCGAAATCGTTATTTGTTCATAACTTTGTCATTTGATGTCCGATCGTTTTAAAAAAAAATTTGTTTGAAAGTCCTCCGCGAGTACTAAATTTGACCCATATCTGGTTTTGACCTCTGAGCTCATCTTCGTGTCATGAGTGTTAGTTTCTCAGCTTTCTACCCACCTAAATGATTTTTATTTTTCCATTAAATTATAGCATTAAAAAATTCATGAAATTCTTCCCTTAGAAGTACCCTCTTAAATTAATTAACAAAAAAGTTACATTCAATTTTAAATTTCCATTGAAAAAGATTTAAAACACTTGTTCGTATGTATTTAAATACAAACTAAAAAAATTGAATATAGTTTAAAGGCATAATAACAAGTTTTTTTTCTAATTTTCTTTATATTGTATATGAAAATCTTAAATCAAATGTAACTTTTTTGTTAATAAATTTAACTGGATACTTCCAAGGGAAGAATTTCATGAATTTTTTAGTGCTATAATTTAATGGAAAAATAAAAATCATTTAAGTGGGTAGAAAGATGAGAAACTAACAATCATAACAAGAAGATGATCTCTGAGGTTAAAACCAGATATGAGTCAACTTTGTACTCGCTGAGGACTTTCTAACAATTTTTTTTTTAAAACGATCGGACATCAACTGACAAAGCTATGAACAAAAAACGATTTCGGCGGTACCAAATCGCGACCTAAAAATCTAATATTTTGGCTATGGAACTTTTTCGAGGCAAGCTTTAAAATTAAGTTCGCACAATGGGAACTTTTTTTTTCTCCTTTATGGTCGACCCAGTCTAATACTCACTTTGTCATTCCGTTTGTAACGCATCGAAATATCGGTCTAGGACCCCATAAAGTATATATTTTATTGATCAGTGATCGATTCTAAGACATTCTAGCGATGTCCGTCCGTCTGTCCGTCTGTCCGTCTGTCCGTCTGTCCGTCTGTCCGTCTGTCCGTCTGTCCGTCTGTCCGTCTGTCCGTCTGTCCGTCTGTCCGTCTGTCCGTCTGTAGCAGACACGATGCAGTCCAAAATAAAAGAGCTAGACTTCCAAAGTTTGGCACGAATATGTCTTATATTCCTAGGCAGGTTAAGTTCGGAAATGGGCAAAATCGGACCAAGGGGAAAAAAGTTCCCCCTTGGAGAACTAAACCAACCCAAGAAAAACCGCATTTTTTGCAGAGCTTTTTGAACTTTTGGTAAGCAAATGCAACATTCTTATCTCAGAAGAAGTTCAAAATCGCAAGGGGAAGGTGACCCCAAACGTCTCCCACCAACCCCCCAAAAAAAAGACGCCCCTGGATTTTTTAAATATTTTTTTTTACATTTTGGAGGGTATAAAATATTCGGCACAGCCGAATGTAACACTCTCACTTGTTTTTTTTTTAATTTTAAATACAACAAAAACAGTGTTAAAAATTCGGCTATGCCGAGTCTTTTATACCCTACAACACTTTCATAAAAAAAAAATCCAGGGTTTTTTTTTGTGTGTGAGGGTGGGGGAGGGGTGTCGGCGGAGTTTGTAGGGGTCATCTTACCCCACGCGTTAAATGTTAACTAATTTATTTATTAAGCTTTTTGCGCTATAGGTATACAATTTTATCATTACTTTAATTATTTTTGTTTATCCACGCCCACAAAAGGGCGCGGACTAAAACAAATGACATTTTCTTCCCGTGGATCGAACTTTAGGACTATGAACTTCATTTGCCTAACAAAATAACCAAAAAACCTTTAAAAAATTACGATTTTTTAGGGGTTGATTTAGTTTCTTAAGGGGAAACTTTTTCCACCTCATTCGATTTTGCCTATTTCCGAACCTTACCAGCCGAAGATCATAAGACATATTCGTTACGAATTTCAGAAACCTTGCTCTTTTTCTTTGGACAGCATCGTGTCTTCCACAGACATACAGATGGACGGATGGAAAGGCGGACGAACGAGCAGAAGAACGGACCAACGTCACTAAAATCTCTTAGAATCGATCAATAATATATATACTTTTTGGGGTCGTAGACCTTTGTCTTGATGCGTTACACACGGAATGACATAGTGAGTATACCCCCATACTGTGGTGGTAGGGTATAAGAACTTGACTAAATACATTAGTGGTCTTTGTGTGTATTTTCATATAATAGTCATAATTTCAGCGATTACCTTTAAATTTTCATTAAACAGACTGTGTTATATTTGTTAAGGTTCAGGCGTATAATATATATGTGTTCCTCTAACTCAGGCGTATAAGAGAACCCATAAAAAAATTATTTTGTCAAGCCAAACCAAATTTTGAATATTTTTTTCGTCATCCACAGTGGGAGAAATAGATAATTTTTTGGAAATAATTCAGCTATTCAGTAAGTACTAGAGTTGTCAATTATTCGACTTTCAACTTTGTTCGAATAATTCAAATAATTGTTTTTCCTCGTTCGATTAAACGATTAAAGATCAAAATTTATTCGATTAATCGAAGAGAATAACGAATAAAAAAATGGTCTTTAAAAAATAATTTTAGTAACAAAAAAATAAAAAAAATTATCTGTATCGTGGCTGCGCTTAAAAATCAGGATATGCATTTTTAAATTTTTTTTGAAGAGGCACAAGAAATCCCATTTTTGTTCTTTCGCACTACATTTTTAGAGTCAACTTTTAATGAACATAAAATTTGCAATATTTGTTAAATATTTATGAGAAGTTTTTACATAAAAGTACTGCGAAAAGACTGTTTCTTGTGTCTCTTCACAAAATTTGAAAAACACATAACTTAATTTTTAGGCGCAACAACGATATATGATATAATAAGAATAGCTTAAATACGAGCTTTTTTTTTAATTCCCTTTTAAAATTTCTTCGTTCCCTTTTCTTTTTCTACCTCTTTTGCCCATAAACTCGAATGCAATAGCAGAAAGCCAAGGAAACAACTCAGTGTGTAAATTCTCACTTACTAAACATAAAGATTAATTGCAATCTTGGCTATGGCTACAATATTTTTTAACTTTCCTACATTTTGTATAAAATCATTAAAAATGTTTGAGAATAAATCAGATTCAATGATTTTATTGAACTAATTTTTTAACTTTAAAAATAAATAATTGTTCGATTAATTGACAGTAATTATTCGATTTATTCGTTATTCGAAAATCGTCCTTTTTAAATTGTTCGAACAAGAGTTTGGTTTTGTTTGATCGATTAATCGAATTAATCTTAATCGGTTGACAACTCTAGTAAGTACTAACAATAAGCCGATAGCCATGAAATTGTAAGTGGTCATAGCTAACGTTTTATAGAAAAACATAGATCAATATAAATGTGAAATAATTCTTTAAGTTTATACGTATTTATTTTCTGGGCAATATTCGTGTTAGTTAAGGAGTTATTAGAATTTCCCCGAAGACCCATATTGTTCATAAGGTGACAACGAAGTTTTTAAAAAGCGTCTCTTTTTTATACATATTTAGTTTCAGACAAATCGGTGTATAATGGTCGAGGTACTTCCATTGTAAATTAAAACTTAAGTTTAGGTTTTTTTTTTAATGTCATTAATTAATTCGAGAAAAGTTTCTTATCGCTCCTCCCTACTAATTGTAAGTACATAGTACGTTTATACAATACGCAATTTGTAACTTATTGTTAGACGTGTGAGTGATATGGACAACTACACTTTATAAAACAACATGATCTTGAGGCGTAAAATTGAAAATTTGTATAAATTTTAAGATTATGTAGTTAATTTTATTTTTAGAATTAAAGCCTGTTTATGCAAAATAATTGATATTGCGTATTTTATTAAGTACTAGCAGAGTACCCGGCGTTGCCCGAGGAATAAAAATTCGAAATTTTAGTCAATAATTATGAAATTTGTGTTTAATTTTTTTTTCTAAGAACAATATTTTTTTATAAAAAGAAAACTAAAAAAAAATTAAAAAATCTATTTTTATTGAAAAAAATTGAAACATTGAAGAAAATTGTTTTCCCCAAAATCGAATGTTAAAAATTTTATTAATTTTTGTAAAGGAATCAAAGTATTTTGATTTGGATTGGATATTTTATTTTAATAAAAATTTATTTCCACGGTTAATATTTTTCAGAACAGAAAATATTTTTATTATTTTGAACATAAGTAGTAAAGATACTGTTCATAGTGAAAAAAGTCTCATAATTTTTCAAAAGGGAAAGTCTCAAATCCTTAAAATATTTCTATTATCAAAGAAAAATTTTAACACGGAATGTATTAAACTGAAATTTGTCAAGTTGACCCCAGTGTTTTTGTTAACTTGACCCTACGTGTGTGGATCATTCTCCCATCAGACCTTTAAGTTATCAGAAAGGGAAAAAGTAAAAAAACGAAATATTGTTATGTATTCATATCTGAATTATTTTGATTTAATGCCTTTTAATTAAAACCCCCATGATATTTATTTGTCCAAGCCCAATGGTTCTTTTTGGTCTATAAATCTTATGTATAAATTTTTAGCCAAATCTGACGAAATTAACCTGTGCCTTTGGGTGGTTAAATTTTTGGCCCAAAAAAAATGTTTGCCATACAAACTAATTTTTTTTTTTCAACTTTTAAATTTATTTATTTTTTTTAATAATGCTTTACTTGATTAAGCTTAATAATGACTAAAAATTTCATTTTGGAGGGATAACCCCTTCCGCTTCAAAATTTGCTTCGAAAAAAAAAACTGTAGGTTGTTGGAGTCCTACTCTAAGAATTTTTATTTTTTTTTCTTAATTTTGACTTGAAAGGATTTTAGCTGAGATGTATTCACATAAAAAAATATTCTTATCTGTGGCATCTTTATCGTGTTCTTAAATGTATAAAAAAATCATAAAAAATGCTTTACACTTTTTTTCATATTTTATGTATTGTCAAAAAAAATAAAAAATTTGTAGATTGCCTGGCAAATTATCGTTCGTTTTGGTGTAAAAGCTATATGTTAAAATTTTTAGCCAAATCGGACAGTTTTAACCCGTGCCTCTGGGTGGTTTAAATTTTTTGTAAAAAGAAAAAAAAAATAGGGTTAAACTTTTACACTTCAGCGGCACATGTTAAAATTGTCCGATTTGGCTAAAAACTGAAATATAGAGTTCTTAGGCAAAAAGCAACCATAATTTGCCCAGCATTTGACGAAATTCGACAAAAGCCATTTTTTGTGATAATAAAATGTGAGAAAGGTAAAAAGTGAATTTTTTGCTATATTTTAGAACGTGATAAAGACGTTACAGAAAGAAATAAGATTTTTGTGTTGATATGCATCATTAAGAGCAACATCTGAAAGAAAAATTCTTTCGAGTCAAAAGTTTTGACTCAAAACTAAATAATTTTTTTTTTTTATTTTTTGGAGTATGACTGCAACGGCCCCAAATTTTTTTTCGGAGTCAATTTTGAAGCGTTTATTCCACGAAAATTAAAGTAAAGTAAAATAATAATTAAAAAAATAAAAAATCGAAAAAAAATGTTGTTTGGTTTGTATGGAAAAAACGGTCTAGTTTTGTCCGATTTGGCTAAAAATTTAAACATAGAGTTTTTAGACCAAAACGAACCATAATTTGCCCGGCGATCGACAAAATTCGAAAAAAGTCATTGTTCGTGCCACCCTTATATACATAAATGGAATATCGGTAGTCATAATTGAATTCGATCGACATAACTGGTTTTAAACTGAAAACTTTTTTATTCAACGTTTGGCTGTACAAACATCAATTTACAGTTAATTCTAAATCTTCTTCTAAAAAGTTGTCCCTAACATTCGGTTTTTTTAAATGTTCAAGACGTAAATGAATTCTTTCGAATAGTGTTTTTTATTTTAAATTTGAAATATCGAACCGTGAGTTTTATAGTAT
Source organism: Pegoplata infirma (assembly GCA_963921195.1). Classification (NCBI taxonomy): domain Eukaryota; kingdom Metazoa; phylum Arthropoda; class Insecta; order Diptera; family Anthomyiidae; genus Pegoplata; species Pegoplata infirma. The sequence goes on along the minus strand of OY992536.1, from coordinate 71,125,965 downwards.
ATGAGATCCCCGAACAGTGATATAACTGAATGCCCAAGGCGTGTTAATGAACTAATTTAAAAAACTGAAAAGGCTTAGTTGTTTGTTAAAAAAAGAGCTTTCCAATGGTGCCATTCACATTAAAATCTGACTTATTGTGTCTTTTTAAAAGCGGAAAAACTGATTTTTTTTTTCATATTTTGGCATTTTCAAAAGTCCCTCTTAACCGATATCAAAACACTCTATAGCCTATAATCTTAGTTGGAATGAAAGCTTTATTATGGTTTTTATCTCATCAAAATCGGTTCAGTAGTTTCTTTAAACACCGGTGACAAAGAAAATTTTCGCGAAAAGTGCGTTTTATAATATAGTATAGATATAGATATAGATGAGGTACAGATCCCCGAACAGTGATAAAATTGAATGGCCAAGGCGTGTTAATGGACTTATTTAAAAAACTGAAAAGGCTAAGTTGTTTGTTAAAAAAAGAGCTTTCCAATGGTGCTATTCACATTAAAATCTGAGTTATTGTGTCCTTTTAAAAGCGGAAAAACTGATTTTTTTTTCATATTTTCACATTTTTGGAAAACCCCCTTAGCCGATATCAAAACATTCTATAACCTATAATCTTAGTTGAAATGTAAGCTTTATTATGGTTTTTATCTGATCAAAATCGGTTCAGTAGTTTCTTCAAACACCGGTGACAAAAAAAATTTTCGCGAAAAGTGCGTTTTATAATATAGTATGGATATGGATATGGAAAAGCAAATAAGTTTTTCTTACATACAATTATTTTACACAATCATTTTTTATTACTAAAAAAATATATATCCGCAAGAATTTAAAATTTTGGAAAAAAAAATTTTCATTAACACATTTTTTGCATTATTTTTTTTACAAACTTCCATTTCAAATAAAGTACTTTGGAATAGCAAAAGCTTTGAAGTTTAAATTAGTCTATTAGCCGGTAAAAAGACATATTTCTACTGATAGACAAAAGAACGGACAGTAATTCATTGGGGGGCATACAAAAATTTCGCTAAAAAAATATGAAAATAACCTTTGGAAGACGCGAAATTTAGGTTTTACTAAATTTTAATAGTTATTATTTTTTTTTTAATATTATTTTGTCATTGGCATATTCATTAATTCAGTAAATTTTTCAGTCATTTCTACATTTTTATTTCAATTTTCATGAGTTTTTATATTTTCTTTTTTAATTTTCCTGAATTTTGTTTTAAAATTTTAATGAATTTTTTCTAATTTTTTAAACGGTTAATTACATACTTTAAAAGAATATCGTGTATATTTTTCCCACTCTACACTGCAATTTCAAGTACATCCATGCGTATACGTGATAATTAAGTGTATATCCATCATACGCGTTATATAACAAAACCACTTCAATTTACAAAATCTAATTTTTTAAGGCATAACTAATTGGGAAAAATTTGTTACAATTTTTTAAAACAAAATTCACAAAGAATTAAAAGCTTTTGCATTATTAGGGCTATAACTTTTAAGATTTTATTAAAATATCAAATCTCTCATCGTATAGCCGCATAGACCATAACAAAATAAGCGCAATAAAGTTTTTAATTTCATTGCGAAATTTTTCTTATTTATTTCTATTGTGAAATCCCGCCATTTGGATAAAGTGCTAAAAAAATCATGATGTTATGACCACATTTTGCGATTTTTTTAAATTGATTCAATTTTAGTGTTAAGTAACAGCTGATATAGGGTTTTAATGATAAAAAAGCAATATTATACAGTTATTTCGTGGATGTTAAAAAAAAATAACTTATATGTTGGTACCTACATAGTAAAAGGGAGTCATGAAACGGTGATAATTTTTATTTTATAACCGTTCCGTAAAAAAAAAATTAATTTAAAAAAAAAACAAAACAAAAAAAACTTTTTTTTACTAAAATAACCAAAATAAAATATTTATATTATCATAACACAAACAAAATCTTCAAATCTAAGTCAACAAGAAGCAATTGCAAATGTCTTAAGCAGAACTCAACCGTCTGTATAGCAGCACATCAAGTTTTTTAAACAAATTGTAAGTCAAAAAATTTTATTTTAAAATGAAAGCGATATTTTAACAAATCCTTGGTGACAATATGTCATTAAGACAAAAAAAATGTATTTTTAAAAATTCCACAGTGCTTGTTATTAATACAGTTAGGTTAGGTTGGCGGTGTACGATTTACACCTCGCATAGACCTTTTGGTTCATAGCGATACCACAAAACTTTTTTTTCGCTAGCGGCGCAAGTTAAACACGTTCAAAGTCATTGCGAATCTCTTTAATATTCTAAGATCCATTCGCGTTATATCCTCCAAAGTATTAAAGCTTATCTGACCAGTAATCGATCGGCGACTTCTTGCCACCGCTGGACAGTGACAAAGTATGTGTTCTATCGTTTCATCCACTCCTGGTGAGCCGCATCTTTTACAACTGGCGTCCGGGATGAGTCTAATATTCTTAGCATGAATGCCGATGAGACAGTGACCAGTTATTATTCCCGTCAGAGCTCGACATTCCCTTCTCGTAAGTGATAAAAGGTATTCAGTTTTCCCTTGGTCATAAGTTGGCCATAAAGTTCTGCTGATTTTGCATGTTGTTAGTTGTCCCCACTTCCTGTTCGCTACTGCAACATTTATGGAATCCCGTCTTTTTTTGAAGTGTTGGAGCGGTGGTAAAACTAGCACCGTGGTACCTACACCATCAGCTCCAAGTTTCGCGAGTTCGTCTGCCCTTTCATTTCCCTGTATTCCGTTGTGTCCTGGTACCCATAATAAATTAACCTGGTTGTGTTGACACAACGTCTGCAAGTCCTCGTAACATTGTAAAACTATTTTAGATTTGATACCCAGGAAAATTTTTTGGGGAACATTGAATATATTCTATGGTAATCAAAAAAAGATTTTCTATGTAAAATTATTTTTCAAAAAAACTACTTGCTCTAAAAAACGATTGCTTTTGAGACAATTTCAAACAAAAATCATTGATTCTGGAACGTGAAGTAGAATTGGTTGCAGGGTAATATGATGCGTTCTGGAACCGATTATTAGGAACGGAAAATTTTGCTGGGTATAGTAACCTTGAAGCGCCTTTAAAGCGGCCTGGCTATCCACGTAAAAATTTATGGTTATTAATACAGTGCTACACCAAAAAAATATAGGGGTTCTCATAAAAAAATTCGAGTCGGTTGGAGTCCATCGAGTACGAAAATACTCATAGCTCTTTACGATAACTTCGTTTAGTAATTATTTGCCAGCAAACATGGACGTATACAGGGGGTGCGTGCCCCCCCCTCCCCCTTTTCGATTTGAAAATTTTGAAAATATATTACACTACCACGCATTGTACAAAAAACAAACCTAAAATTTTTATATATTGTATATATTCTAGTTTCACTGTTGAACAAATTCAGAGAAATTTGAAATCCTGATTCAAAGTCCGCCTTCCAAAATTTTCTATTGGAAAAACCGCTAGATTTAAAATATTTTTATGAATTTTATGTAAATTGAAATGGATACATTTTAAATTACGAGTTTCTCAAAAACAGAAACACCAAAAAACATTTTAAATAAAGTATATGAGGCATTACATACCAAATGTCCAGCGAAAAAAACACATGTACCGTAAACTTCTGAATAGGTTATATGGATAGCACTATATGGAACTTAGAAAATTGCGTTTTTGGTTTTTCAATTTTTCGAAAACTGGGCTTAGGAGGCGTGGTCAAATATTGGGAAAATGGTCAAATTTGTGGCGAGTTGCCTTGATTAAATATTTATCACATTAAAACGGAATGCACCACAATCTCAAAAATTTACATTCTTATATAGTTTTGTATGGGCTATCGATTAAATTTTTTTTTTTTTGAAAATTTTCAGAACCCGTTCTGAAATTTTCCATTTTTTAAAAACGTCAATTTATTAAAAAACCATGCCACTTTTTTTTTCTTTTTTAATTTTTTTTTTTTAAGTTTAGATGTTTGTCCATCCACACAAAAAAAAATCAGAAACACGTTCTACGTTTTTTTTCGAGAAAATCGCGTTTGAACTTTAAATTTCATAACAATTTTGTAATTTGCTTGTCCAAAATTGAGGTATCATTTTAATTTTGCTGCCATTTTTTTCTACTTGTAGTTTTTATTCTGAATTTTAGTTTTCAGATTCTAAATACATTCCGGTTAGTTAATATGAAACGATACACGAAGGAACAACGTGTTTTTATTAATAATTTTTTTTTTTTTAAATAGAAAGAAGAAAATGAGAATTTTTTAACAAAATAATTTTTACCGACGAAGCCCATTTCCAGCTCAATGACTACTGCAACTAGCAGAATTGTCACATTTAGGGTGAAGAGAATCTAAGAGTTATCTTAGAGCAACCATTTCATCCCCAAAAAGTTACGGATTGGTGTAGTTTGTGTTCCGGAGGAATCATCAGATCATATTTTTTGAAAACGAAAATGGAAATGTGATTACGGTCAATGGAAATCGCTACAGGGAGATGATCCGAAGGTTTTTGTGGCGGAAAATTGATGATTTATATGTAGAGAACATGTGGTTTCAACAGAATAATGTCACTTGTCACACTGCAAGAGAAACAATGGATCATTTGACAGACAAGTTCGAAAATCGCATTATTTCTCGCAGAGGAGGCCAACAAGATCGTGTGATTTGACACATTTAACTTTTTTGTGGGATTTTTTGAAATCAAAAGAGTGCAGCAATAATCCCACAACAATTCAATACCTTTAAACCAACATTATCAAACAGATATCAAGCATTGACAATAATTTTTTGAAAAACGTGTTTGATAATTTTGGTAAAATATTGGGAGCCTGCCGAGCCAGTAAGAGGGGTCACTTGACCCACATATTTTTTTATTTTTAACCGGAACCTATTTCTAGTAAACTGAAATAAAAATATTTTTAATATCTGAAAAAAAACTATTTTTTTCATTAAAATTAAAATGATACCTCAATTTTGGACACCCTTTATTTCTTTGTTTTAAAGTTGCGAATGAGTATTATTTATGCAATTATTAATACTCATTCGCAACGTTAAATCAAGAAAATACAAGCAAATTACAAAATTGTTATGCACAGTAAAAAGTTTTGGGTTACATTTAAAACCTATCGGAACACATTTTAAACCACATTGGAATTAAATTGAAAGTTAAATCCGAAATGGTTTATATGTTAAACCATATAGGAATTAAAAATTTGTTTTTCTTTATATTATTTCTTTTAGTTTTATTTTAATGCCAAAAAATAATTAAATTTCTCTCTTAAAAAACTAATAAAAAATAAACGTCAAACGTCATCAACATTTGTATTTCATCAAGTTTAAAATAAACACTTAACAAGGAATTGAAAACAGCTGCTGTTATATTGATTGAGCAAAAACAGCTTATTCATTCAATGAAAGTGTGGCAAAATGTTTGCAATCTACGCAAAAATAAAAATTTATGGAAAATTTTATGTTATCAAAATTTGTGATCCAGAAAGTGAAGTTTTGACTCCGACCGGAATATAATTATCAAGTAAGTATTGACTACAAACGTTTTGCAATCGTTTTTAATTAATTTTTGTTTTACCTTACTTTTAGACCAGCCGAATCTTAAAGCAGAAGGCAGAGACTGGAATTTTTGATCGGGCAGTGCATTCATTAACTTTGAAAACCTTCCATAAATAATTAATTACACAATACTGATCCAGCAGCTGCTTTTGTTTCTTTTTGATGGAACGACATCAACAAACCGTGCCGAAATTGATTTGGAAGACCCCCTGGAATAATTTCATAATATAGAAATTTCACTTTTTTCATGTAGTTTTACTGAGTTTGGGTGGAAAATGCATCAACATTCCTCTTCATTTTAACTTTATTCAGGTATTTGATCTGTATTTTAAGTCTTCTTATTTATTCAATACACAAAAATATTAAAAAAACATAACCTTTTGTTTTATTTATTTTTGGGTAAATTTTATGAAAGGGGTACTATTTTTAGTCCTGCCTAGATTAAAATTAACACCCGTTTAAGCATAAAATTATTTACATTAATAAAACTATTTGGGATTTATTTTAACACCAAAAAATAGGTTAAAAAGCCACTCTCTTTTTATCTCTTTAAAAGTACACTTTTAAAGGAATAAATTTAATTCTTTTTGTCTTTGATATATATACACACCAGCTAGGAATTAAAATTAACCCAAAACTTTTTACTGTGTGAAATTTAAAGTTCAAATTCGATTTTCTCGAAAAAAAAAACGAAGAACGTGTTGCTGAGTTTTTTTGTGTGGATGGACAAACATCTAAACTTTAAAAAAAAAAAATTAAAAAAGACAAAAAAAGGTGGCATGTTTTTTAATAAATTGACATTTTTAAAAAATGGAGAATTTCAGAACGGGTTCTGAAAATTTTCAAAAAAAAAAAAAAAAATTTAATCGATAGCCCATACAAAACTATATAAGAATGTAAATTTTTGAGATTGTGGTGCATTCCGTTTTATTGTGATAAATATTTAATGAAGGCAACTCGCCACAAATTTTTCCATTTTTCCAATATTTGGCCACGCCTTATAAGCCCAGTTTTTGAAAATTAGAAAAACCAAAAACGCAATTTTCTTAGTTCCATATAGGGCTATCCAAACAACCTATTCAGAAATTTACGGGACACATGTTTTTCTGTAGCGGGACATTTGGTGTGGAATGCCTCATATGTAATCTAGAGATAGAGCCGCGAAAAGTGCAAATTAAGCATCTAATAATTTTCAAACGCAAATATCTCAATAACGAAATGTTATAAAACTAATTTAGATGGCTGATTTGGAATCAAAAAGTTAATTTTATTTAAAATCAAGTCGTTGCAAAAAGTGGTTGATCGAAGATTTTGTTATTAATTTCTCAGACATTTTTGTATGAAAAATTCACAAATTTTTAGAAATTTTTGATAAAGAAATATTCTCAAGTTTTGAAACATTTTTGATATATATATAGAAAATTCTCAGAATCTTTTCTATAGCAAAATTCTATGATTCTGATACCTTTTTTTTAGAAAAATTCTGAGATTTAAAGATATTTTTCATAAGAAAGTTCTAGATTTTAAAACATTTTTCTAGTAATATTATTTTTCTAGAAATATTTAGTAGACCGAGTTTGAAATTAATCGGCGAAGATTAAAATTATTTTTTTAAGTTGTTTCTTAGTTTATACTCTTGTCTAACAGCGTATTCAGAAATTAGGGCCCACTTTTGACCACAAATTAAAAAACATGCGATTTTTAAATGCCTAAATTCATGATTTTTACTCAAAACTCAGGCATTTAATAGTATTTAATATCATTGTGCAACACGATTTTTTGTTTTAAATGGGTAAAAAAGCAAAATGAAAGTACTATATTATTAGTAGACCAAAACCCTTGAACAATTTCGAAAATTTAGCTCGATTTTTTTTGTGGCCCACTGACGTTTTTTTTTTCAAAGGCGTTCAGAAGAAGTCATTCAGAATATGTAAAAAAAAATATTAAATTTAAGTTTGTGCTTAATGAGGTTAATAGATGTCTTCTTTAAAATTGGATAACGGTTCTTTTCTAAGAATGTATTAACCCTCTCTCTCCCATTTTTGTGGTCATTTTAGTCCCTTTTCCAAATATCCTCGTAGAATAACACTTACACTTTTGTTTAAAGGGTTAACATGTTATACAAAAATTTTCTGCATAGAATTTCATTATTAGTTGTTAAAGACCAAAAGTTCATGCGATAAAAGCAAAATGCTTAAAAAAGTAAAACTTTTTATTTTAAACTGTTAAATTGTGTTTTACCAAAATCGTGTGAAATAATTTAAAATAATGTAACAAATGTACTTCTAAGCTTACTGTTAATAGATGTCTTCAGTAAAATTCGATGTTTATTTTTTCTTAGAACATATTAACCCTCTATCTCCCATTGTCAGGGGTCATTTTAGTCCATTTTTAAAATATTCTTATAGAAAACCACTTAAACGTGTGTTTAAAGTGCTCAAATGTTCTACAAACATTTAGTAGATTTTTTTTAATCATTCCAATCGCCTTATTTTAAAGACTTCAAAACAATTCATGGGTTTTGGTTTACAAATGGCATACTTTCATTTTTTGTTTTGTTCAATATAAGATACACTCCGTGAAAATGACCCCAAATTTGTTGCACAGTGTGTTCTACTGAAGCTTTAAGTTATATTAAATAACTCTTAAATTATAAATTATAAGAAACATTTAAAAAGGAATTTTGTATTACGCATTAACCTTTAAACGCTCGTTTTTTTAAATTTTTAAGAATATTTGAAACAAGGACTAAAATGAACCATTAAAATGGAAAATAGAGGGTTAATATGTTCTACCAAAAGAACCGCCATTAAATTTCACTGTAGACAAGTATAAATATTTTTTATCTCAGTAGTTTTTTTTAGTACATTTTTTCGACTTTTTTCAATCTACTTTGGTAAACGCTATTTAACAATATGTGATACTTAACAATTTTACTTTTTAAAGCATTTTGATTATATCGCACGATCTTTTGACATTTGACAACCCCTAGTAAAATTTTATGCTTAACATTTTTGTAGAACATATTAACTATTTAAACGCACATTTTAGTGTTGTTCTACGAGGATATGTAAAAAAAAGGACACAAATGACCCCTAAAAATGGCGGATAGGGGGTTAATGTATTTTAAAAAAGAACCGCCATCAAATTTTACTTAAGACATGTATAAGGGGCATTCCATGTGAAATCGGACACTTTGAAAAACTTTTTTTTTAGATTTTCCCAATTTGTTTACAGTTTTTAGTACCCTTCGAAAACTCCTTCGTGGTAAATTTTCAGATTTTTTTTAATGACCCGTTCAAAAGATATCGAATTTTTAAAAATTGGTAGTTTGTTCCTTTACTCAAACTTCTTTTAATCATAACTTCTTCAATAATGGCCCAAATTTAAATTTTTTTTTTTTTCAAAATTTTTGTTTTTTTACGTACTTTTTAAAAAAAAATCCCAAAAAATTCTTAAAAGCGCTCTAGTATGTGATTTTTAAGTTTTAAAATTTAAATCTCATTTTTGAAAATGTTTGTACTCTTCGATTTTTTTGAAATTTTTCTGTGTAAAACTTCTATCAATTCTACAAATTTTTTGCCCAGGAAGATCGTGGGATAACGATTATTACTATTTTTTAAAATTTTTTGAAAAAAATTTATTGTAATTTTTCAATCTTAAAATCATTTCTACTGCTCCAATGGTGCGTCATAGAGGGGTCTTTTATAAGACCGACCCCCACTAATTTTTATGTCTTGATATTTCTTTGGAACAAACTAATACCCTATCTCCAATTTCTAAGGGGGCTCCCACACAAAACGACATTTTTTAAAATTTGTTCCAACCGTTCTAACTGCCCTAATAGTGCCCTTAGAGCAACAAACTGTATGACCGACCCGCAATATTTTTTTAGTCCAAACATTTTTTCTGAACACACCTACCCTCTATCTTTAACTGTTAAGGTGGTCCCCATACAATTTTTTTTATTTTTTGTAAATTTGTTTTATTTAATCAGCTTCTGCCGGTCCAATGGTGCGTCCGAGAGGGGTCATTAGTGGGACCGACCCCCATTTATTTTTACCCTACAACATTTTTTCAAAACATACCTACGCCCTATCTCCACTCCCTAAGTAGGCTCCCATACAAATAACAGTTGGAGCAAATTTTATAAAAATGTAATTTTGTATGAGAGCCTACTTAGGGAGTGGAGATAGGGTGTAGGTATGTTTTGAAAAAATGTTGTTGGGTAAAAATAAATGGGGGTCGGTCTCACTAATGACCAATCTCGGACGCACCATTGGACTGGTAGAAGCTGATTAAATAAAACAAATTTACAAAAAATAAAAAAAATTGTATGGGGACCGCCTCAACAGTTAAAGATAGAGGGTAGGTGTGTTCAGAGAAAATGTTTGGACTAAAAAAATATTGTGGGTCCGTCATACATTTTGTTGCTCTAGGGGCACTATTAGGGCAGTTAGAGCGGTTGGAACAAATTTTAAAAAATGTCGTTTTGTGTGGGAGCCCCCTTAGAAATTGGAGATAGGGTATTAGTTTGTTCCAATGAAATGTTAAGACGTAAAAATTAATGGGGGTCGGTCTTATAAAGGATCCCTCTATGACGCACCATTGGAGCAGTAGAAATGATTTTAAGATTGGAAAATTACAATAAAATTTTTTCAAAAAATTAGTGGGACGCACCATTGGACTGGTAGAAGCTGATTAAATAAAACAAATTTACAAAAAATAAAAAAAATTGTATGGGGGCCGCCTCAACAGTTAAAGATAGAGGGTAGGTGTGTTCAGAGAAAATGTTTGGACTAAAAAAATATTGTGGGTCCGTCATACATTTTGTTGCTCTAGGGGCACTATTAGGGCAGTTAGAGCGGTTGGAACAAATTTTAAAAAATGTCGTTTTGTGTGGGAGCCCCCTTAGAAATTGGAGATAGGGTATTAGTTTGTTCCAATAAAATGTTAAGACGTAAAAATTAATGGGGGTCGGTCTTATAAAGGATCCCTCTATGACGCACCATTGGAGCAGTAGAAATGATTTTAAGATTGGAAAATTACAATAAAATTTTTTCAAAAAATTTTAAAAAATAGTAATAATCGTTATCGCACGATCTTCCTCGGCAAAAAATTTGTAGAATTGATAGAAGTTTTACACAAAAAAATTTCAAAAAAATCGAAGAGTACAAACATTTTCAAAAATGAGATTTAAATTTTAAAACTTAAAAATCGCATACTAGAGCGCTTTTAAGAATTTTTTTGGAATTTTTTTTAGAAAGTACGTAAAAAAACAAAAATTTATAAAAAAGAAATTGAAATTTGGACCATTATTGAAGAAGTTATGATTAAAAGAAGTTTGAGTTAAGAAACAAACTACCAATTTTTAAAAATTCGATATCTTTTGAACGGGTCATCAAAAAAATCTGAAAATTTACCACGAAGGAGTTTTCGAAGGGTACTAAAAACTGTAAACAAATTGGGAAAATCTAAAAAAAAAGTTTTTCAAAGTGACCGATTTCACATGGAATGCCCCATAAACATTATTTAGCTCAGAAGTTGATTTAATACATTTCTTTGACTTATTCTAGACGACATACAAAATAAAAATAACTTATTTTTTAAAAAAAGGATGTTTTTATATTTTCCACACCACAAATCCGATTTTGCCCAAATTTGGTATTAATATATATCTAAGGAATATTAATTTGCTTACAAAGTTTTTTTACGATCAGACAATTTTCGTAAGTGTTATAGCGTTTTAAAGAAAAAGAATATATGGCAGGATCTTGAATCCTTGCTCCGATTTAAATGAAAATATTTATACGCAAGTTGCTAGTTGAATGTGTATCAGCATGACCACTTTTTGTAATTTTGTGGCATTATTGAAGCTAAAATATTTTTTTTCAATTTTAGGACACATGGGCGGTAGACGATTTTTCCAAAAATTCATTTCTTTCTTAACTATGACGTTTTATGCACGTGTACCAAATTTCAAAAATATGTGACAACTCCTTCTATTTTTGTCCCTTCGTTATATGGGAACTAAGCACTGTGCGTCGCTGTCAGAAAACTTTTTTGTTTTACAACGGCTATCTATTTTATGGCTTTGTTTAAAGGATAAGAGTCTTACCTCTTATACAAACCTTAATCTTATGCGTAGCGCTTCCTTTTTCGGTTCAGTACTGATCTTTCAAATTTTTACTCGGGACCTTAAATATTTTTTTTATAGAAAAATATCTAAAAATTCCAGCCGTTATCTTTAGTAAATAATTGGATACTTATTTGACTCTGAATGTACAAATTTTTTGATTAAAAAATTATCTAAAATTTTAGGAAAAATTTCTATAACTATCCCTCAGCAACTGAGAATTTTCCTTAGAAAAAGAAATTGTCTGCAAATATATTTCAGAATCATAGAATTTTTTTTATGGAAACAATTTTAGAACATGAGAATCTATGATTTTTTTAAAGCAAACATTTTTTCGAACTTTTCTTTAGAAAATTATATCAGAACCTAAGATATTTTTTTGTTTAAATAACCTCTAAGAATCTGAAAATTTTTCTGTGGTAAGAACTTTTTCTTAGGAAATATGTCGCTGAATATATATGTACATTAGACCGACTCACCTTATATGGGCAAAAAAAAAGTTGTAGTTGTACCCCCCTCAAAATTAACTTTGATATGTTTTATGAAGATTCCCAAAATATTTGAGCTCTAGCGATAATCTCCCGTGAGCTAAACCGCGTCAAAAAAGGGTCCAAAAATGGTATTTTTCATGAATAAAAAAATCAGTAAATTTTTTTTTGTCCAATGAATGACCAAATATAATAGATATTTAGGAATTCTTTGATTCTGCATTAAAACATTTTAAAAATCTAACAACAGACTCGAGATAACGAGATGTTTACGTCAGTTTTTTGATGCTTTTCAATTCGATTTTAATGAAAACTTAAATAACTTTGGTATTTTTTGTCCGATTTTCACTTATAATACATCGTTAGAAAGGTGTTGACCACCGCTTGGGATTTTAGTCAAAAATTAACCCTTAACTGCACTGTCTAACTTTTTTATAACATTTACTTCGACATCACTAAAAACCGTTTTATAACCACAAAAAGCATATCTTTGTGCAGGAAACACGTTTAATTAATATATTTGTCCACAATTAATTTAACCCATGCATGATCAAAATATTTTGGCAAACATTTTTAAAAAAGTTTTTGCGGAAATTATTGAAAGCTAGTTGTAATACTTTAAAAAAATATAATTAAATAAGGTTTTCTTTATTTTAGTCAAAAATTAACCCTTAACTGCACTGTCTTACTTTTTTATAACATTTACTTCGACATCATTAAAACCCGATTTTATAACCACAAAAAGCATATCTTTGTGCAGGAAGCACGTTTAATTAATATATTTGGCCACAATTAATTTAACCCATGCATGATCAAAATATTTTGGCAAACATTTTTAAAAAAGTTTTTGCGGAAATTATTGAAAGCTAGTTGTAATTCTTTAAAAAAATATAATTAAATAAGTTTTTTGTTTATCTAGACGTGCTTATTAATATCAAATTCGAAATTTGTATGTGTAAATTAATTTAAAAATAAAATATAAACAAATTTTGTCTTAATCGCATATATTCGTGCAAAAAACGCATCCAATAAATTGAAATATCAATTATATTATTTTTTTTTAAGTATAACAACTGGACTTAAATTTTTATCAAATTTTTTTTTAATTGGTAATGAATGGGTTAAATTGAAAATATTAAGATCTATTTATTAGATGCGTTTTTTGCACGAATATATTTCTAAAATTTATTTGCACATACAAATTCCGAAAAAAAAAATTCACCGGGAAAGTGTTACACGTAATAATTATTTAAGCACGTCTGGATAAACAAAAACCTTTTTTATTTTATTTTTTTAAAGTATTTCAACTAGCTTTCAATAATTTTTCAATAAAAATGTTTGCCAAAATATTTTGATCATGCATGGGTTAAATTAATTGTGGCCAAAAATATAAATTAAACGTGTTTCCTGCACAAAGATTTGCATTTTGTGGTTATAAAATGTGTTTTTAATGATGTCGAAGTAAATTTTATAAAAAAGTAAGACAGTGCAGTTAAGGGTTAATTTTTGACTAAAATCCCAAGCGGTGGTCAACACCTTTCTAACGATGCATTATAAGTAAAAATCGGACAAAAAATACCAAAGTTATTTAAGTTTTCAGTAAAATCGAATTGAAAAGCATCAAAAAACTGACATAAACATCTCATTATCTCGAGTCTGTGGTTAGATTTTTGAAATGTTTTAATGCAGAATCAAAGGATTCCTAAATATCTATTATATTTGGTCATTCACTGGACAAAAAAAAATTTACTGAATTTTATATTCATGAAAAATACCATTTTTGGACCCTTTTTTGACGCGGTTTAGCTCACGGGATATTATCGCTAGAGCCCAAATATTTTGGGAATCTTCATAAAACATGTCAAAGTTCATTGTGAGGGGGGTACATCATCAACTTTTTTTTTTGAGTCACTCTAATGTACATTTTTCTTTTAAAATACTAGTGTCTAATAACAAAAATATTTCTAAGGTTTCAGAATGTAAGAAATTGCCTTAGAAAACATTGGATGGCATTAAATCTGTAAAATTATTATATTGAAAAATGCTATACATAGAATTTCAGATTTTATTTTTAGAAAAATATATCACAATTTCTTCATAAAATGTTTTACAAACTGATGACTTATTGTCTAATAATTTTTTTTTACGAAATAAGTTATAGTTTAGAGTCGAGAATTACTTTAAAATATGAGAATTATTTCAGGGTTTTTTAAAAAAAAATGTAAAAATTTTTTTATAGAAATAATGGCTCAGATTATTCTATATTTCTATAGATTTCAAATTTTCTGTGAGAAAATGTTGAATGTAAAAGTTTTTCTACAGAATATATGATCTGACAAAAAAAGAACTCTTTTAAATCAAGGGGTTTACGAATCTGAATATTTTTGTAAAGTCAATGTCAGAAATGGTTATTTTTCTATATGGAAAATATTTTAGAACTAAAAGGTTTTTCTATAGTAGAAATGTCTGAAATGAGTATCAGAAAACATTTGGTGACATTTTATGACAAAACTAAGCATAAGTCATTAATTTTTTGATAGATTTTTAAATTTTTCTATGTTTTGGAAATCTTGAGTTGAGTTGAGTTGAGGGTGGGTTGTACAAGCCTAAAATAAGGAATTTTTTTGGAAATCTACTTTACCATTATATTTAAATAATTCACGATCAACTAACGGAGTAAGAAATGTGAATATTTGTGGAAAAAAGTTTTTTTTTTTTTTTTTTACAGAAGGGGTCGTATCTCAACCAATTTTAAACCGATTCTCAAATTGTTTTATTTAGGTGGTTACTACAGTGCCATGTACAGCTTTTGGGTGTCGGGGGGGGGGGGGGATTTTTTACTTCCAAAAATATCATAACTTCACATTTGTTGACGAGCAAAAAAAGGATACGTTTTTTTTACAAAAAAAAGTGATGGGAAATCTATAAAATCATCAAATTTATTAGTTTTTGCCGAAGGAGATTTGTTTTTCATGACCATATTTCGTTTAGATCAATTTTTTTTAATTTGTTTTATAAGAAAATTGTATATTTTTCGTATACATAAGAAGACATTTTTTTAATAGAAGAAATTCTATAAGACTTTTCTTTACGAAAAATGTTTCAGAATCTGAGACTATTTTCGTATAGAAAAATTTTTAAATTTTAAAATAAATTTAAAAGAAAATTGTATATTTTTCGTATACATAAGAATAGTCTAAATCTGAGAAATTTTTAATAGAAAAAATTCTTCCTGCATAGAACATATCAGATTTTGGGACATTTTTGTCATTTTTTTTTTTGTAGGGAAAATGTCTTAGAATATAAATTAAATTAAAAGACTTTTTTCGTATAGAAAAATTTTCAGATTCTAAGAATTTTTTCCACAGAAAAAGTCTCAGATTCTGAGACATTTTACTACAGAAAGTCTCATATTTTAAAGCATTATTGAGACATTTTTCCTATAGCGAGGTCTCTGATTAATAGACTTGTTTCGTACTGAAAAAATTTTAGATTCTGCAACCTTTTTCTATAGAAAAAGTCTTAGTTTCTTGACCTTTTTTCAATAAAAAAGTATCAGATTATAAGACCTTTTCTTAAAAAAAAAAGTTTCAAATTCTGAGTTCTTATTCCTTAAGAAAAAGGCTTAGATTTTTAGACCTTTTTCCTAAAGAAAAAGTCTCAGATTTTGAGAGAAAAAGTTTAAAATTCTGTCACTTTTTCTCCAAAGAAGAAGTGACAGATTCTGAGACCTTTTTCTGATTCTGAAATCTTTTCCGATTCTAAGACACTTTTTCTATAGAAAAAGTCGGAGATTCTGTGACCCTTTCCTAAAGAAAAAGTTCCAGATTCGGAAATGTTTTTCCTATAGAAAACTTCTCAGACTTTAAGATAATTTTCCTATAGAAGGGTCATAGATTCTGGGACATTTTTCTGAGACTCGGAGACCTTATTCCAATAAAAAAGTCTTAGATTCTAAGACCTTTTTCCCGTTGAAAAAGTCTCAGATTCAGCGACCTTCTACCTTCTGAGACTATTTTTCAACAATAAAAATTCTCAGACTATGAGACCTTTTTTAAAAAAGACTCAGATTCTGAGATCTTTTTCCTTAAAATAAGTCTCAAATTCAGAAATTCTGAGACTTTTTTCCCAAAGAAAATTTCTTTTGCGACCTTTTTCCTATAAATAAGTTTTAAACCTTTTTTACATAAAAAGGTCTCAGATTCTGAGAATTTTTTCTTTAGAAAAACTTTATTATTTAGAAAAAAAAAATTTTAAATAGTTTTACATATGAGGAGCTCAAAGCACAAGGGTTCAAGTGACTTTTTTAAAAAAATTGAGTTAACATATGGAATTAGTAGGTGAAGTTCACAGAAGTTTAGAGCACAAGAGCTCAATGTAAAATTCTTATCCGTTAGCGAGATATGGCGACAATTTTTAGCTCTTGTTACTAAAATACCTGTTTTAGTTGGAGCACAAGGGGTATATGAGCACTTAAACCCCTTGTGCTCCAAGCAATTATTAAAATTTAATTTTTTACGTGGACAAAGTGGTTGAAGTCCTAGAAGTTCGTGTATTAATAGCAATAAAATTTAGCAAAAACATCTAAGGTCGGTAACCAGCGGTCAAAATTTGAAAAAATTGCGTTTTTCGATCAAAATTCATGTCCAAAATTTTTCACCAAATCCGGCTCAAAAATTAGTTGCGTACTTTGTAGGAAAAATATAAAAAAAATACAAAAAAATGTTGGTCCACAGATGCTGATTTTTGAACATAAAAATATTTTTTTTTTTATCCAAATTGGTTTCAAATCTTTGAAAATGTAAAGCATCCCGACTAAAAAAGTTTAGATATAGTAACATATTATTTAATATATTTATACATGGCCATACACAGTACTTTACATAATTATATGTAAATGTATCTTGTATTAAGTTTTACACCCAAAATTTAATATGGTGCCATATAAAAGGATATCGAATCATGTTTTGCTCCACATACAATATATAAAGCTTTATTAAATTAGATATTGCATATAATATTTTATATGAATCCATGAATGATCTCATACAAGATTATATAAATAAATATATGATATACAACTCCATGTCTGACCTCATACAAGATGAGATATACGTATATATATGGTGCGGAATCGGGGGAAAAAAGTTTTCTAAGTCCCGAGAAAATTTTTTAAAATTTCCAGACACAAATAATTTTTGCGTTTTGGAGTTAAGAATTTCATTAAAAATGATTTAAACAAAAAAAAAAATTTGCCAAATTTTTAAAAATTTTGAAAAATTTTACAAGTCCTGAAAAAGTTTTGTAGAATTTTCTAAGTCCTGGATAAAAAATATCTTTAGTACATTTTTTGCGTTTTAAAGTAAAAATTTATTAACAAAGTTTTAAGAATTTTTTTTTTAAATTTCGATTTTTTTTTAAATTTCTAAGTCACGGACACATTTTTTTTTTTGTAGTTTTTTTTTTGCATTTCCCGAAAAAAACTTGGGATAAATTTGAAAATTATGAGATAAAAAAATATTTTATGCAAAATTCTACATATTTTATCTTATGATATAAAATTATATACAATTATATCAAATTAGATAAACCCAATATTCGGATCAAAAACAATCATATTTAATCTAATATAACAAATTTTGAGCTATTTTGATCCACCAATTTCATCATCTTATTTTATCCAAATAAGTGTTGGGCCATATTAAATTATATATCCCAGCAAAAACTTGCATTACCAAGTAATGAAATGTGTAATGGGAAATTCAAAAGTTATAACTAATTCTGATTCGAATTACCTTTCCCATTACATTTACAAGCAAATGTGCCAAATGTAATGATTATCAAACCAATATTAATAACTAATTACATATATACTTATAGGTAATGAAAAAATTGTTTAAAAAAAAAATTTTAAAAAATAAAAAAATATTTAATTTTATTTTGTTTTTATTCAAAATAATGTACAGTGAGTCAAAAAGTGAAAATCTAGTTCTAAAGTTTTTTTATTTTATTATAATGACTTATGTTAGTCATTATTAATAAGTGCTTATTTTGCATTACAAAATAATGCTAAAGGTAATTTTCTGTCATTACTAAGTAATTAGAATGGTAATGATGTGTCATTACCAAGTTTTTGCTGGGATGGCTCAATTTCAAATTATATATGGACCTGTATATTTATTTTAAGTCGGGATGTTATATATTAAAAAAAATATAAAAAACACAATTTTAGTTCAAAAATGCTGATCAAAGATTTTGGCCCACAGATACTAATCACCATTTTTGGACCAAAATCGTGTTTTTATATTTTTATATTTTTATATTTTATATATTTTTTACATAAACTACTCAAAATTTTTCGACTTCTAAGACAAATTTGGTTAAAAAAATATTTTTTATGTTTGAAAATCAGCATCTGTGGACCAAAATCGCTATTTTGGAATTTTTTAAATATTTTTCTAATAAAGTACCCACAAGTTCCTTATTTTTGAGCCAGATTTGGTTAAATAATTTTGATATGAATATTGGTCCAAAAACTTAATTTTTTTTAAACTTTGACCACTGGTTGCCGAATAAACTAAAGATGACCTCGCAAACATTTTTTAAAAATTTTCCCACAATTAGCTACTCCGTAGCCATTGTTCGGCAGGTATTACGGCACGAAATTCAAAAGTTTAGATTTGATGGGACGCCCTAATGAAGATGAGCCCGATGATATCCTGGAATCTGATTATGACGACTAAAAAATAAAACAAAGAACCATTTAAGATTTTCGTAATAAAATGTGTTTTTCCTTTTACGTATAACTAATATTTTTTTCATAAATTTAGAAATTTATAAAAAAAGTTAGAGCACAAGGGGTATAAGTGCGACTAACTTACACCAAAAAAAAACGTGGGTATTCAATACTAAAAATTTTACTAATGAACTAATTTTTTAGTCCAAAATGATCTAGTGCAGGCGTTGGTAATCAAAAAAACTACCGTACTACTGGTAATTAGTAACTTATTAGTAGATTTTGGTACCAAACCACTTACTAATATTTTTACTGCAGAATTATTTTGAGTGTACTTCAAAGGCAATTTTTGGGTTCTTGCATTTGCAAAAGATGGTATTTTTTGATTTGTTAGATTAAAATATATCTCAGGATCTCTATTAACTAAAAAATAATATTCTAGATATCATCTAACATTTTTTATTGCAATTTAACTTTAACCTCTTTTTTCTCATTATTAAATATAAGGCACTTGAACCCCTTGTGCTCTAACCCCCTCATATGTAAGTTCGACTATCAACATTGCTATGTAGAAGACAACAAATTTTTATATAAACCAAATTAAGATCCTCTAACATTTTAACATTTAACTTTTTTCTATACAAAAAAAAAACAAATTTTAATTAATTAGTTTATGCCAAAATTCATAATAAGTATGACAGATATTTTTCACAGAAAATGTTCAGATTAATTTACTTTTTCCTTTAAAAATTTAAAAATTTTCCCTTTTAAAATTTTTAAGATTTTTTCTATGAAAAATTTTTAGACTTCGAGATTTTTTAGAAAATTTCCTTCTTTATTTTTTCTTCTTTTTCTTTCCTTTCCATTCCTTTTTTTCTTTATTTGTTCTTCTTTTTTTTTCTTTTTTTTTCCCTTTTTTTCCCTTTTCAAAATTTGGTCTGGGGGGGAATTTCCCCTTCCCCCCACCCCCTTCTTCCCGCTCATGGGTTTCTATCATTTCTTAAAAAACAAAAACAATCAACAAAGTTATAATTTTTTAAGTTAAAATTTAATCAACAAATACTGTGCTAATAAAAAAGAATTACACGATGTGACCGAGAAAAACTATGAGTATTTCCGAACTCTATGGATTTCAGTCAACCAGAATTTTTATTTAAATTTTGTAGAACTGGGTAATGTTAAATAGTTTGTGAATAAACTGATCTTTTTCAACAACTGACGTCAAATAAAAGTAATACATTAAACAATTCATATCATTCTATTCAATGAAATTTGTCAATCTAACAATATCGGCACTTTTTCAACAAACAACAACAACAAATAAATTTGTAACATTTGTAAAATAAAAAAAAGGCTGTCAGTTGGCAGCTTTTGTGAAGTTGCCCATATTGTGGTGCGATGAAGAAATTTAACTAAAAAAAGTTAAAACCCTAATGTACATATGTACTTATTCACAGAAATAAAAAAATATGAAAAATTTATATAAATTTTTAAGAGCAATATGCCTTAAAAAAATTTTGATATAAAACACTTACTTTATGTATTTGATGATAATAAATTTTTATGGTTTTTAACCCTTCGTCAAACAACAATTTGTTTTTATTATAGCTTTTCTCGCTAAAGTGAACATCATGTACAAACAAAATTTATTATGTATTTGTACGCTATAACAGTAGAAAAAGTTGTATAGAACATATAAAACATTTGTCTGAATCAAAGGAACAAATCAAATGTTTTTTTTTTTTTAACAAATGTTCTGTTTGGCATTGGAAATTTTCCATGGAAGGCTTTGATGCCGATTAAATTTTTTATAAATTAGTTTATTTTTTTTTAGTTAATTCCACATGCAGAAAATTTATTTTGAAAAATATGCCTATTAGAATAGGTTCCTGAGTATATTCTACGGTAATCACAACAAAATTTTCTATGTAAAATAATTTTTTTAAAAAAACTGCTCTAAAGACGGTAACATTCGGGGTAATTTCAAACAAAAATCATTGATTCTAGAATGTTAAGTAGAATCGGTTGCAGAGTAATTGATGTCATTATATAACACTGTGCAACAAATTTGTGGTCTTCGAGTGTATCTTTGAAGGGACCAAAAAAAAAGTATACCAATAGAAGACCAAAGCTCTCGAATGGTTTTAAAAACTTATCTCGAGTTATTTTTTTATGGCCCACTGAAGTTTTTAAATTTTTTCAAAGGCGTTTTGAATAAGTAAAAAAAAGTATTAAATATAATTCTGAACTAAATAATGTTAAGACATGTCTTCAGTAGAATTTTGATGGTGGTTCCTTTCTTAAATATATTAACCCTCTATCTCTCATTTTTATGGGTCATTTTGGTCCTTTTTCAAATATCCTCATAGAACACAAATAAAACGTGCATTTAAAGGGTTAAAATGTTCTACAAACATTTTCTGTATAAAATTTCAAATATCAAAATTGGTGCAAAAAGTGAAAAATGCTTAAAAAAGTAAAATTGTAAATTATCACATACTATTAAATTATTTATTAACAAAGTCGTGTGAAATAAGTCGAAAAAATTTTATAAATCTGGTTCTGAGATAAATTACGATAATAGATATCTTCAGTGAAATTTGATGGCGGTTCTTTTCTTGGAATATGTATATTAACCCCCTATCGACCAAAGCGTGCGTTTGTAGGGTTAAAATGTTCTACAAACATTTTCTGCATCAAATTTTACTAGGGGTTGACAAAGGTAAAAAGTTCGTGCGATATAAAGAAAATGTTTAAAAATTTAAAATTTCAAGTTATCCAATATGTCCTACTAAAGTGGGCCATAAAAAAATAACTCGTGCTAATTTTTCAAAACCCTTCGGGAGTTTTGTTCTACTGTTGGATATTTTCATTTTTTTTTTTTTGGTCCCATCCAAGATACAAAATAGTGTTGCACAGTGTTATTAAATATAAACATATATAATCTTTTTTAATCGGGAAGATGTAATTATTTTAAATTTTATTAAAGAATTTGACGTTTTTAACGCATTTTCTGATAAACAAGCACTAAACAAAGTGACTACAAGGGTAGTATTCCAACCGTTAATATATATAAAAGAGACGGTTTTAAGGTTTGGGTGTCTCCAGTCATCAACCATATCAGTGTTTAGAAATTTCGTTGCGTTATTATAAAACAATGTGGACTTTCAGGAAAATTCCGATAACTTCCGAACTAATAGGAATATCGTCTAGAGCAGCGGTAACGCGTACCACTAGGGGGTACGCGAAACTGTCCAAGGGGGTACGCGGAATTTTAGTTATTTTGTTCGCATTTTTTTTTTTTGTTTAGTTATAACATTAAATAATATCAACGTGCTGCACCAAAAAAAAAATGCGAAAGTTCTCATATAAAAATTCGAGCTGGTTGAAGTCCATATTCTAATATTTTTTCTCGACCACTTCTTTTAGTACCTTTTATACCCACCGACTACTGCATCGGGGTATGCTCACTTTGATATTCCGTATGTAGCGCGTCGAAATATCGGTCTAAGACCCCAGAAAGGATATATAATTAATCTGTGATGTCTAGACTCCTGACGCTAGTCAAGAATATATCTCAAGGTTATAGGCAGTTTAAGTTCGTAAATGGGCAAAATCGGACCAGGGGGAAAAAGTTTCTTCTTGAAGAACTTAGCCAACCCTGAAAAACTCCATTTTTTACATGTAATCCTGTAGGAATTCTTTTTTTATTTTTGGTAAGCAAATAAAACAATTTGATGTCGAAAAAAGTTCAAAGTCATGCTGAGGATACAAAAAAAG
Source organism: Pegoplata infirma (assembly GCA_963921195.1). Classification (NCBI taxonomy): domain Eukaryota; kingdom Metazoa; phylum Arthropoda; class Insecta; order Diptera; family Anthomyiidae; genus Pegoplata; species Pegoplata infirma. The sequence goes on along the minus strand of OY992536.1, from coordinate 71,103,241 downwards.
TCGTTTTGTTTTACCCCCTTTTGTGGGCGTGGTTATTAAAAACCTATTTAAATAATGATTAAATTGTATTACTAAAGTGCAAATACTAATTCAGTTTCGCGGATTTTAATTTTATAGCAATATTTTTTTAATGTCTCACGATGAACTTTGAGAAAAATAAAAGTGAAATTTTTTTGAAAAAATGTGTTTTTTTAACTTTAAGGAACAAAAACTCGGTGTGCGTTTTTAAGCTGATAACGGAAAAAAGAATAAAAAGTTCGAGGGTTTGGAAAAAATATTTTTTTTTTTTTTTAATTTTACGTATTCTTTAGTTGCTGCAAAAAATAAGACTTGATTTTATATAAAAAGGACCTTAAGATTACGAAACTGCAATCCAAATTTGTCTAGCATTTTCCGTTTTCGCGATATTCACATTTGAAAATTTCAGAATGATTTATAAAGAACAGTTGATTTTGAGTTTTTCAAACGCCAATGTTTCAAAAACAATACGCGTTTGAAAAATTTGGATGCCAGATTTGAAATCGAGAGTTACTAAATGTAGTCCTATTTTGTGTGAGCAACTTAAAAATACGTTACAGGGGAAACCTAAAAAGTGCCAAATTACCGTTTTTCAATATTCAAATGCGAATATCTTAAAAATCTTACGTGATAGAAAAATTTGGAAGGCAGATTTGGAATAAGGAGTTCAAAAATTTTTTGCTTGATGTATTTTTATTCATGGGAGTGCGAATTTCTATGAATTCGTTCAACAGTGTCATTATAAACTTTTTTTAAGTTTTCATTAATTTTGATTTTTTTTTTTTTTTTTTATATAAAAGTAACACTACTTTAAGAAATATATGATTTTTAGATACAAAGTTAAGGTGAAAATGTTTTAATTTCAACTTAACAATATAGACAACGATCAGAGTGCATGGGCTGTATTTTGTTAGAAATAATAATGAATGCGGATAGAAAGAGCGCATATATCTAGCATGTTAAAAAACATTGCCAAAGGCCAGTGCAAAGTTTTGAGTTTTGACTTTTTGAAAGTTTGATTTTTTGACATCAAATGCCTACCCAGATTCAATGATATAAAAAAACTGTCACAGACTATGGTTCTACCGGTGTTTTTCCAAGTGTAGACCAGTCTTTGCACGACACTCTCTCCTATATTGGATGCATGGCTTGCATTTGAGCTCTTCTTTCCTCTCAGCAGGAATCTCGCTGTTGGAAGGAAATAATGACTTTGAATCGCATGCAAACTAGACTTTTATGCCATACTTTGCAGGCTTGGGTGGGATGCACTGCGTAAATCTAGTTCTTCCGCGATATGCAAATAGTTGGTCGTCAAATGTAATTTCTCCCGATGGTTGATAGTACCGGCGAAGATTGTTGCTCATTATAGCCCATAATGCAGAAATTGGAGCAGCCTGTCCAGCAGCTCTAGTACGCCCAATATCAAACCGAATAAACCGCAAAATTTCCTTGAACCAAGATTTCGGAATTACTGCACGATAATAACAAACTGCTTCCGTACTCCACAATACATGTGTATCTTCATAGTTTGATTTATTAACGCCTGCAAAAAATAAAATCTCAAAGTGATGTGAATTTCCATACATTTTATATGATGTCTACATTTGTAGACTACCGGCCAGGAGATGGTCATTTTGAAAAGTAGGGTCTGGGGGGTGCTGTGAATTATTTTTTTAAAGTGTTAGTGGCTAAAACTGCTTAGAATTGATTTTTAGGAAGCTACTGAAAATAACGGACCCTGTTGTTGTGGACAGTTTTTTTTATTCAACTTTTTCTGCAAAAATGCTACAAATGTAGACTACCGAGCACATAAAGGTTAACGAAACCGAATTTTGAAAAGGTTGGATAGATATTAAAAAAAACTTTTTTCTCACACGTTTTTCGGCATTTTATGACGCATTTTTTGATTCCCTAAATCCTATATATGACCGATAACGGATGACACCCCATTCCTAGAATTGTCTCTCTTATATATATTTTTGGATTCAGTCAAATCGGTTCATAAGGGTTGGAATACTAATCTTGGGTGAAAAAATGTGAGTATTTCCCTACTCTATGGACTCCAACTCTAATTTTTATATGAAAACCCGTGCATTTTTTGGTGTAGCAAAGTGTAATTATGAAAAATGTAGCCGGAGGGTAAATACAGGTTCTTGCAATATTCTTTTTTACATTTAAAGGTATCATTATATTCGGAAATGCCGAATTTAACTTTTTTACTTGTTTAACTTAAATATGCTTATCCATATTATCTTAATACTGTTTTCAATTGCTCATAAGCTCTAAAAATATTTTAATATGATTTGCGTGCAAATAATGAGATTTTGTAACAATAAATATTATTTTTTTCCCAGAAACTGATTTTTTTCCACTTTAAATTCAGCAGCAAATTCAATAATATACACATGTCTTTTAGTTGGAAATCAGTTACATTGTGTTTATTTTTTTGTATACCAAACAGGAACCAGCATACGCATTACACATCCTCATACTCCCATGCGTCAGGAAATTTAAAGATTACACATGTATATATTTGGAATATAAATCACAACATACAATAAATTGCAGACACGTGAAAGAGTTTAAATTATACGAGCAGCTTAAATGATATGGAATGAATATGAAACTCTGGTAAGTAAATGTTGGTTTATATGTATTCGGTTGTGTTATTTAATACACTTGAATAAAACGATTATTTCAAGAGGAGAGCAAAGGGCGTATATGCTGTGTGGCAAGTCAAGTATGTGATATGAGACATCACTCTTAAGACTTCGGGTTTTATGAAAATGGGCTCATACCGGAATAAATAGTAAATATATGTGTTGTTAGAAGTCGACATATAAAGTCGTTTGGGACTTAGGAAAGAGGCAGAAGTCATAGGTAGCTAAATCGGGAGGATAAGATGGGTGGTCAAGCAATTCGTACATCAATTTGTTGAATTTTGCTATTGTTAAGACCCACTTAGGGGATAGTGCGTTGTCTTGATAAAAACTATATTTTTTTTGTATTCTAAATGAAGCCGTTTTTCTTGAATTTTGAAATTCAATTGATTCAAAAGTTTACAATAGTCGATCAATATAATACCTTTGTAATCCCAGAATCTCGTTACCTTTACCTAGCCAACCGATTGAACTATTTTTGCCGTCTTTTGTGCACTTTCATCAGCGTCAGTCCATTGTTTGGATTGTTCTTTCATCTCTGGTGTATGCTGGCTAGAGAATGTATCCCGGGATTTCCCGTCCCGGGATTCCGGGAAATTCGTCAATTTTCATTTCCCGAATTCCCGGGAAATTTGTGCGGGATTCCCGGGAATTTTTGAAAATGTATATAAACAAGTTAACTGCTTTATTAAGGTCAATAAATTTTTAAATATAAGGGCTCCGATTTCCACGCACTACGAAATCGAAAATGTGTGCTTGAAACATGCACTTAAAAATCAAAAATATGCACTAAAAATTCAAAAATATTTACTAAAAATGTAAAAAGTATTAAAAAATCGTTTTTAATTATAAAAGGTTTTGCTAAAACGAAAACATATGAACTTTATTTTTTATTTTCAACTCAAAAAATTGTTTTTATAATCAAAAAAATATTTTTTTATTTGTACACAGAAAAAACAAATTGCCAATAAACCACATTCGTAGCATTTATGAACAAATTCTTAAAATGTATGAACTTTTCATATCATTTTTGATTTTTTTATTCATAAAAAAATTATAATATTTTTCAATTCCACATAATAAATATTATGACAAAGTTCATAAATATTATGAAGAAGTTAATAAACTCTTATGAATTAGTTCATAAATACTATACATTTTTTTGTGACTTTTACTTATTTTCAATGTTTATTAATTTAAATTCGTGTAATTTTTTCAGTTTTCTTATATATGCCAAAATATGAAAAAAAAAAAATATGCATTTTCGTAAAAATCTGCAATTTTAAATAGAGTTTTTAGCTTAATTTTTTATTTTTTTGTTTCATAAAACTGAATTCTTATTTTATTTGCTTTAAAATGTATCAGGCCTTTCAAAAAAATTTTTCAAAACAAAAACTATAAAAAATTGTTGAAAACTAAAAAAAAAATTTGAATGGTTTTTAGTGCGGGATCCCGGGAATCCCGGGAAGTTCAAAATTTTTTCCCGCTTTCCCGGGAAATGAAAAAGTGCGGGAAATTGCGATCCCTAATGCTGACGGATCCATGTTTCATCATCAAACTATGCTAAAAATTCATTTTATTTCGCTTACGGGTCATTATTAGTGAAATCAATCATGAATATTCTTGACCCCCTCCGATATTGATGAAATTTGGTTAAGTTCTTACACTACGTAAAAAACTAACAAATGCAAATTTTCAGCCCTCTAAGTCAACAGGGGCCGAAAATGCGGAGGGTCAAAGTTTCCCCCAAAATCTCCCAGTCGCGACACTTTACACCGTAAAAACTTAATATCGTTGGTTCTATTATAGCTAGAAAGCCCATTTTTGGTTTGTTTTGAAGCTCATAATATGCTCTATAAGACCTACCATAACCAAAAAATTTTCGAAAAAAAATAAGGGTTACCTCCCTTATTTTAAGGTCGTGATAAAGGGAGGAGAAAATGGGGAGGATGGTATCCCCCGATTTTTTTTTTACTTGATAATCTTATAGAGAAAGTCCTAAAGAATATATTCTAACATTTTTAAGTTGGGACAACAATGGGATCACTCAAAATCAAAATTTTTCACAATTTCCCCTAAAATCTCCAAATCGCAACACTCTTGAACCTTAAAAATTTAATATCATATGTGCTATTGTAGCTACAGAGTCCATTTTTGTTTGTTTTAAAGCTTATAGTACGCTCTACAATACCAACCTTAACCAAAAAATTCTAGAAAAAAAGGAAGGGTGCTCCCCTTATTTATAGGTCGTGGCAAAGGGTGGAGGAAATGGGGGAAAAGTATCCCCCGATTTTTTTTTACTTGGTATTCTCAAAGTGCAAGTCCTAATGAACATATCCTAAAATTTTTATGTTGGGACAACAATCAGATCGACCAAAATCAAAATTTTTCACAATTTCCCCCAAAATCTCCCAATCGCGACACTCTTGCCCATTACAAATTTAATATCGTGGACTGTATTGTAGCTACAGAGTCCATTTTTGGTTTGTTTTGAAGCTCTTAATATGCCCTACAATATTACTATTACAAAAAAAAAAAAAAAAAATAGGGGTGCCTCTTTTATTATAAGATCGTGGCAAGGGGTGGGGGAAATCGGGGGATAGTATCCCCCAATTTTTTTTTTACCTTGTTTTTTTTTAAAGAGTAAGTTCTAGAGAGCATATCCTGAAATTTTTATCTTGGGACTCCAATGGGAGGCGCAAGAATGTCGCGATTTGATGATTTTGGGGAAAAATTTTGATTTTGGTCGATCCCATTGTTGTCCCAACATAAAAATTGTAGACTATGTTCATTAGGACTTGCTCTTTGAGAATCCCAAGTAAAAAAAAAAATCGGGGGATACTTTCCCCCCATTTCCTCCACCCTTTGTCACGACCTTCAAATAAGGGGGGCACCAATTCCTTTTTTTGGAAAATTGTTTGGTTTTGGTATGTCTTGTAGAGCGTATTATAAGCTTTAAAACAAAAAAAATTGGCTCTGTAGCTAGAAAATCACTTATGATATTAAATTTTTAAGGTTAAAGAGTGTTGCGATTTGGAGATTTTGGGGAAAATTGTGAAAAATTTTGATTTTGAGCGAACCCATTGTTGTCCCAACTTAAAAATTTTAGAATATATTCTTTAGGACTTTCGCTATAAGATTGTCAAGTAAAAAAAAAATCGGGGGATACCATCCTCCCCATTTTCTCCTCCGTATATCTCGACCTTAAAATAAGAGAGGTAACCCTTTTTTTTTTTCGAAAATTTTTTGGTTATGGTAGGTCTTGTAGACCATATTATGAGCTTCAAAACAAACCAAAAATGGGCTTTCTAGCTATAATAGAACCAACGATATTAAGTTTTTACGGTGCAAAGTGTCGCGACTGGGAGATTTTGGGGGAAATTTTGACCCTCCGTGTTTTCGCCCACTGTTTACTTAGAGGGCTGAAAATAAGTGAGCATTAGTTTATCACTTAGTGTTACAACTAAACCAAATTTCATCAAAATCGGAGGGGGTCACGAAAATTTTTAGCTATTTTTGATTGATTTCACTAAGACTGACCCTTACACAAACTAAATGTTCCCGATCATTTGAAACGCAAATGGCATTACATATTTAACGCACTTTCGGCAGTCGATAGTCTAATACCATATAACGGACTTTAGCTACACATAAAAAAATTATGACATTAACTGTTTGTAGATAATTTAAAAAGTTTTATGTTTTGTTGTTTTTAAAAGAAAATCCATGCATTGTTTTTCAAGTAACATTGAGTGTTTCATTGTCATTGAATATGGTCAATGTTAATGAAATTAAAAAATCATTATCAATAATTTTAAACAATGAAAATGAAACGAAATTTTCATTAGCAATTTTTTACATAATAATAATGAAAAATAAAATTATTATCAATTAATCAATGATAATGAAAAGCCAGGAAAAATGGCTGAAATTGTTGATGAAGTTCTTAGATATGGTATGGAGCTGGTAGCACTTCAGGAAATAAGATGGAAGGACTCCGGTGAACTGAGGAAAAAAGATTACTCTACCTACTACAGTGGTGGTAGTAAGTCAGGTGCGAATGGCACTGGTTTTTATGTCTCGAAGCGTGTACGCGAGTGTGTGATTTTCTTTCAACCAGTAAATGATAGAATATGCCTCCTTAAAGTAAAAGGAAAATTCCAAAACATATGTTTTTTTATTGGTTTATGCCCCAACGGAAAATAATGATGACGAGGGATACTTTCTATGACGACCTTTCTGCATTATGCAATAAAATCTCGAAACACGACATTACCCTCATAATTGGAGATTATAATGCAAGAATTGGTAAGGAAGACTTTACAAAGCCCTGTGCGGGGTCTTTTTCTCTACATGATGCAACAAGTGAAAATGGAATTCATCTTATAAGCTTCGCCACAGAACACAATCTATGGATAATCAGCACATCTTTTCGACATAAAAAAATTCATAAAGGCACATGGAAAATACCAGGCAGGAATAAAGCAAACCAGATCGATCATGTTCTGGTTGACAAAAGACACTCTTCTTCGGTACTTGATGTAAAATCTTGTAGAGGAGCGAATTGTGAATCCGATCACTATCTGCTAAAAATTAAAATTCGGCAACGGATATCAAAACTTAATTCGAACAGTAATTTCAAACGAGTAAAATGGAATACTGATAAACTTTTAAATAATGAAGAGACAAGAAATAGCTATCAACGTGAATTGGCAGATAAGTTGCAAAATCAAGATAACTCAGACTGGTCGAATATAATGGAAACAATTAAAGACGTCGCCACAAAAACAGTCGGTTTTAAGAAAAAACACGATAGATCAGAATGGTATGATGATGAATGTAGAAATCTTGTAGAGATAAAAAACGAAGCATATCGTGCATATATTGATACGAAAACTGATGATGCGCGTCATGATTATGAACAAAAAAGAAAAGAAGCAAAACGTCTAATAAAAAGAAAGAAGAGAGATTCATTAAAGGAAAAAAATAACGATAATTGAAACAAATGCCCACGATAACGCCGCTAAACTTTACCGCGATATTAAAACGCACACAACCTCCTTCCAACCTAAGTAGAACAAATATCTGCCTCTCCGAAACAGGAGATACTTTATTGCAGGAGGACGATATACTGAAAAGGTGGCAGGAATACTTTTGTAATCTGCTAAATAACGACCAAAGCATAGAAGCCGATTCTTGGCCTCAAGTGCATACAGTAGAAAATTATACAACAACACCAAATTTTATAGAAATAAAAGATGCAATACGAAAACTTAAATCTTGTAAGTCCAGCGGAGATGACTCATTACAGCAGAGCTGATTAAATTCGGAGGTGAAGCCCTGCATCTTAAATTGTACAATTTAATTACAAATATATGGGAAAGTGAGACTATCCCAACGGAATGGCTGGGTAGCTTAATATTTCCAGTGCATAAGAAAGGCGATAAAAGAAACTGCACTAATTACAGGGGAATTTCTTTATTAAACGTTGCGTATAAAATATTTACAAATGTTCTATATGAACGACTGAACGTTGTCGCTGAGGAGATAATAGGTGATTATCAATGTGGTTTCCGAAAGGACAAATCTACGACTGACCAGTGTTTTGCATTAAGTCAGATATTTGAGAAGTGTCAAGAACGAGGACATGATGTGTATTGTCTTTTTATTGATTTCAAGCAGGCGTTTGATTCCGTGAAAAGAGAGCGGATAAACGATGTATTTTTTAGATTAGGGATTCGGGCAAAGCTAATACGACTAATTTCTGCAACATTAGAACAAACAAAAGCGAAAATTTTAATTCAAGGTAAACTCTCGAATGAATTTGACATAAAATCAGGAGTAAAGCAAGGTGATGCTCTCTCAACACTTATATTTAATTTAATGTTACACTTCGCAATAAGAGAAGTTGATCAAGGAGGAACAATATTCCAAAAATCAACACAAATTTGTGCATATGCTGATGACATTGCCATAGTTGCACGCGATCCTAGAAGGCTTACTGAAACTTTTTTGCGACTAAACGAGCTCACTAGTAACATTGGACTTTTTGTTAATGTTGATAAGACAAAATATTTTATCAAATCTAAAAGCAACAGAAACGTCAACAATCTTTGTATAGGAGAATACTGTTTTGAACGTGTAAACCAATTTAAATACCTAGGTGTTACCTTCTCCAGCACTGAGGATTCTTCATACGCTATAAAAGAACGAATCACCTCTGCCTATATATGTTTTTATGCCCACAGCAAGCTCTTCAAATCTAAACTCCTAACAAGAAGTACAAAAATAAGAATATATAAAACAATTGTGAGACCAGTGTTAACATACGGCTGTGAGGTATGGAGTCTCAAAATAAATGACTGCAGACTGTTACAATGCTTTGAACGGAAAATCATAAGAAAAATTTTTGGTCCTGTAAAAAATGATGATGGCACTTACAGAATAAGATGGAACGATGAACTTGAAGGTCTAGCTGGCCATAAGACTATAGTAAGATACATAAAAGCGCAGCGTTTGAGATGGTTTGGGCATGTTATCCGCATGCCAACAGATGCCCTTAATAGAAAACTGCTTATGGCAGATGAACATGGTACAAGAACACGTGGCAGGCCAAGAATAAGATGGATAGAAGGGGTTCTGAAAGATCTCAATGTTTTAAGAATCCAAAATTATGAAACATTGGCAAAAGATCGTGTTGCTTGGAGGCGAATCGTAGAAGAAGCTTTGGCCCACACCGGGCTGTGATGCTAATAATGATGATGAATGAAAAACAAAAATTTCCTTGAATTCTTGGAAATATTTTTTTAAAGAAAACGATAGTAACAAATTTCGAAATAGTTATATAGGTGGAAAAAATGTCTCAGAATCTGAGACTTTTCTTAAGAAAAAATGTCTCAGAATCTTTAGAAAAAATGTCTTAGAATCTGAGACTTTTTCTGAAGCAAAAAAGCTGAGACTTTTCAATAGAAAAAATATCTCAGAATCTGAGAGTTTTTCTATAGAAAAAAGGTTTCAGAATCTGAGACTTTTTCTGAAGCAGAAATGTATCAGAATCTGAGACCTTTTCTTAGAAAAAATGTCTAAGAATCTGACCGTTTTTCTACAGAAAAAATGTCTCAGAATCTGAGACTTTTTCTATAGAAAAATGTCTCAGAATCTGAGAGTTTTTCTATAGAAAAAATGTCTCAGAATCTGAGAGTTTTTCTATAGAAAAAATGTCTTAGAATCTGAGTTTTTCTATGGAAAAAATGTCTCAGAATCTGAAAAAAATGTCTCTAAATCTGAGACTTTTTGTATAGAAAAAATGTTTCAGAATATAAAACTTTTTCTATAGAAAAAATGTCTCAGAATCTGAGACTTTTTCTATAAAAAAATGTCTCAGAATCTGAGACTTTTTCTATATAAAAAATGTTTCAGAATCTGAGACTTTCTATAGAAAAAATGTCTCAGAATCTGAGACTTTCTATAGAAAAAATGTCTCAGAATCTGAGACTTTCTTTAGAAAAAATGTATCAGAGCCTGAGACTTTTTCTAAAGAAAAAAGTCTCAGAATCTGAGACTTTTTCTAAGAAAAAATGTCTCAGAATCTAAGACTTTTTCTATAGAAAAAAATGTCTGAGAATCTGAGAGTTTTTCTATAGAAACAATGTCTCAGAATCTGATTTTTTCTATAGAAAAATGTCTCAGAATATGAGACTTTATTAGAAAAAATGTCTCAGACTTTCAGACTTTTTCTATAGGAGAAATGTCTAAGAACCTGAGATATTTTCTACATAAAAAATACCTCAGAAATTGAGACTTTTTCTATAAAAAAGATCTTGGAATCTAAGACTTTTTCTATAAAAAAAAAATGCCTCAGAATCTGAGACATTCTATCGATGTCCGTCAGTCTAAGAAAGCACAATTAAAAAATTAGTCATACGCACTAGATTATTAAAATATTGGAGCAATTAAATATTAATCATACGCATCCACATTTTGTTTTAGATCGGTGGTCGGCATCAGGGATGTTAAATGAGGTTTTCAATTTTGTACCAACTTTCCAAAAAAATTGTACTTTTTGGACCCTCATGGTACCAATTTTTATATTAATAAAAACATAACTGACACAAATGAGTGTTAATTCGGTTTTACTGAATCTTTTATACCCCCCCCCCCCCCCAAAAAACTGCAAAGAAATAGAAACCAGAAAACATTTTTCAGGGGCGTTTTTGAAAAATTTCTTGAAATCTATTCTGCAGAAATTTTTTTTATTTTTCGATACTTTATCGATAGGAAAAACACTAAGAATTTTTGAGTTTTTCGACAGGAAAAATGTATTTGAGTGCGTAAACACGAAAAATGTATCAATATCTCAGAAACCTTTTAAAGATGAAAGGTCTCAAAGTCTGCAATTAATACTATCTTCAATAATTGTCTATAAATAACTGACTGATACTTCCGTAGAAAATCCTGAAACTTTTTGTTCGATAAAAGTGAGTAAAAATTTTTTTTATCAAGTGTCTAATTCTGATACCTTTTCTTTTTTTTTTTTTGTAAAAAAAAAATTAGAAAAATTTCATTTGAAAACTACTTTAATCTGTTTAAAAACAAGGGTTTAAAATCCGTCTATCATTAGTACTTTTGTGAGCATTCTTTTTTTTTTAAGTAAAGAAAAAAAAGCTGGGGTCTTTTACAGATATTTCGATAAGTTATAGCGAAATTGGAAATTGTACCAAATGAGTCGCGGTAGTACCACGGTACTTTTGAAGGTCAAAATGTACCAAAAAAAGTACAATTGTACCAACTTTAACATCCCTGGTCGGCATCAATTGCACATGGATCTCGAACACATTCGGCTATTTACATGTATTCACACGAATGTCAACAAAATTCACAACTAAGAGCATAAAAACACAACAACAAGCTGGTTGATATCGCTTTGTTTGAGAATACACCAACACATGCATGTTTATTTTCATATACCAATGCATTCATAGTCTCTCTTTTTGCCGACAACTGTTTCAGATTTACTTTGAAGGCTCCTGAAAATATGCTATATTTTTTTTTTAAATAGTCAAATTAAATATAAATCATACGCAGTGATTGATATTACAAATAAAAACTCAAGTAAATTTTACAAATTTTTAAAAAAAAAAAGTGCGTTAAGATCATAAAACATGCATTAAAAGCTATTAAAATATCCACTAAATATTATAAGAATTATTAAAAAATTGTGCATTTTAACTTTTATAAAAAAATTTCTCCATTCATACATTTTTTTTTTTTTATTTCATTTTTTTTTAAATTTTGTTTTAATATTGTTTGACTTTGCTAGCCTATTATAAAAAAATAATTATGCCGGACGGACAAGTATTTTGATTCCAATAAGGCGGCAATAAACGATGTTTTAAAAAAAATGCATAAAAAAAAAAATAAGCAAAAACTTAAATTTTATACAAAATATTATACAAAAATATGCAGTTATAGAAAAATATGCAAAAATATGAAGTTGTAGCAAAATATGCCAAATATGCGTTTTCAGCAAAATCTGTAAAATATTCAAAAAATATGCAGTAATGAATCGATGTCAATTAATACTAGTTACACTCACAGTAAAATACGGTTGTCGCAACCGGCTAAGGTTCCAACCTCAGATTAAGGTTGTAGCAACCGGGAAATGTCGGTTGGAGCAACTGCCATTTGGGGTTGTGGCAACCGGCATTTGCCGGTTGTAGCAACCGCATTGCCGGTTGTTCCACTTAGAGCTATGTTTATTATCTTTTCGATATTTTGCCAAAATACAAAAAAAAATTATAATAAAACACATTTAATTAATTTTTATTTATCTTTTTTATTACTAATTACTAAAAATATTAAATAAATGTTACACTCAAAAAAAAAAATATTGTAAAACTAGCAAAAAAAATGGTTAAAATTAGCAAAAAAAACTGTAGTTTTGGACGTTGCAAAAATTTTGGTAATATTAGCAAAACCATTTTGCTAATCAAAAAATTAGGAAAAAAATTGTAAAATTACAAGAATACCATTTTATTTTTGTAAAAAATCAACCTTGTAAAATTATCAAAAAATATGGTAAAATTACAAAAAAAAAAAATGGTAAAATTGAAATAGATAAAAAAAATTGTAATTTGGTTAAAAAAACTGTTTTATTTAGTTATTTTTTTTTTTCTGATTAGTAGTTGATTTAAAATTTGGTGAATATACTAAAAATGTAGTGATAGCAGCATCAACCATTACTTCAGTTGTTGGATGTTTTCTTCGGCTTGATGGCATTTTCTTTTGCCTTCTTCTCAGCAGCTGTAGTTGCAGTAACTGGACTTCCAACAACATCAAAATCCAAAATGATTTTTTTTTCACTTAAACACTTTAAACAAAAAATTTAAAGAACAACACTTCACTTTTTTTATTTTTTTTGCGTAATTTTTTTAGCTTAAGTAGAACAAATGAGAATTGCGTTGTACACTCAAAATAATTCTGCAGTAAAAATATTAGTAAGTGATTTGGTACCAAAATCTACTAATAAGTTACTAATTACCAGTTGTACGGTAGTTTTTTAGTATCTTCAAAGTACTAAAATTAGTAATTTTTACTGGTTTTGAATAATATTAGTAAAACATTTTAGTATTGATTACCAACGCCTGCACTAGATCATTTTGGACTAAAAAATTAGTTCATTAGTAAAATTTTTAGTATTGAATACCCACGTTTTTTTTTTGGTGTAGTCTACACAAGAAATTTCTTGTAAAATTTGTAAAAAATTAACAATTTTTTTTCGAATTTTTAATTTTTTTCACATGTATTCAAAAAAAAAATAAAAAAAAAAAAAATGGATATTGAAGATTAGATATCTAAGTATATGTTAAAATTTTAAAAAAATAATTTTTCAAAATTATCAACTTTTTATTAACAATTTAGGTGGCAAATTTTAAAAAATTTTCATATAAAATTAGCAAAAAATATGGTAAAATAAGCAAAAATATGGTAAAAAATACTAAAAATTGTGTAGCCTATTTTTGAGCGCACATTCAGTTGATGGATGGCTACTTTGCTATGACGGTATTTATACACAGCCTTTTTTTGCTTGCAATAAAGTCTTGCATTTTTTTTTGTGGGCAAACGGGGTGAAAAGAAAACGGGGTAGAAAAAAAAATCATGAATTCTGTTTTCCTTCTTCTATGCTTCTCACCCCCGTTTGCCTGCAAAAAAAAGTTGTAAGACTTTATTGCAAGCAAAAAACGGCTGTGTATAAATCAGGGATGGAATTGTTGATACAAATGTACTTTTTTTGATACTATTTAATGTTGAAAAATACGTTGATACGCCCGCGACTAATTTGATACATTTTTAAATTGAACAATTTTAATTCATTTTTTATTGAAATTTTTTTCTTGCATTAATTTTTTCCCCATTTTCTACTAATTGAAATATGGTTATTCGTGGAGAAACTCTTTTTCTTAAAAGAGTTTTATTTATGTTGGTGCAAGGTCTAATGAATACCATGTATGATCTTATGACTTTTCACTTATTCCCTAGGAATAATTTTTGTCTTAAGTTATATTTTCATATCTCTCATAGTTTTCGAGATAAGCTTAAAATGTAATTTTTATGACGTTTAAACGCTATTTTTCCAAAAACGGCTCTTGCAAAGATTTTAATTTTTCGTCGAAATATAGTAGTGGGGCACCCCAGATTCATAATCAACAAAGAACTTAACGGTGTTCGCAACTTGAGGTTAAAGTTGGTTCGGCCGGGGGGTGTTTTGTTTAATAAATTTGTTTTTTACCGGAACAAATGTCAAATCTTATTTTTATTTTTAAAATACATTCATGAATTTTTAGTACCTGTTTCGTTTATAATTACTATTTTTTTTGTTTTAAATAAAAAAGTACCTTGAGGGTCAAAAAAGTACAATTTAAAATCATTTTTGATACCAAATCGAAATTGCCATATTTCATCCCTGGTATAAATACAGTCTATGGTGTTAGCAGCATCATCTGTTGCCTTCTTCTTGGCAGCTGGACTTTTAACAGCAGCAGAATCTGCAATGATTTTTTTTTCATACTAGAACACTTTAAACAATTTTTTTTCTTAAAACTAAGAAAAAAAAAAAAAAATAAAAAGTATTACCATTTCTTTAAGGAAAATACTAATATTTTTGCTAAAATTATAGTAAAATAAAAAAAAAAACTAGCAAGAAAATATAGTAAAATACCAAAAAATTGTTGTATTTTGCCAATAGTAAATTGCCAAAAAAAACTGTAAAAGTTAAATTTTTACAATTTTTTTTGCTAAAGTTTGGTTGAAGTAAATTACAACACCTTTTACTAATATTTTGACTAAGTTATTTTTTTGAGTGTACATTTTAATGATTTATTAATACGTATGCTAGAAATCCCATGCAACGAACTCTTCTTTTTAGAATCAGAGAATTTTTCTTTACGCAAAATGTCTCAGAAATTGAAACTTTCTATTGGAAAAATGTCTCAAAATCTAAGAAATTTCTTTAGGAAAAATGTCCCAGACTTTGAGACATTTTTTCTATAAAAAAATTCTCAGATTCTCAGTCATTTTTCCTATAGAAAAGTCTCAGATTCAGAGTCATTTTTCTTTAGAAAAAATATCAGATTCTAAAAAAAAATTTCTGAAGAAAAATTCTCAAATTCTGAGACATTATTTCTAAAGAAAAAGTCTCAGCTTTTGAGACGTTTTTCGAATAGAAAAATTACTTAGAATCTGAGATTTTTTCTACAGGAAAAATGTCTCAGAATTTAAGAGTTTTTCTATTGGAAAAATGTGTCAGACTCTTAAAGCTTTTCTATAAGATAGACATTTATCAGAAACTGAGACTTTTTCTATAGGAAAAATTCTGAGACAATTTCACAGTTTCTGAGACATTTTTCACATAGAAAAAGTGTCAGATTCTGAGACAATTTTTCTATATTTTTGTAAAAAATAGCATTTTTAAATTCTTTTTTGATTCGCTTCTTTCAAATGTTTTTTAAACGTAAAAATATAATTAAACAAATTGTTTATTTGCATTTTTTTTTGCCAGCTTTACCACTGTGAAGCTGCATGTTACTTTTGCAGTAATGGCCCATTTGTATATTTCTGCCTGAGTTATAAATAAAAATAATTACTATAAATACTAATATTGTTTCTTGCAAACACATTTATTAAAAAAATTAAAAACGTCCATTCTTTTTTTGTTTAACCACGATTCATAAAATGAAACAATGATAAATATAAAATATTAAAAATTAAAATGACACACATTATAAAGAACTGTTGTCCCCGGATCAACACAGCTTTGCTTACACTGTTGGTTTTATCAATAAAAAGAAAAATAATACAAAAAACAAGTAAAAGATTTACTGTGCGATTTGCTATCTCGTCGAAGTGAGAGACTACAAAATTTGTACGTAAAACAAAAAACTCAAAATTGTTTTTGTTTTACGTACACAATTCAGGGCATTAAATTCGACTTGACCAAATAAAAAAAAAATATTGACAAATCAATTGAAATTGAACATATTGATTGAAAATAATTTGAGTGAAAAACAATTAGAAAAGTTAAATTTGGCTAGGCCGAATCAATGAATACCCACCACAATGCCCTTTTCAAGGAATGGTAAATTTTCTAACGTAAACAAAAATGAACAATTTTGATTAGAAATATTTTATTTTGGATAAAAAACTTTTTTTTTGTCATTGTTTCTGTTTTTTTGTCATTTTTGTAGAAAAAGTAAAATTACTAATTTTTTTTTTAAAGATAATTTTTTTTCGAGTGTAAATTTTTTAGTGTAAAAATATTTTGTGTGACATTTTGTGGCTTTCCAATGTTTTTAAAGCGTATTTTTTATGGCTCGGTTTTATGGCACGGAAATTTAAGGTGAAACGAATCTAAAATTTACGTTTTTGCTTATAACTTTTGAACCTCTGGAGCCAGGTCAGGGGGAAATATATATGCCAAGCATCAGTGTCCTCAGAATTTCCTTTCGAAAGTTATCGTGTTTTTTTTCTTGTAAATTCGCAAAAAACCCTTGCCCAAATTCACTCTTTTGCTCATAACTTCTGAACCACTGGACCGATTTCGCTGGATATACCAACCTGAACAGGTAAATGCCCAACATATATGCCAAACTTCAGGAGTCTCCGTAAAGTCTTTCAAAAGTTAGCGTGTTTTCAACAGACAGACGGACGGACGGACATCGCTAGATCGTCTTAAAATCGATCAAGGATCATGAATATATATACTTTATGGGGTCCTAGACCAATATTTCGAGGTATTACAAACGGAACGACAAACTTATATATACCCTCTATCACTAGAGTGGAGGGTAAAAAATGACAATTGTTTTAATTGGTAGCATACATAAGGTTCCCTACTCTGCACTGTGGGCCAGCATCCCTGAATTTTGGCCATAAATAGACCGCTTAACCTATATATCAAAAAAGTATTGCATAAGGGTGTTAAAGGATCGCTCATCACGATTCTGAAAAAAAAATTTCAAAATTCAAAATGGCGAATCCAAAATGGCGGACATGATTTTTTAATTCTTTGTTTATTGTGTTTAATATAATCATTATCGATGTATTTGGGGTCGTTAATAATGAATATGAGCTCAGACTTTTAAAATTCAAAATGGCGGATCCAATATGGCGACAAATTTAAATTTAAAATTTTTTATATGTTGTCTCTTTTGGCCAAAAACTTCGATTTTAATGGTTTTTCGGATGTTAAAACTGATTTTGGAATTAAAGATTTGAAATTCAAAATGGCGGATCCAATATGGCGAATATGCTTTTGTAATTCTTAGATAATTGTACTTAAATTAGTAATTTTTGATGTATTTAGGGTCAGTAATTTCGAATATGAGCTCCGATTTTTTAAATTCAAAATGGCGGATCCAATATGGCGTCAAATCAAATATTAAGTTTTTTTCTATGTTGTCTGATTTTTATGGTTTTTGGAATGCCAAATCTGATTTAAGAATCAAATATTCAAAATAGCGGATCCAATATGGCGGACAAGATATTTAAATTATTGATTAATGCTTCAAAATATCACTAGGAAATGATTGCACAACACGAATACGAACTCAGATTTTTTGAAATCTAAATGGCGGATCCAAAATTTAAGACATAGCTTTCACTGAAAAAAAAGACATAACTAAATTTAAGGAAAAAATGTCTTTGAAAATTTATCATGAATTTTCCTAAAATTTTGTTAAATTTAACTTAAAAATGAGAAATTTTCTTAACTATGAGGAAAAAATTTAAGTTCATTTACTTATAATTAGTTCAAAGTTTTCTTTAAATAGATTTTTTAAATATTAGGAAAAAATTCTTACTGCCAAAGAAATTTTCCACAAATCTAAGAATCGTATCTTTATTTTTAAGACATATTTCTGAAAAAACAATTTAGTTCAAGTTTAGTTAAAATTTAATAAAAAAAACATCATCGTATTTCTCTTCTTTGAATTGAGGAAGTGTACTTCTTAGAATTTAGTTAATGACTTCTGAGAATTTAGTAAATTAAATAACTTCTTAGAATTTAGTTAAAAATTCAAAATGGCGATATCTCGAAAACTAAGCGAGATAGAGCGAAACTGATGAAATTTTCAAAAGAAAGACTAGAAAGAAAAATATGGAATAGCCTAGCTTTGCATATCTGTCGGGGTCTCAAGGCCCTAATTTTAGATCTAAAATTTGAAATTCCCGAGATTTTATATATACACATATCTCGGTAAATACTGCCAACACGAGAAAACGTCTAACGGCGTTTTTGTAGCTCTTGACTCGTAGAACACTTCCGCCCGAAAGCCCTCCGATTAATAATCAAGACCCTATCAGGCCCCTTATTACCATATCTCAAAAACTAAGCAAGTTAGAGCGAAACGGATACAAGTTTTGGTTCAAAATCTATGGGGACCCTTAAAGGACCGAACGGGGTCTCGAGTTAAATGGGATCCGAAACCATGGGTCCAGGGTCTAGACCCAATCTATTTCTAAAATGTGAAGTTTAATTTTTCCCATTTTTTAGTTAAAATTGGCTTAAAATTAAATAACTTTGTTTTCCTTATTTTTGGGAAAATTATGAACTTAAACCAAGAAAAAAAATCTTTGGAGCCAAATCATTCCCTCTTTTTCTTAAAATTGAGTTAATTTTCCCAGATTTTAGTTCACTTTTTTTTTGAGTGTTTTAAAAAAATGTACAATGTTTAAATTTCTAAGTTTTTATAAATCCCTATTTTTGCTTTTATCAGAAGATTTTAATAAAATTGTTCTTTTTTAAATGCGTCAAAAAGTTCATATATTCAGTGGCTCATTTAAGAGAGAACTCTTTTATTTCCAATAAGCATTCTTCATCCTAAATGTACAAATAATCCTACAACTTACAATTTCGTAAAAAACATAAAAAATGCTATTGCCAAAATATGCCCGCTTAAATGCGTTACCAGCTTTAATGTTTAGCACTAGAGATGGACGCTGGTCACGTGAATTACTCGTGATCGAAAGTGAGCGTGATTAAAAATTTTTGTTCGTTAGTGATAAGTGAGTGAGACAATTTTTTGCGTGAGTGATTCGTAGTGAGTGCAATTTTTTTGCGTGAGTCAAAACTATTTAATTATATTGATTCAGTTTTTCCAATTTTTTTCGTGTTTTAAATGTTTAGCGTGAGTTACGAGTGAGCGTGAGTCACACGTGAGTGGTGTTTTGTTTACTCACGTAAATAGTGAGTAAGTGTGAGAAAAAAAGCGGTTGAGTAAATTATGTTTTTTTTCGTGAGCGTGAGTCAACGTGAGTCAAAATTCACTCACGTGCCCATCAGCAGTTATCACGCCAATGTTGTCAAAGTGAGCCATTTTTTATTAGAAATCAATAGAAACAAAAATACCGAAAAATGTTGAAGTTTCATTTTAGGGCATTTCTAAACGTCATATTTTGGTTTATTGCCTCTAGATCAAAAGTTTATGAACGGTCGCACAGGGTCGCAAAAATGTGAATAGGATACATTGTCAGAGACAGATCGTAGTTCGAGGTTTGTCAATATCGTTTGGACTTTTTTGGACTTTGGTGTTGAAAAAAGGCGGATTTCAACAAAAGTATGAATTTCCATAATTTATTTAAAAAAAAAATATGCTTATGGCTTACTTTTTGGCAGTTTATATCATGTGTTGAACAAACAGGTATGTCTTTAGGAGAACTTCACCGAAAATTTGAAAAAATATTGTGTCGAAGTACAAAAAAAAATTATTTGTTTCATAAATAAAAAATATAAAAAAAATCTCAAACATTGACTTTAACCTCATGCAAAAAAAAAAAAATTAAGCTATATTAAAAAGATATTAAAGGTGGACAAAATTCAAGATGTCGACATTACGAAAAAATATTTTTAAATATGTGTTGCTTTACAGACCTTATTGGCCAAAAAATTGAAATCCTGGCCCACAGTGCTCTGGGAGGTTCTGCTACCTCCCCCGTTCAACCTCTGGACTCAAACTTCCAACTATAAGCTTGCAAATACGTTAGCTATAACCACTATAAATTGCATGGCTATCGGTCTATTACTATACTTACTGAATGACTGAATTATTTCCAAAAACTTAGCAATTTATCCCACTTTGTGATGTTACGTCGCACTGTGGCGCCTTTTCCCTAAAAGCGTTGCAAAAATCCAAAAATTGACAGAAGAATTTGATAAAATGAATGACTACATCTGATTTAAAACTCCTTACTGATTAAGAATCCAAAAACATTTTTGAAATCGGATAAAAATTATGAATTATAGAGCCACCCAAAGTTGGCAATTTTTCAGTCTGCTGAAAAAAGTTAAAATTTAAAAAGAATATATCATCTTTTAAATTGAATTTCAGGCAAACTATGCAACCGATCATTATTTTTTTGGTGGCGTTTGAAAGGTATATTAATTCAAATGAAACGATATAAAAAACGGGTTATTTGGTCGAATACTTTGTTTTTTAGGCGCAGTTTTGCAAACACATCATATTTCGGTCTCTTTTTATATTTAATAGAATAGAACTAAAAAAGTGACGGTTTGTGACGGGATCTATTAAACAGAGGATGTTTAGTATTTAATACTCTAACTTATTCAATAAAAATTGGGTGCCCGTACTTGCCCGTGTACATGAAAAAACAAAGAAACTGTAACAACTTTTACTACGAAAAGGAAATATTTTTAAAATATACTAACAGATTTTGGGCAGTTTTGAGATCCACTGGAGTTTTTTACCATGCTTAGTAGATGTATTGTTCTTTAATTTATTATTTTGTTTTTTTTTGGCTTTTTTATTTGCTTATAACGCCCCCTAGCGGAAAATTTTTTTCTATATGTAACCACTTTGACGAGCTGTAACTCCTGAACGAATTAAGATATTTTAAAAGTTAAAATTTTTTATTTTTAATAAAACAAAGTTAAACACAAAAATTGCGAAAAACTTATGTTTCATCTCGGAATTTTTAAGAATTTTTTAAATAGACAAGGGTTTGTGTACAAAGAAAGAAACAAACGTTATCTAACTAGATTTTTAATAAGTTTTTAATTAAAAAAGTCTTAATTTTTTTAACCCTAGAGAATGATCTGTTAAAATTGAACCACACCTAATTACAGGTAATTACAAAAAAATAAAATTTGTGTTAAATTCTCATTGAGTTTATTGTTCTTTTTTTATATATTTGAAAGTTTCTAATCATCTTTTTAAAATTTGCTATGTTAAGACATAAATATACTTGGTTAGTTTTAAGTAAACTTTTACTTGACACAATTAAAAAATTACTTAAAAAAAATCAAGTAAAATTTTAGTTTTATAAATTAAAAATTTACTCAAATTTGTTGGTAAACATTTATTAAATTTTAAATATCAAATGGTTTTCTGGTGAAAAATTGAGTAATATTTTACTCAGTACCGTTAAAAATTTCCTAAATTTTTTTTTTCTTATTTTTTCTTTGTCATATTAGAGTGGTATTTTTTCGAGACTTTTAATATGTATTGTGATTATTGTTGCGCTTAGTCTAATTGGCAAGTTAAAAACGCTTAACGAGAATATCAGCGTGCGGATTGACTTAATTTGACGCACAAGAAGTTACATTTAAAATGATTTTTAGATTTACAATTTACAACAAAAAAGATCAAAAGGTGTCACTGTGCACAGTGCCGAAGCGGGCCTATTACAATGCGGATGCGCTTTTCTTGAAGCTAATGGAGATAAAATTCAAGTGTGTTTTAAACATTAAAAATGCCTTGATAGCTTCAAAACTTATGATTTTTGCAATGAAAAAAATTCAAAACGAGACACTGTGCTGCAGTGGGCCAATGGCCATGCGGGCTACTTATTTTGAGCTGGGTTTCTTTCAAATGCTTTATAAATCTTGATAATATCCTTATTACTTTAAAATTTGTAAAGCTTACAAGGAAAAAAGTCAAAATACGACACTGTGCACAGTGCCGCGGCTGGACTATTACCTTGCGGCTCAAATATTTTGAAGCTAGGGGAGTCTTCTTTCGAATGCTCTTTAAATTTTTAAAATATCTTCATTAGTTCAAAAGTTATGATTTTTGCAACGAAAAAAGTCAAAAGGCGCCACTGTGCGTCGTTCTGTTTCAGAAAACACGATTCCAAAAAAACTTAACCCACATACACATTTAAAAAAATATTTACAAAAATATTTTTTTTATTTCAGAAATGGATTTATCGCTGTATTTTAAGCTAACACTTAAAAAAAATCTTTTATATTGGAAATATTTTCCACATAATAACTTTTTTTGCTTCTCCTGTAAATTTGTAAAAGTGGTGTTACGTTGTTTTGCTTTTTAGGAGACGATATATATTATTGATCCATGATCGATTCTAATACTGTAGATAACACAATGCAGTCCAAATTAAAGGAGCTAGAATCATGAAGTTTGGCACGAATATGTCTTATGGTCATAGGCAGGTTAAGTTCGTAAATGGGCAAATTCGGACTAGGGGAAACAAATATTCCCCTTAAAGAACTAAACCACCTCTGAAAAACATAATTCATTTTACATGTTTTTGTATTTTCGTTAAGCAAGTGAAGAATTTTTATGAAAGAAGATGTTTGAGGTCCTGTAGTTGGACCCAGAGGCTTAGAAAATGACGATTGTTTTGGGCATCTCCCCCTTTTGTGGGCGTGGATGTAAAAATAACCATTAAAATGATTATAATATTGAATTACTGTAGTGAAAAATGCATAATAAATGAATTAATAAAGATTGATCGTGAGACGGAAGGTATCTCCACAGTCCTTCCAAACCACTTCCGCCCCCCCACCCAAAAAACTTCGCCCTGGATTTTTTTATATTTTTAACATGTAAGAGGGTATAAAAGATACGACACGCTTAGCCGAATTTAGCATTTTCACTTAAAAATACTTCCTGCTTTAATTGTACAATCAAGGTTTAAGTGTAAAAAAAAATTGTTTTTATCTTTTCTTATTGTTATTATGCCTATAGAATTCCTCATGTGTGTATATTAAAATTTATATTATGATTCGTATAAATACCACAAGCAATTGTATAAAAATCAACAATTATGATAAATAAAAAATATATTTATACAATGTAAGTTCATTAAGCCTTACCAGGAGATCACAATACGATTAAAGTCTAAAAACAACAAACAAAAAATATGTTTTTAAAGTTTGAAACTATAAAAACACATTTTTTCTCCAAAAAGTTTTGGTTATATTTAATGTGAAAAATATATTTTTTTGTTTATTTAAGGTACACAAAAATTTGCTTTTCTGGAAGCAGCCTTTGGAAAGATGTCACGAGTCAAACAGTGGATGCGCTGAATTAAGAAATTATTATTGTGGGCGATATCACAGTTTTAAGCACTCTATGGAAGCACTGATTTAGCACTATTAAGATGCAGTAAGATTTTGTGTCTTTTCAGCACTGACATTATCAGCCTTACCATAGAAAAATAAAATAAATTTAAAATTGACTTTTAATTTTATTTCCATACAAATTGTTTTTGTTTTTAAAATCGACTTTCAAAAAAAATGTATAGAAAATTTGAAATTTAGAATAAAACTGTTGTTAAAATAGAATTTTTATTTTTCTTTGGTACGGGCCTTATAAAAAAAAACTCTAAACCAAAATTTTAAATTTTTTCCCTAACTTTTACTGAAAAAAATTTTGGATTTGTTTGTTAGGGCAATAATTGTGAATTCATTACCACATATAATATTCTGAAAACAGAAAAAAAGGAAACTATGACACTGGCCTACAGTTACATCATCGTCTTTTGATGCTACAGCCCGGGGTGGGCCTTAACCTTGTTCGCTTTCTTCTTTCAATCGGATATATTCTGAGCAAATTGTTTCCAATTGTTTATGTTGACTTTTCTACAGTCTTCTTTCACTCCATCAAGCCATCTTGATCTTAGTTTTCTTCTCGACATTGTGGAATAGGGGATGGCATTCATAATTCTTTGTTGAGCTCTATTCTTGCACTCAAAAAATTATGTCATTAATTGTTTGTAGTTTATTTAAAAAGTTTTACATTTTGTCGTTTTTAACCTTTATGTGCTCGGGATTGTAAAATTACGTTGGCGGTCGGAAGTCTACATTTGTAGCAAATAAGTTTTTGTGTGTAAAACATATGAAAAAACACTAGCACGCAGAGTGTTCTACTTAAATACATAATTATTAAGAAATATATGATTTTTAGATACAAAGATAAGGTGAGAATGTTTTAATTTCAACTTTACATTATGGACAACGATCAGCATGCATGGGCTGTATTTTGTTAGAAATTTAAGGCGAGTGGTTCATACTAGTGCCAGAAATAGGAGAACTACCGAGCGCCATTTTAATAGCCAGGCGTGTTGAAGCGTAGCCTAATACCCCTCATTTTCAGAGCGCTGTTCGATTGCTGGCATGAAAGTCTGTTTTGCAAAGCTTTGCAGGAGCTTTCGTCGTTTGATTGTTTGGTGGATATGGTCGTTGTTTTCCGAATATATAATATTTGCGGCTAGATATAGCGCATATATCTAGCATGTTAAAAAACATTGCCAAAGGCCAGTTTTGATTTTTTGAAAGTTTGATTTTTTGACATCAAATGCCTTACCAGATTCAATGATATGAAAAAATTGTCGCAGACTATGGTTCTTCCGGTGTTTTTCCAAGGGTAGACTAGTCTTTGCATGACAATCTCTCCTACATTGATTACACGGCTTGCATTTGAGGCCTCTTTCCTTTCAACAGGAATCTCGCTGTTTAGAGAAAAGAATGACTTTGCATCTCATGCAAACCAGACTTTTATTCCATACTTTGCAGGCTTGGATGTACTGCGTAAATCTAGTTCTTCCGCGATATACGAATAGTTGTTCGTCAACTGACATTTCTCCGATTGATAGCACCGGTGAAGATTGTTGCTCATTATAGCCCATTATGCAGAAATTTGAGCATTTTCGTTAACCAGTCCAGCAGCTATCAAACCGAAGAAACCCCAAAATTTCCTTGAACCGAGATTTCGGCATAACTGCACGGTAATAACAAACTGCTTCCGTACTCCACAATACATGTGTATCTTCATCGTTTCATTTGTTAACGCCTGCGAAAAATAAAATCTCAAAGTGATGTGAATTTCCATACATTTTATATGATGTCTACATTTGTAGAATACCGGCCAGGAGATGGTCATTTTGAAAAGCAGGGCCTGGTTGGTGCTGTACATTATTTTTTTAAAGTCTTAGTGGCTAAAACTGCTTAGAATTGGTTTTTAGGAAGCTACTGAAAATATCGGACCCTGTTGTTGTGGACAGATTTTTTTATTCAACTTTTTCTGCAAAAATGCTACAAATGTAGACTACCGAGCACATAAAGGTTAAAAGAAAAACCATTTGTTTAATGTTCAGTTTTTTTTAAATGACTATTTCTATTCTTTGTTTCAAAAATAACAACATAAAAAATAAAGACTTTCATTAGCGTTCACTATTAAAATCATTTATTTTTGTTCTGTAAGTAAAAATAAGTGATTCTTCTTTAATTTTTCATTATTTGTGTACGTGATTTTTTTTTAAAATTGTTGTAATTTTTTAAGGAAAAATCACTAGTTTTTACCTACATATGTGGGTTATTTTTTTGTAGAAAAAAAAATCAAAAAATTATTTATAGAAATATAAAAACATATATAACATACGAAATCATTAATTTTATATGTTTTCGTAGGTATTTTTTTTTAATTTGTTGGTAAAAATAACACAACAATCATTTGCCCTTACCAAAGAAAAAAAGTCTATTTAAACAAAGATTTATTTTAATTTTCAAATTTTCTATACAAGTTTTGAAAGTCGATTTTTAAAACAAAAACAATTTGTATGTATATAAAATTAAAATTCAATTTTAAATTTTATTTATTTCTATGTGGTAAGGCTAATTAATTTTTAATGTTTTCGATATTTTTTCAAATTTGTTGGTAAATAAATAATGAAATTGACGTTATTTTTTAATGTTTAATGTTATTTATTTTAAAAATTTTATGAATAGTAAAAAATAACTATTAATGTTTGTTAAAACAAATGAATAATTACTAGGATGGTTTTCAAATGTTTTATTACTTGCTTTGAATGTGTTTTTCGATTGGTTTTGCCTACAAAATATTTTGAGTGTCCTACAGGTCCTGCCTAACTTAGCCTTTGTGTTTTAATAAATTTTACAACATGAGAATTTTATTTTTGTAAATAATACAATTCAAATGTTTTTGAGAAATTTATTTAAACAAAAATTTTATTTTAAATATGTTATGAATTATTACTAAAATTCGATTTTTTCCTATGTCTGCTTCATAAGAATGCACTCCTATAAAATTTTGTTGAAATTTACCCACTTTATTGTAGGTAACTGTTCTCCTACTATAAAGTGGGTAAAAATACACTATGTGTTTAAATTTCAACATTTACACACAAAATGTGTATAACTTATAAACATTTTGTGTGAACACCTACATGTTTGACGATTGGAAAATTCTCTAGCAACAAACACAAAATGTGTAATTTTAAAGTGCTTGTGCTTAACAACGCATTCTTTGTGTGCGAAAATGGATTAAAAATGCTTAAAATTGCATTTATATTTTTTTTACTTTTGTGATTTATTCCTAAAAAAAAATACAAAAAACGCTTTTTTATTTCTATGCTTTTTATGTAACTAAATTATAATATTTAGTAAAACATCCAGTAATTTTTACAACTGAAATTAAAATAAGATAATTACACTGTGCAACAAATTTTGGGTCATCGCATTGAGCCTCAATGCCTTCAACACCATATGAAAGTAGACTATCAAGTGGACAAAATCACCAAAAGGTTTTGCAAAGTCAGTTCGGATTTCTTTTTTATAGCCCACTGAAGTTTTCATATTTTTGACAAAGGCGTTTGGAAAACGTCAAAAATACTATAATAAAAACACATCTGAGCTTCAAAGTATGATTTGATGTCTTCAGTGAAATTTTATGGCGGTTCTTTTCTTAGAACATTTTAACCCTCTAACTGCCATTTGAAGGGGTCATTTTAGTCCTTTTTCAAAAACTAAACACAGAAGTCTAATAAAACGTCCATTTAGAGGGTTAAAATGTTCTACAAATATTTTCCTCATAAAATTTCACTAGGGGTTGTCAAATGCTCATAGTTTGTGCGACATGCGCAAAGTGCTTAAAAAGGGTCAAGTATAAATAACACCGCTCTACAAATCTAAGGTTTGTCGCTGCGTTTTGTATGAAACCAAAAAATGTTGATAGGGTTTGGTGCCCGATTCCAAAACGGTCACTCAAATTTTTCTATCACGTCACAATTTTGAGAAAATCGCGGTTAAAGTGTCAAAAAATGCCCATTTTGATCATTTTTGAACGCCTATAAAATAAGATCCTGACATGCAAATGACTTGGCTCATTAGCTCATTCGAAAGTGTGTAATTTTCTCTTTCAGACAAGATCAAATGTGCTTGGAATTTAATTTTCTAAAATGGTAAAAAAATCATTAGCCACAAGTGCTTTCAATCTAAAATTTACGTATGAATTTGTATGGAAATTTTTTAAAAAACACTGTGTAAATAAACTAAATATTGAAAAAATGGAAGGTTTTTTGCTAATGATTTTTTTACCATTTTGTAAAATTAAATTTTCAGAACATTTTATCTTATCTTTAAGAGAAAATTACAGGCTTTCGAATGAGCTTGATACCAAGTCATTCGCATGTCAGGATATTATTTTATAAGCTTTTAAAAAGGGTCAAAAATGCCGTTTTTCGGCACTTTAATCGCGAATTACTCAAAATCCTGACGTGATAGACAAATTTGGGCTCCGGATTTGGAATCAGCGCAACAGACACTATCTATATAGTCTGTAAGGATGTAATTCCAAAGACTTAAATAAATAAATAAATAAATTACTAACCAGAATCCAATACGCATTTTCGTGTTGAGCTGTGTAATCAATGTTTGTTATTTTTTTTTACCAAAGCACTGTTAAAAAATATCGACAAAAAACAGTGCAAATATACTTTTGAGCTTAATGATGTTCTGATGTTTATAAAATTTTATGATGATTCTTTTCTTTGACCAAATTAACCCTCTAGCTCCCGTTTTAAGGGGTAATTTTTGTCCTTTTTTAAACGAAATACAAAAAAGTCTATAAAAAAAGGCAGTTAGAAGGTTAAAATGTGTAACAAATATTTTCTACATAAAATTTTACTAGGGCACATCTAAGACAGAAAGTTCTTCCAGCATATAGAAAATGCTTAAAAATTTTAAAGTATTAAGAAAAAATTTTTATATTTTTTTTTTTGGGCCGAAATATAAAAAAAGCAAGTAACAAAGTTAAATTCGACTTTGTCGAATGTATTATTACCCTCCACGATGTAAAAAAGTTTATTTGCAAAAAAAAAAACAAAACAAAAATTAAAAAAAAAAAAATCCGCGAAAAAAAATTTTTTGGTAAAAAAAAATTGGACGAAAATGTTTTTGTTTGTAAAAAAATATGTTTGTACTTGTTTAAATACCATTCGGTGATCAATTCTGTTCACATGTGTCAACCAGCAGCCGAATTAAAGCATTTTCTGTTTTTAGGTTATGTTGAATGTACCACAATTTTCGAGGTGTTCTTACATTTTCGTTCATAACTTTTGAACCGCTGAACCGATTTCGCTCAAATGCAATACCAAACTGCTTATGGCAACAACAAGTAAATATGCTAAGTCTTAGTTATATCTTTTAATACTTTGGCCGTGATCACCAAAGTCGAATTTAACTTTGTTGCTTGTTTTTTTTTATATTTCGGCCCAAAAACAATATAAAAAAAAATTTGAATACTTTAAAATTTTTAAGCATTTTCTATATGCCGGACGAACTTTCTGTCTTAGACGTGCCCTAGTAAAATTTGATGCAGAAAATATTTGTAAAACATTTTAACCCCCTAACTGCCTTTTTTTATAGACTTTTTTGTATTTCTTTTAAAAAAGGACAAAAATGACCCCTTAAAACGGGAGCTAGAGGGTTAATTTGGTCAAAGAAAAGAATCATCATAAAATTTTTTAAA
This sequence comes from Pegoplata infirma, assembly GCA_963921195.1. Taxonomy (NCBI): domain Eukaryota; kingdom Metazoa; phylum Arthropoda; class Insecta; order Diptera; family Anthomyiidae; genus Pegoplata; species Pegoplata infirma. The sequence goes on along the minus strand of OY992536.1, from coordinate 71,073,981 downwards.
ACACATCAGAACATCATTTTAAGCTCAAAAGTATATTTGCACTGTTTTTTGTCGATATTTTTTAACACTGCTTTGGTAAAAAAAATAACAAACATTGATTATTTATACTTGACCCTTTTTAAGCACTTTGCGCATGTCGCACAAACTTTGAATATTTGACAACCCCTAGTGAAATTTTATGAGGAAAATATTTGTAGAACATTTTAACCCTCTAAATGGACGTTTTATTAGACTTCTGTGTTTAGTTTTTGAAAAAGGACTAAAATGACCCCTTAAAATGGCAGTTAGAGGGTTAAAATGTTCTAAGAAAAGAACCGCCATAAAATTTCACTAAAGACCTCAAATCATACTTTGAAGCTCAGATGTGTTCTTATTATAGTATTTTTGACGTTTTTCAAACGCTTTTGATAAAAAAATAAAAACTTCAGTGGGCTATAAAAAAGAAATCCGAACTGACTTTGCAAAACCCTTTGGTGAATTTGTCCATTTGATGGTCTACTTTCATATGGCGTTGAAGCCATTGAGGCTCATTTTTCTTGTTGCACAGTGTTATAAATATTAAAAATTTAAAATAAACAGATACAGCTAAATTAAACGTCGTAAAAACAGCAGACTTTGTAAAAATCCGAATTTTGATAACATCAAGTGTTGTACGAATCTGCAAATATATAAAAATTTAAAATAATTAATATTATTAGAATCTAATTATTTTTTTCTATTGAAAAATTCCAAGAATCTGCTCTATATTGTTCCATTAAAAATTTCAGAAGCTGAGTCATTTTATCAATAGATAAGTTCTCAGAATCGAAGATAATTTTTCTATAGAAAATTCTCAGCATCTTGGACAATTTTTCTATAAAAAATTCTTAGAATCTCATTTTTCTATAGAAAAATTGTCAGAATTTGAGACATATTTTCATGGAAAATTCTCAGAATCTGAGACATATTTTCATGGAAACTTCCCAGAATCTGAGACTTTTTTGTCTATAGAAAAATTTTAGAATCTGAGATATTTTTTTATAGAAAAATTCTCAGAATATGAGATATTTTTGCTATAGAAAAATTCTCAGAATCTGAGACATTTTTTCTATAGAAAAATTCTTAGAATCTGAGACATTTTTTCTATAGAAAAATTCTCAGAATCTGAGATATTTTCCCTATAGAAAAATTCTCAGAATCTGAGACATTTTTTCTATAGAAAAATTCTCAGAATCTGAGACATTTTTTCTAAAGAAAAATTCTCAGAATCTGAGACCTTTTTTCTATAGAAAAATTTTCAGAATCTGCGACATTCTCAGAATCTGAGACATTTTTCCTATAGAAAAATTCTTAGAATTTGATACATTTTTTCTATAGAAAAATTCTCAAAACCTGAGACATTTTTTCTATAGAAAAATTCTCGGAACCTTAGTCATTTTTTTTATAGAAAAATGTTCCTAATTCTTCGATTTGGATGCATTTTTCTGCAAACAAAAATTTATAAGAATTTAAATTTTTTTTTAAATCTTCCCAGAATGTGGCTAGGATCTGATGCATTTTTTCTCTGTAGAAAACTCCATAATCTGAGACATTTTTCTGTACGCAAATTTTAAGAATCTGAATAATTCTTTCTATAGAAAAATGTTCAGCATCCGAGAACTTTTTTCTGAAAAAATTTCTTATTTAAAAAATATTCTCGGAATCTGATATAGAGATATTTTTGTAAAGAATAATTCAAAGAATTCGAGGCATTTCTTGACACATACCTTTTTGGTTTATAATTGCAAAAATTAAAACAAAAGCAATTTGACGATATCTTCTACATTTTTATAGTTGTTTTAATGCCTTTGTTAAGTTTCTTTGAAATTTTATTTTGCATTGAAACTTTTGAAATATTTTGCACTTTTTTCCAACTAAGTATATGTATGTATGTAATTTTTTTTTATGATGTTTTTCCGCGTTATTTTATTTTTATCACGAGAATAACAACATTTTTCGATATTATTTTTCTATTTCTGTATTTTGTTTTGACAATTTCAATTCGTATTTTAAAATTATTGAACATTACGCATTTAATATTTAATTTCGGAAATTAAACACAAAATGTTTACAATAAACATTAAATGTGTAATTTTAAAAATTTTATGTTTATTTCTTTACGAAAATATTTATTTTGACAAAAAATACTATATACTGTGCGTAATATTCAAATATTTGTGTGTAAACTGAAATTTTAAACACTTCGTGCTCAATTTTAGGCGTTGTGTGTTATTTTACATAAAAATTTACCCACTTTATAGAAGTAATTTTACAAACATTTTTAGAGTGTACATATTTTTTGCGATTATTATGGAAATTTACGTCAAATTTAAATGGGACGTTGTATGGGGGCTAGGTCTAAACATGAACTGATAGTTTTTGATTTAAATTTTTAATAGGCTTTGTCCTTGGGCAAAAAGAAGCTGGAGTTTCAAATTTCAGCCACGACGGACAGACAGAAGGACGGAAATTGCCGAATCGACTGAAAAAGTGATTATCAGTCGATCGCCATACCTCAATATGGGTCTAGGGCCAATATTTAGAGTAGTTACAAACATCAGCACAAACTCATTATGCCCTATACCATAGACTGGTGTAGGGCGTATCTAGCGTATCTGGCAAGTTTAATTGGCATTTTAGTGATCTACTCGATGAAATCTACAAGCTTAGCTAGGCCATTTGGAAGTATATGAAATTTTGTATATTTTTTTGTAGCACAGTGTATTTTTTTTTTTTTCTTTTAATACAAATAATTTTTACAATTCAGGATGCAATAATAGTTCGAAGGTATTGTAAGAGATTGAATTTGGAAAAAAATTATGAAAAATTATGTGGAAAAAAAATTATCTCTGATTCTGAACCATTTTTCCTAAAAGGAAATGCCAAAGAATCAAAGACAACTTTCCTAATCAAAAAGTCTGAGACAATTTTCCTAATGAAAAAGTCTGAGATTCTAAGAAATTTAAACTGTAGAAAAAGCCGGTGATTCTGTTACATTTTTACCATATAAAAAATCTCAAATTCTGTGATATTTTTCTTAAATAGAGTTTAAATATCGTTAGAACCAAAAGAATTAACTTTAAAGCTGAAACTAAAAAAAAAAAATATTTTTAATATCAACAAGTTAATTTCACGCTTAATGAAAAAATAGTCAACTAATTTTCTTTTGCCAAAAGAAAAACCACAACAAGCCACATGATTTTCATTAACACAACGTCACATCACCGATTTTTTTTTCGCTTTGTGCAAAATATTGTCGTTATAAGCTTATCCATGCCTTACAAAATTAACATAATATATACTGACACAATATTTTTGTTCTCCTCTGGATACAATTTTATCATCTGCTATATATTGCATTGTAATTAAGTATCCTGATAAATAGGTTTACCACTACAAAACCACTTAACCTAATTATACAACAAGTGCAGGAAAAGACACACCATAACCAGAATGTAATGCACTGATGTAGTAAATTAGAAACTAAAGGAAAATTAACAAAGTTTTTTTTTTTGTTAGTTGTAGTATTTTATAAAATAAAAATTTTTAGCGTAAAATTAGATTGCATAAAAAGGGATAAATAAAGGGAAAATGTTTAAATAAATTCAAAATTGCAAGTAAATAAATAGCAAAGAATAAGAAAATAATCTCCGTTAGAGCGTAAGAGTGAAGATTAAAGTACAAATTAAAAAAAAAAAAATCAAAGAGTTAAATTATATGGGTATCAATTTATTTTATATATGGGACATTCCAGGCCAAATCACTCATTTTAGACCCGACCCACTTCGATTAATTTTTTTTTTTTTTGATATGTTCTAGTATGTAATAAATGCAACTTGCTGTTAAATTTTTATAACATGTTAGCGTTGAGTAATCAATTTTTCAAAATGGCGATTTTTTCACAAAAATTTAAAAATTTAAATTTTCAATTATTTTGACCAGTAAAAAAATACAGATATCTGAAAAAAAAATTGGACAACGTTTTGTTAATATTTAAATGTAGTTTTAGAAAAAAAATATGAGAAAGTTAATTACCCGAGTAAAAATTTTTATATGATGCAATACATAATGATATATAACACAATATATATTTATACGCAATTTAATCCGAATAATGGTGGATGTTTTTGCATTAAAAAAGATCAACTTGTATAAAATATGATTCGATTTCATCCGAGTTTTGACCAGACATTGCCATATTTCATTGGATCCAATTAGATCTAATTGCATAAAATCATAAAAAATCTTGGTGTGTTTTGGTTTGGGTGAGTTACACCACAGGTCAACGATACATTCACCAAACATATAATTTTCTAAAAAAAAAAAAATGTTTGGGTACGCTTCGAACCAGATAGGTGATATACATAACCCTAACAAGGAAATGTTTAGGAACATTTTAAAAGTTTCTTATACTTTGCTTAAAAAACTTAGAACATTTTTGGTTAATTGGAAACATTTATATATGGAACAGAATAAGCTATATATAATTTTATATTAAATTATACAGAAAAACAAATTTTGTATTGGCCCTAATATTATTTCATATATTTATATCAACCGTATACCTTTTAATCCGAATCATGATTAAATTATATATTACAACATATGACTGCATTTAAAAAAATTAGAAACTACCTCACGGGATGTATAATCATATATGATTTAATATGTTTGTATCAAGTTATATATTGTTATATATGTTTATTTTTACTCGGGTATTAACGTTAAAAAGTTTAAATCGACTTTTAAAAAAGTCCGAAACCTTCGATGTTTTTTTCTATTTACTCTATGATAGATTTACTCTATGATAGAATATTTACTCTATGATAGATCTAATAGTAGGGTATTCAATCGATTTACCGTTAATCGGTTAACCGATTAATTTTGGTCGATTAACTGTTCGAATAATTTAAAATTGTCAGTTTTCAAATAACAAATAAACCGATTAATTTGTGTCGGTTAACCGATTAACCGATTTTTTTTTTTTTTGTACTTTTACCTATTTTTTTTTTGCTTTATTTTGTTTTTTGATATTTCATTTTTAATTTAAATTACGGTTCTGCTGAAAGAAGTTTAGGTCTAAAAAAAAATTATCAAACTCTCTTTTAGCAACATGTAAAAACTTCGTCAAGAAAATATTTTATCGAAGTCCTAAAAAGATATTTCGGTTTAAAAAAATAAAACAAACTTTGTCACCCAAGCCAATTTTTTATAAATTGCCAACAGTATACATATATTTTTCTATTAGTTTTTCATGCGCCTAATCCGAATCTGACCTTAGAACTGATCCATCTCATCTTGAGATATTTAGATTTTCGATTGACAATACTCAGATTTTTTCAATGTTCGGGACCCTGTAAAACCGCGAATTATTTTATAATGTATAAACCGTCCGACAGCCAATATTAAACATGAACCGGATGATAATGTCTGAAAGTAGAGATCAAATAAAGTAAAACTGCATTTACAGTTTTTCATTTCGTGATCCTGTTTCCAAAAATTTTAAAGGATTACATTTTAAAAAATTTTATAATTTTTTTTTTTAATATTTGTACTTGTCCTAGGATACCACTGGTGATGGAAAATGAAAGAGGAGGATCTCCCCTAATATTTTGTAAAATTTAATCCTCTAAAACTTTGAAGTCGTTTTAAAAGGAAACAGGATCACGAAATGAAAAACTGTAAATGAAGTTTTACCAAATTTAGTCTCTACCCAGCAAAAAAACTGCGGAGTACTTCTATTTGGAGTGCTTTAAAACTATAACAAATGTAATGTAATACAACAAAAAAAACAAAAAACACAAGAAAACAAGTAAGAAAGTTATAGTCGGTCAAGACCGACCATGTAATACCGTACACCAGAGTTTCCCGGAAAATGGGTCCCAAGTTCAAACATGGACTGATTAGATCTATATTTTGTCAAATCTTTAATAAGTGTAAAAAGCACTCACTAATCAAATTTGAGTGGAATAGGCTTCTTTTTGTTGACAATAAATCGCTTCAACTGAATATCGGGGGAAATTTCCACATGGGACCTAAGTCCAAAAATGGTCCGATCAGATTTGATAAGAATATTAAAGAACGCGTTTAACATACACAAACAGAATTTTAATTAAATATTTTCTATTTTCATGAAATTTGAGAGATTTATGTGAAAATGTTGATTTGTGTGGATAAAACATGATTACCTGGCAAATTTCGAAAAGATACCTATTAAAATGCGGCTATTAGAGTCATTTGAGCCAAAACTAAAGAGGACCTTTGTATGGGGGCTAGGTCTAAATATGGACCGATTTTTTCCAATTTCAATAGGCTTCGTCCTTGGGCCAAAAGAGGCTTAAGTTTCAAATTTCAAGTCAATTGATTAAGAATTGCGACCTGTATCGTGTTTACACCGTTTACATGGACAGACAGACGGACGGACGGACGGACGGACATCGCTAAATCGACTCAAAAAGTGATTCTAAGTCGATCGGTATACTTAAAAGTGGGTCTAGGACCAATATTTCGGGTAGTTACAAACATCAGCACAAACTCATTATACCCTGTACCACAGTGTGGTGTAGGGTATAAAAACACACAAACAGTTTTTTCTACTCCATAAAAAGTTGTTATTCAGCACTTAACTCATTACCTTCCGCGACACTCCCATGCAAAAGTAAGTAGATATTCAGTAGATAAGAAGTACTCCGAGCTTTCAAACAACTTCCAACTACTTCCACGGAGTAGTTCTTATCTACTGAATATCTACTTACATTTGTATGGAGGTGTCGCGATAGGTAATGAGTTAAGTGCTGAATATCTATGTATTCTGGAGTAGAAAAAACTGTTTGTGTGTTTTTGTCTTGTGTTTTTTGTTATTTTTGTTGTATTTCATTACATTTGTTATAGTTTTAAAGCACTCCACTGAGAAGTGGTAATGACTTTTTTTGCAGGGTAGTTTTAAACGTATATTACCCAGTTCGTGTTTAACGACTTTTTCCATTTTTGTCGGACGGTGTAAATAGTTCAGCACATTTGAAATTCTGATATTTTTGGAATCCTTTAGATATATATTTTCATTACGGAGATATCGACTGATAAAATTATTGGAATTTTGGCCCTGACAAATAAAAGAAAAGAAATTTGGAAACCAACACACAAAATTTTTTTTTTCCAATGAACGATTTTTATAGTATTTATGAACTTTTTCATAATACTTATAAACTTTTTCATAGTATTTATGAAAAATGTTAAAAATCCTTAAATTTCACATATTATGATTTATTGTTAATAAATTGTATGAATTTGTTCATAAATACTATGAATATCGCTCATGGAAAAAAAAAAATTTTTGTGTGAAACAATTTTTTGTTCATATTTTTAGTACCGAATTCTAAACTTTTTTAGGGGTGCATCTAAGCCCGGCAGCAATTTGGCTCAATTTTTCCTTTATATAAAAATTGCTTTAATTTTCTTACATTTTTTCACATTAAATTGGTGCCAATTTGGATTGGGATAATTTTTAGGGAGCCATACAAAAATTCTTTATTTGGGCTAACGGGTATTTAAAGCTTCGCCATGTCGGATATAGATTTCTTATTAATAAAATTCTTAAAAGTATATACAATTCGTGGTTTTATATTCAATTTAAATTTTAAATTGATATTATTCGGTTAACCGAATAATTCAAATTTAACCGACTACTTATTAACCGATTAAATCTCAACCCCGATTAATTATTTGCTCGATTAACCGATTAAACCAGAACCTCGATTAATTGAATACCCTATCTAATAGTAACCTTGGCACACATGATTTTATATATGACGATATGGCATTGATCTTTGGCACTCTTTTGGGTAACCCTGTTGTGAAACAGGGTGTCTCAAGTTATAATTTTTTGAAAGCCTACATCCTCTACTATGTTTATGATCAGACAAATGGTTTAGGAGATATAGTTTTTTGAGCACCAGAATGGTACTTTGACCCACTGTGCGTCGCTTAGAGAAGGCGTGTCGTAGGGACTTAAAATTACTTATGAGTTAATTTCAAATCAAATAGAAAAAAAATGAGCGGGTACCGTCTCAACATTTCCAAAATAAGGGACACTCCAATGATACCGCGGATCCACGGGGGGAAGGAAATTTCCCCCAACCCCCAAATCGGATTCGAAAGAAAAAAACGGAAAACAGAAATGGAAAAAAGGAAAAGAGAAAGAGAAAAGCAAAAAAGAAGAGGAAAGGAGAGGTTAAAAAGGAAAGTGAAAAGGAAATAATCTGAGAATTTGTTTCAATGACAAATGTCTAACAAGGAAGGTGTTTTAGAGGGCATCGACCGATTATCCTGAAACTTGAATATTGGAATGAGGGCAGAAAAATAAGAGTTACCTGTTTTTGTAGCTGCTCAATCCCAAATTTTAAAAAGGGTTGCCACCTTATGAACAAATATGGGCATTCGGGAAAATTCATATAAAAGCCAAACTAACATAAATTTCGCCAAACGCAAAAATACGGGTCAGCTTAATTTTAATAGAGATTAATATAGGGTGTCCGCCGGTTAGGTATACTACTTTGTTTGTTTATAATTTTTGATTAAATGAAAGAGAATGGATCTTATATTGATAAATGTTAGCCTCTGTTAGCCTCACAAATTCGAGCCTTTTTGAGCACATTTGAACTGTCAAGACTAATGTTTACAAAAATGGCGGCAAACCAAAGTAGTATACCTTCCCGGCGGACACCCTGTATATATGATTATTAAGTTAAATTTTGGCACGTCCGATATACCATTGAATAGGCCTAAAAAAAACATTCTACCTGTGTAAAATGTTCATATAATTTATTTTGATGAAATGTGAAAAATCCTCAAAAAATTAAAAAAATACAATTTTTCTTCCTCCCCTTTGACCCGCTAAATATGTGATAAATGACAATCGGTGAGTGCCCTGTGAAAGATCTTCCTTGTAAGACATTTCAGTGATATCCATCTATCTGTTTGTCTGTGCTTGTCGACAAAAAAAAAAAATTGATGATAAAAAGTTTTTAATAAAAATAGATTATTGACGAAAAAAGAATTTATGAAAAAAAAAATATTGATGTAAAAATGAAAAAAAAAAAATATTGATACAAAAGAAAAATATTGATGAAAAAAAGCATTGATGAAAAAAAAAATATTGATGAAAAAAAAAATATTGATGAAAAAATATTGTAAAAAAAAATTATGTTGAAAAAAATGTTGTTAAAAAATCATGTTACGTTTTATTCACCACGAGATGAATTACACTGTGCTTCAAAAAACACAAAATCAAATATACTTTTAAAATGTGGTAGTTAAGGTTGTAGGTCTCACCGAAAATATCACAAAAATGCCCATCAAACTTGCCAGACACCCTCAAATTTTAAAGTTATTGTTAAAAAACCATTTTCTGGGACTTTTCTCACTAAACCACGTATAACTTAAACATTTTTCAACCGATTTTCAATTTTTCAACTGTTTTGGATAGAAGAAGGATAGGGCTTTTCATGTCTGTGAATTGGTCTACACATATAAAAAAGATATGTATTGATTTTTTCAACAATATCTAATTTTTTTTTATTTTTTGAAAATTTTTTGAGTTTATCGATTTTTTTCTGTTATAGTTCGTTCAACGACATTTATACTTATAAACGTATTCTTAAAGAGAATTTAATTGTGAATACGATGAGCTTTATGCCGAAAAAATCGGATAACAATTGACAGAGTTGTGGTAATTTTTCTGAAAAAGAAAATTAAGATTTTGCTTGAGATTGCAGTTCGGATAACCCAGGCAAAAAATAAACGAACATACTAAGAGGTCGTGTATCATTATTTTAAAGGTTTTTGGCCTCCTGAATTCGAATTTGACCTTGAAATTGCGCTATCTTATTAAGTTTTTGATATATCAATTTATGTTAAATATCTCAAAAACCTGACGAGATAGAGCAATTTAAAGGCCAGATTCGGATTCAGAGCGCCAAAAACCTTTAAAAATTTTGTACATGACCTCTTATGATAAAATTATTATTTTTGCCTGGGATATCTGAACAGCGATTTCCTGCAAAATCTTAATTTTCTTTTTTAGTAAAATTATCAAAACTCTGTCAATTGTTATTCGATTTCTTCAAAATAAAGCTTATCGTATCAAATTTTCTTTAAAAATACTTTTAAAAATATAAAGGTTGTTAAACGAGCTATAGCCGAAAATAATCGATAAACTCGAAAAATTTTCAATAAATAACAAAAAAATTAGATTTTATAGAAAAAATCAATAAATATCTTTCTTATATGTATAGACAAATTACACACATGGAAAGCTCCATCCATCTTCTATCAAAGACAGTTAAAAAATTTAAAATCGGTTGAAAATTTTCTGAATTACAAAAGGTTTAGTGAGAAAAGTCCCAAAAAAAACGTTTTTTGACCAGAACTCTAAAATTTGAGGGTGTCTGGCAAGTTTAATGGGCATTTTTGTGATCTACTTGACAAGACCAACAACCTATACTATGTCACATCAGAAGTATTTTTTCACTGTAGCACAGTGTTATTATCCAAGTTACCAACCCAAGTTTCTAAAATGTTTGAATTTAAGTAAATGAAAACTGTGATTTTTTTTTTCTTTTTTATTAATTGTTAGCTTGTGTATTCAAAAGTGGCAACTTATCATTAGTTAAAAAAATACACTAAAAAAAATTTACAGTTAATATTTTTTTTTTTTAAATAACAGGATTTTTTTAAGTTTTTTACTTGCTTAAAAGATTCTTTATTCTTAATTACTTAAAACATATTCCTGAATTTTTGCTTTAAGTATCGCTCCCTTTAAAGGAAAAAACTATAACAATTAAGTACGCAATACCATACGTTAGAGAGCCCTTAAGTTATCTTTAAAATGTATTACAAATTTATATACTCTGACTACCGCATTTTGTGGGGTATAAAAAAGTTAAAAAGGAAGCTGCACAGAAAAAAAACAAAGTTTTGAGTAAATTTTTAAAACTATTAAGTAAAAAATTACTCAATTTTGCACCAGTAAACGATTTAATAGTATTGAGTAAACTTTTAATAAAAATTTATTAAACGTATGCCAACAAATTTTAGTAAATTTTTAATGGACACAATTTAAACTTTACTCAAAAATGTTCCTTCTTTTCAATTAAATTTTTAATTATGTCAAGTAAAAATTTACTCAATGTTTATCAATTTATTTTTATTAAAAGTTAAAAAAAGTTTTATTTTTTTTTCAAACTTTTACAAAATATATTTATATCTTAAAGACATAGAAAAATTTCATAAAGATGATTTCATACTATTATTTACATATACAAAAAACTATAAACTAAATGAGAATTGTAAAAACTAAGAGATAAAAAAAAATATTAAATTTTTATTAAATTATTTACTTACATTTTTAAAATTGCTTTTGAGTAAATTTTTAATTGCGTCAATTAAAGAATTACTTAAATTTTCTTTTGAAATTTAAACAAGTGATTACTCAAGAATTTTTCATTCATATTTTTTTCTGTGTGGTATAAATAAAATACCTTTAAAATTTCTAGAAAAATATGTTCAGTTTACTTTTACAAATGATGTGCGTTAAAATTTTCTAAATTACATTAAAAACCAATATCATGAAATATTTTGCTAGAATATTTCTCTTGAAAAAGAGTTGCATTGATATTAACTGTGACACCGTTCTCAATGTGGTATGATGGAACTGTATTTCCATATAAAAGATGCATCATATTATGCAAAGTTGTAAGTAATGCGGTAATGGAAAAAATTTTAATGGTTTTTAAAAAAGATAGCGCATTTATTTCAAAATATTTTTGTTTCTCTTACAAGAGCAAATATTTACATACATATTTTTACTGAGGTGATGATAAAGAACGTTACACCGAAAAAAATATAAGTGTAAATTTAATGATAAATTATTTGCATAATTGATGCGTAAAAATTTGTTTTCTTTTTTACTAAATTTTAAGTTAACGCAATGAAAATGTTTTTTTTTAATAATAATCAAGAAATTAAAAAAAAAAACTCTTTATTAAAAATTAATGAGAACATGATATTTTTTGCCAGTCGATGGGGAAAGGACACGCCTTTCACCTCTCTTCAGTCACCAAAAAAAGGGGTGAATTGTAAAAATTTAAAAATTAGGTGAATGGTAAAAGAGTACTCCCAAATCGAGTAGAATAACTTCAGTGTTTGCCCATAGATTTTTATGAAACCCACTTTGTTATATTTTTAAAGGTTCAGGCTTTTAAGATAATTAAAAAAAATTAACAACGATTTATATTTAAAAACAATTTAAACTGAGCTTTTTAATCAAAAAAATATTTTTTTTATTATTCAGGTCTATCGCAGGTAAACTTATGATCTGATAAGAACATAATGTGTGAAGGATTTGTTGCAAATTTGATTAAATTTAATTTAGTTTTTACAGATAGTTGATCAGAGGTACATAACTTAAGATATAAGAAAAATAGTGAAAATACCACAAAACCACGCTAAAAAATTGATTTAACAAAAATGTATTCGTGAAAAATTTTTTGATGACATTTTTGAGTTTAGTAACGTGACTGACTGATGACTGACTGACATACTAATCACGCATCATCCCACAGCTCAAACCACTGAAGCCAGAGTCTTGAAATTTGGATTGTAGTTTCACCTCCTGGAATACATATCCGCTAAGGCTGGGTTTTTGGAAATGTTGATTTTAAGGGGTAAAAACTAAGGGTTGAAAAAGGGGAAAAAGCGAGTACTTTGGTACTTTTTATTTTTTCTGAAAAAAAAATCCAATTAATTTGAAATATGAAATGTAGGATCCTCTAACGGAAAAACATTCCCAAAAAAAGAACTTTCTGGAAATTCGGATTCCTAAGGGTAAAAAGGGGTAAAAATGGTACTTTGGTACTTTTTATATTTTTTGAAATTAAGGTCCTACAAAAATATTAAAATTTGCAATGTTGTTTCCAACAACGAAAAAAAAATCGGAAAAAGTACTTTTTCGAAACACCGATTCTAAGGGGGGTAAAAAGCAAGCACTTTGGTACTTTTTATTTTTTCTAAAAAAAATCCTATTAATTTGAAAATTAGAATGTAGGATCCTCTAACGGAAAAACATTCCCAAAAAAAGTACTTTCTGGAAATTCAGACTCCTAAGGGTAAAAAGTAGTAAAAAATGTAGTTTGGTACTGTCTACATTTTTTGAAATTAAGGTCCTACAAAAAAATATTAAAATGTTAGTTCCAACAATGGGAAATATTCTGAACAAGTACTTTTTCGAAATTCCGATTCTAAGGGGGGGTAAAAAATTGTACTTTGGTACTAATTATAATTCATGAAATAATGGTCCTTGAAACTTTAAATTTAGAATGCAGGATCATTTAGCGAAAAAAGATTTCTAAAGAAGACAAAGAATTTTTTGTTTTTTAGTGCATGTAAGCGCATATTCGGAACGGAATGAAAGCCACACATGACTAATCGGAATGGAACAGGGAATCAAATGGAATAAAAGAGGGAACGAAATGGGGACTTGAAATTTGGAATGTAGGTGCGCCTCCCGAAATATAGATCCTTTAAGGCTGAGTTTTTGGAAATGTTGATTCTAGGGAATAGGTATTTTGGTACTTTTTATATTTCCACAAACCACTGAAGCTACTTTAAATTTGGAATATAGATGCACCTCCCAGAAAATAAGTCCACTTAGGCTTGGGTTTTGAAATGTTGATTCTAAGGGCGTAAAATGTGCCAAACCAGGTACGTTAGTACTTTTTATAGTTCCACAAACCAATGAAGCAAGAGATTTTAAATTTGGAATGTAGCTGCATCTCCCACTAAGGCTGAGTTTTTTGAAATAATGATTTAATGGGGGTAAACGGGTAAAAATGGTACTTTTTATATATATACTTAAATAATGGTTTTATTAGCTTGAAATTTGGAATGTAGCATCCCATGCTTAAATAAAGGTCATAAAATTAAAATTATTAATGTAGGATCAAACAACAGAAAAAAACTATTAAAAATGTACTTTTTGGAAATTTCGATTCTGATCTAAGGGGAAAAAAAAACGGGTACTATGTTACTTTTTATATTTCTGAAATAATTATGATGGAAATTTGGAATGTTAGATTGTCTAGCGAAATAAAATATTCCCAAAAGAATAACTTTTGGAAATTCTGATTCCTAAGGAAATTAATTAAAAATGGGAATTATATATTCTTAAATAATGAGCCTATTAACTTGAAATTTGGAATGTACATTCCCAAAAAATTTTTTTTTTAATTCTGATTATAAAGGAGTTAAAGGGGTACTTTTTATAGTTTCTGAAACAAAATAAGGGGCAAAATTATTCTTTTTAATTTAATGATCTAATCCTAAGGAACCCTTTTGTTCTTTAACGAATACTATTCGAAAGGAATGAACACCACATTGAACGAAATTGAATGGAACAGGGAACCAAAAGGAATAAAACAGGGAGCGAAATAGAATAAAATGAAGATCGAATTCAAAAGAAAATGTTTTCATTTTTTTTTTTTTTTATTTTTTTTTCCTAAATTTTTTTTGTACTAAAATTTGTTTATCAATTAATTTTTCAGTAATTTTTTTGTTTCATTCACACATATTTGTTCATATTTTTACAAAATTTTTTCATTCAATTTTTGACTCAAAGTTTTATTTACTCAATTTTTTTGCTCAAATTAATAAATCAATGCTTTTTTTTATAAGATAAGACCGTCTTAAAGTTGACGCAGTATTTATTATATGAAATGATGTATATTTTACTGTAAGTGTTGTGATCATCATAAGCACATTTTTTGTAAAGGATCAAGACATATACATATATGTAAAGATTCCATAGCGAAAAGTTCCAGAAATGGGTCATTTATTATTATTATGAAATTCTTCTGTATTTACGGTCAACAAAATACCCTGCTAGTATTACATACAAAAAAAATATTCGCAATTTGTGCGCAATTTGGTTGTAAACTAGTGTTATCAAACATTATAAAGTTAAGTGCTAGTTGCTTAATTTTACAAAGGTTTGTTGCTAAGGTAATTAAAAAGGTGGCCAAGTAAATATTTTAGTTGTGAGGCTGGTGGTTCGAGTATCAGCACTAACTCGCAAGGGATTTTTTTAATTAAGTTTTATATTATTTTTATTCAGTTACGTTTGTTTCAATTGTTTTAAATATTTTAATTTTATCTTTTAATTTATGGTAATGAAAGTTTTGTGTTACTGTAATGCATGATGTAATATATTATTGAACTCTGCACAATTTTTGTTTTTTCTGAATTTTGGAATTTGGAAAGACATTATTCTCAAAAAATCATTTCACAGTGCTTTTTTAAATTACTTATGAAACTTAATTTGCAGGTTAACAAAATAATTTTCTTTTATCATAAATTAAAAACAGTAATATGGCAAAAAAAAAAATCTAAATTCATAAAACAACTTTACTTTCAAAATTATTACAGCTCATATTTACATAAATGTAACCCATTTGTTAACAAGGATTATTTTAGACATCTTTAGAAGCCTTGTTATTTTATCATATTAACCAGGATGCAAATAACCTTGTTGATACGAGCATAACATACTTGCTACTAAAATTTCATTACCACAACCTTATTCGGGTTAATAAATCTTTTCAATTTAACTCCAAGAAATAATATCCTAATTCCTTTATATTACATGGTATTTATGTGAAAATATGATCATTTGACACTTTTCTCATGTGACAACTGCTGTAACAATATTGTAATTTTGGGATTCTAAGGGAAAGTAAACACTTGTGTTGTAAATTACATTTATTGCTTAATTTATGTTGAAAGAAGTTTTTAAAAGGAGAAAGTTTTGTTATGATAACAAAAAAGGATTTTAATTTTTAAAATTTTTTGAAAATACAAAACAAGTTGTCAATGCTTTGTTTAACTAGAGTTCGGTACCTTAAGATTTTCAAAAGAAAAAAGGGACCCAAGACATTACTCTACAATATATAAACTACAGTGCCCAGAAAAAAACGTTTTTCTTTTTTTAGGTCTTACCATCTAAATTTGTTCTTTTTAATGAAAACAAAATTTGGTTTTTTGGCGGTTTTTTAAATTAAAATCTTAAGGTCGCGCTCGCGCCTTTTTTACTTAAAAAAAAAAAAAAATTCATCAAAAATTCGCCTAATTCGTATTATGGATCGTGTGCGAGAATTGGGACTTAATGTAACTGTACGCTGAAAACGAGCCAATTTTGCATCCATATAAACCGCCAGGGCACACCCAAACTGCTAATAGAAATTAATTTCTATAAATCGATATTGCTGGCACTTATAAACCTTTATCCCGAAACTGAGCGGCATTAATAAATTTTGAAGATTGCGGTTTTTATGCATCTTTCAAAATTTCATTAATCAGAAATTGCATTACTTTTAAAAATTCACATTTTGCATAATGCACAAATTTCTTAACTAATTTGAGGGTGCTAAATCCGAATATGACCTTTAATTTGGTCCACCGTCATTTGATTTCGCGTAAATTGCATATCAAGCATTAAGAGAGCAACTTTTTAAAACAAACTTTTAACATAAAAATCTGATCGTACATCCACATTACACGGTGAGCCTCAGCGATGTTCAGGTTGAACTTTAGTGTCGACGAAAAGTGTAAGCGCAGTTCGATTTCTAAAAGATTAAATGTCACAAAACTGTTAACAGCGAAATCGAAGTTGCTCGCATTCGCGAGATAACGCGAAATTAGTGTTTTTGTGTATTTAAAAATTTTGACATTGAAGTTTTTTCAAAATTTTCAAAAACTGAGTACACAGTTTTAATTGTTAAAGGTCTCAAAATGGTAAACATCAAAATCCTATCTTCTTTTGTTCGCGAGAAATCGCGAAATTATTTTTTTGCTGTTTTGGTTTTTGTTTTTTATATTTAGATATGTTTCTTTAAAATTTCGCTAAAACGTGGTATGCAGTTTTACTTTTGCTTGATCAAAGGTCACACAGCTGTTGACATCGAAATTGTAGGTAGTTAATTTCGCGAGATATCGCGTAATTATATAATTTTTTTTTATTATTTATTTATATTTGAGGGGCTCAAAGCACAAGGGGTTCAAGTGACTTTTTAAAAAAAATTGAGTTACCATATGGAATTAGTAGGTGAAGTTCACAAAAGTTCAGAGCACAAGAGGTGAATGTGAAATTCTCATCCGTTAGCGAAATATGGCGATGATTTTTAGTTCATGTTATTAAAATACCTGTTTTGCTTGGAGCACAAGGGGTATATAAGCACTTAAACCCCTTGGGCTCCAAGCAATTATTAAAATTAAATTTTTCACGTGGACAAAGAGGTTGAATTCCGAGAAGTTCGTGTATTAATAGTAATAAAATTTTAAGTCGGTAGCCAGCGGTCAAAGTATGAAAAAATTACGTTTTTCGACCAAAATTCATGCCCAAATTTGTACACCAAATCCGGCTCAAAAATTAGGAAATGTTGTTACTTTATACGAAAAATATAAAAAAAAAATACAAAAAATAAATGTTGGTCCACAGATGCTGATTTTTAAACAAAAAATTTTTTTTATCCAAATTGGTCCCAAAAGTTGAAAAAGGTAAAGCATGTTATCTAAAAAATACTAAAAAAATTAAAAAAACACGATTTTTGTGCAAAAGTGCTGATCAAAGATGCTAATTAGCATTTTTGGACCAAAATCGTGTTTTTATTTTTTTTTTTATATTTTTCACACATAATACTCAACATTTTGCG
Source organism: Pegoplata infirma (assembly GCA_963921195.1). NCBI lineage: Eukaryota > Metazoa > Arthropoda > Insecta > Diptera > Anthomyiidae > Pegoplata > Pegoplata infirma. The sequence goes on along the minus strand of OY992536.1, from coordinate 71,056,204 downwards.
ACTATTAATGGTGTTTTCTTTTCTGGCAAAAAATGTGCTTTTTTTTTGCATTTCGCCCCAAGAATTATGTTTTTGTGTTCTTTTCTAAAAAATTTCAACCCTTATTAAGAATATCGTGTTCTTTTCTAAAAATGTCTGCCCTATAAAGTGCAAAAAAGTTGCACTTTTTACCCCGTAAAAAATCACGGGGTTGAAATTGCCTTATACAACAGCTGACTTTTTCTGTGTTGTTTTCTCAAAACAGCTGTTAAAAAATACAGGGCAGAGTATTTCTGGATGTTGTGTTCTATTCCAGTCAAATAAAATGCAAGTTTTTGAAGGTGTGAGTTAAACATTTTAAAAATGTATACCCTAAAAAAGCAAACATTTTTTTTCAGAAAAGAAATCACCATAAGACAAATTTGGTTAAAAAATATTTTTTATGTTTGAAAATCAGCATCTGTGGACCAAAATCACTATTTTGGAATTTTCTAAATATTTTTCGAATAAAGTACCCAAAAATTTCTTATTTTTGAGCCAGATTTGGTTAAATAATTCGGATATGAATTTTGGTCCAAAAACGTAATTTTTTTAAACTTTGGCCGCTGGTTGCCGACTAAACTAAAGATGACCTTGCAAAAATTTTTCATAAATTTTCCCACAATTAGCCATCGTTCTGCAGGTATTACGGCACGAAATTTGAAAGTTTAGATTTGACGGGACGCCCTAATGAAGATGAAGATGAGCCCGATGATGTCATGGAATCTGATTATGACAACTTAAAAATGAAACAAAGTACCATTAAAGATTTTCGTAACAAAATGTTCTTTTTCTTTTACGTATAACCAACATTATTTTCATAAATTTAGAAATTTATAAAAGAATTTAGAGCACAAGGGGTATAAGTGCGACTTACTTACTTTAATGGGTGCTTGTATTCGCAAAAGATTGTATTTTTTTAAACTTGTTAGATTAAAATATATCTCAGGATCTCTATTAACTAAAAAATAATATTCTAGATAGCATCTAACATTTTTTATTGCAATTTAACTTTAACCTCTTTTTTCTCATTATTAAATATAAGGCACTTGAACCCCTTGTGCTCTAACCCCCTCATTTTAAAACCGGTTGTTTAGAAATAATAAAAAAAAAAAGTGGAATTTAGTTTGATTTGAACATGTTGGAAGAAATTAAAACTACCCACAAAAAAAATATAGCTGCTCACTTTCGCGAGAAATAGCGAAAAACAGCTTTTTGTGGGTATTTCTTGGTTTGATTAATAAGCGAAGTTTCTTTAACTTTGTTGAAAAACACGAAATGCAGTTTGATTTGCTATTGATTAAAGGTGATACGGCTGTTAACATTTTAATTCTAGCTGCTCAATTCTTCGAGATATCGCTAAAAAACTTGCTAAACTACTATTTATTTATTACTTTGTGTTATTTTTGGTCTGTAAAAACATTTCCTTCAATTATCGTCAAAAATGTAGTGTGCAGTTTGAATTCGAGGTTATTAAAGTTGACAAAACTTCAAGCAGAAAAATTATAGATAATCAATTTCCCGAGAAATTGCAAAATTACTGTTCAAGCTTTTATATTAATTAAATTATTTTTTCTTAAGGGTCTAAAATAAAGGAAAAAAATCAAGAAACGACAAACATATTGTATGCAGTTTAAATTTTATGTGGTTAAAGGAGGTAAAACTGCTCAAATCAATATCTTGACTACTAATTTAGTCGAATAATATTTTTTTTTTTTTCAATTTTTATTTTTGCGATTTCTCGCGAAATTGAGAAGATATGATTTCGATGTTAACTGTTTTGTGACCTGTAAATAAATACAATTAAAACTGCATACTCAGTTTTTGAAGATTTTTAAAAAACTTCATTGTCAAAATTAAGGAAAGAACACTCATTACGCGATATCTCGCGAATGCGAGCAGCTACGATTTCGCTGTTAACAGTTTTGTGACATTTAATCAAGTAGAAATGGAACTGCGCTTACTTACACCTTTCGTCGACACTTAAGTTAAACCTAAACATCGCTGAGGCTCACCGTGATTAATGGACGTCATTTATCCGGATTTTATTGGGGATAATTTCTAATTATAATTGCAATTTTGAGATTTTTGGTTTTCAATTAAAATCTTTAAACCGCCATAACTTTCGCGCCGTCACACAGTGATTCGTTCCCATATATCGAGTGGGCAAAAATAGAATATTGGTCGCAGATTTCTGAAATTTGGTACATAAGCATTAAATTATCTAATCAAGAAAAAAACAGGTTTTTGGAAAAATCGGAGCAAGGACTCGCCTACCCCTCATATATCCTGAAATTTAAATATGTGATTAAAACTACAAAAATGGTCACAAAATTCCCAAACTTCGTCAATGTTACCAATTTTGATATGGTATTTTATGTGTGAATTTTTTTCTATATTGAAGCAAGGACTCGTGTGGCTGCCATATATCCTTTTTCTTAAAAATATTGTAAATCGCTCAAAAATTACTCGATACCCTTGAAATTTTTTGTAAAAATTTAAATTAGTGATGTCAATGTGTGTGCCAAATTTCGCTGAAATCGGTTTTGTAAAACAAAAGTTATTTATATATCCTTTTTAAAAACTGCAATAAAGTGTTAATATAGTTTAATCACAAAAATAAAATAGAAAGAATTGTCAACGATTTTCCAAATTTGGTACGCAGGCACAAAATTAATTAATAGAAAAAAAATAAAAATTTTGAGCAAATCGGTGGAAGGACATTTGTACCTGTCGTATATCCTGAAATTTAAAAGTGGAGTTTTAGCCACAAAACTTGATATAAAATTACTTAACTTAGTTATTGTCTTAGAAATTTAGATAACTATCGACGTACAACATTTTTATTTTAATCTGAGCAAGGACTCGCGTGGCTGACATATATCCTTTTTCTTGAAATCGCTGTAACTATTTTAAAAATCTTTCAATTGTTATCAAATTTTAAATATAGATTAGAACAAATGGCGTCAATAAGTGTGCCAAATTTTGTTGGGTTGCTTGCAGTAACAAAAAAGCTGTTAATATATCCTTTTTTTAAATATAGTCAAAAATATAAAAATACATAGTAACTGCAAAAACAAAACATTCGCAACACTTATTTGTTATTGCTTTAAGAAAATAAATTTATTCAAAATAAGTTTTAAGTAAACTCGTTTAATACTTGCTTTTTAGTATATACCCCGTTAATAACAAAAAACTTAAAAAAAAATTTTTTTTTGGGTACTTCAAATTTTTATTTTTCGTTTTTTTCAAAAACTTAGTTATTTTTATTATTTGATCGTATAGAAAACAGTCCAGGATGTTAAAAAAATCAATAAAAAATAATTTTTAAGTACGAACTTTTTTTATGTATCTCAAAAAAAATTTTGGTTTTGATTTGGGATACCAACGAAAATCAAATACTGGTTTTAAAGCAAAATGGCCCACTGAATACATATTTTATCAAATTATTTACTATAAATTTATGGTATACAATACAATAAATCCTTTTATATAAAAAAACACTAAAATGTTGATGTATTTTTTAAATTTATTTACAGTAAATAAAATAAAAAATAAAAAAAAAAATACTTAATCCAATTTTTGATTTTTTTAAAAAAAAAATTTTTTTCAACTTAAAAAAAAAACTTAGTTATTTTTATTTTTTGATCTTATAAAACATAGTTAAAGGTACAAAAAAAAATAAAAAACAAAAAAATTTTATTCACGAACTTTTTTTATGAAGGCCATTAAAATTTGGTGATTTTGGGGATTTTAGTAAAAGTCGTAGATAACTTTTAAAGCAAAACGGCCCACGTACTGCATAATTTTTTTCTGATTTTTGATTATATTTTTACAGAATACTATATAATATATCAATGTGTAAAGAAAAAATACTTAATATTGGATTTTTTTTTCTAATATTTTTTCCATTAATAATATAGCTTTTGAAAAAAATTAAATAAAGACACAAAAAAACCTAACTTTTTTCCAACTTCAGACAAAAACTTAGTTATATTTATTGTTTTCCCTTATAAACCATAGTCCGAGCTATCGAAAAAGCGAAAAAAATAATTTTTTGACTCACGAACTTTTTTTATGCATTCCATCAAATTTTGTCAATTTTTGGGGATTCGGTAGAAAAAATATAGATTTCAGAGCATTACAAAAATGTATTTTAAGATAAATTCTAAAAAATTGCAAATACAACTTTTTTCAAATATATTTAAGTAACTTTTGCAAAAAAAAGTTCATTGATTTCTTTAAAATTCGATTTTTAATAATTATTTTAGTAAACCTATAAAAATCAATTTTTAAGTTTTAACACAATAGCGTTGAATTTCCATACTTTAGCGCCCTCTTGTGGCAACATATGACTTCTTAAAAATAAGAAAAGGACATATTTCTTTTAGTTTACTATTAAACTGTAAAAATACAAAAAATCATCAACATTGAAGACATACTTTTTTTTGGATTTTTGCCAATGAAACGAATCACTGTGCGTCAGCTGAAAGTTCTTCACGCGAACGGATTTGAACTAACTAAATGAATGTTTATACGCGTACTAAACGATTTTGATGTGCCTTCAAAAACAATTTTAATATTTTTTAAATTTTAAAAACAAAAGTTAAAGTTAAATTATATTCTAACTAAAGATCAAGGTTGTGAAATTAGAACGCAAGCACTGATGGTCGATCGTAACCTTAAAAGTGCACTATAACTTCATTCTCTACAACTTTATTTGACTTCATACTCATTTATTATGTTGTTTAACCAAAATTTTGTTGCTGCCCAAAAGTTATCAGTTTTCAGCCTACACTAATTCGCATTAATATAGAATCTTGACTATTCAATTTGGTAAACATTGTTAGTATTGAAGGAAGTGCTTAATTGTTTTAATTTACTAATTACATTTCATTTGGCGCCATTGTAAACAGACATTATGAGTTTTATTCCTTCATTAATATTAAGCCTAAATAAAAACAAATCATGAATGATTTTATATACAAAGGTTATAATTAGAAACGATAAAATCATGGACATTTAAATAAGAAATATTTATAGATTTCAATTAATATTTTTTTTTAACTCAAGGCCAGTGTTTTTAATATCCATCATAAACCGAACATATTTAAAGACCATTGCACTAACTCCCAATTTCAATGTTCATTACATTAGTATGGCGACGTCATTTGAGGTAACTATTTTTTTGGGCAATTGGGGTGTAAAGTTATGCAGAAAGTATTTAGTTGTAAACTTGATAAAACTTGTTAATTTTTATCTGTTCCTATTTAGCACAAAAACTGCAGTGCAGAGAAAAAAACAATATCTAATGAATTATTTATCCAATTAAAATTTATGACCTTTTATAAATTACAATTTTTAAGGATGATTATTTTTTGTCCCCCAAGTTTTTGATTATTCCCATGTAAAATATAACACTGTACGACAAAATTCAAATTTTGGTTGCACCCATGATCGGGACCAAAAAAAATTCTGAAAGTAGAGCTAAAATAAAGATACCCGTGTTTCCCAGTTTTTCTAGATCAATTCGTTTTCGCGTTTTATAAGCAAATTAATATTTTGTATATATTGGAGTTTTAATCACTTGGGGAAGTGAGGATAACACCCGCAACAGTTAATCTTGTCAATAGTGTCAGATAAAATGTCTAAAACATAAGGATCGGTACACGGGTTTAAAAGTTATGAAGAGATTTCTCAAATTACCTACTATTTAGTGATACCTACTATTTTGTGATATAGGGTTCAAAATACTCTAAGTTTTAAAAGCCAATTTGGATGCTCCTAAAGTTTTCCATATATAATTGTTATTTACCTGGCCAAGTTGGTATTGAATTTCTAGGATATCGATCCAGGGTTTCAGAAGTTGTGATGAAAACCGTGAATTTCGGATTAATTTCACCTTGAATTCCATCGTTCAAAAACCCTAAATGCTCTTTTAAAATATTGGGGTGCCACAAATATATTTTACAAAGTAATTTTATCGCTAAAAAAGTGTTTACAGTAAAAAAAAAATTTACACTTAAAAAAATTTTACACTCAAAAAAAATTCACACTCAAAAAAAAAATATTGCACTCAAAATTTTTTTTACAAAAATTATAAAAGAGGTTTTTAATACAAATAAAACATGTTGAATCAAAATTTTTAAAAATGTTGTTTTCACGTTAGAAAAATTACTACCACTTAAAAGGGGCTAATGGAGGGCATGCATGGATTCGGCCAAGTCGTTTTTAACTTTTCTGGTTGTTTGTTAGTGGCAATTCTAAAGAAAATTGTGGCAACTCTGGGAAAGTTTTAAACGTCTTTTTGCAATTTTTTTCATCATAGACAATTTAGATGACCAAAAATTTTTGAGCGTAAATTTTTTTTGAGTGTACCTTGTTTTGCGTGTAAATTTTTTTTTGAGTGTAATTTTTTTTTTCGAGCGATAAAATTACTTTGTAAAATATTTTTGTGGCATACCAATATTTTTTAAAGAGCATTTAAAGTTTTTTTTAAAGAGGGAATTCAAGATGAAACCTAGTCGAAATTCACGGATTTGATCATATCTTCTTAAACATGGGATCGATTTTATCGAAATTTAATACCAAAATGACCAGGGAAATAACAAATATATATGCCAAAACTTAGGAGCATCCAAATTGTCTTTCAAAAGTTAGCGAATTTTTAACCCTCTATCATTTAAAAGAGTGTATAAAAACATATGAAAAAAACATCCAAATTTGAGAAATTTGAGAAATTTCTTCATAACTTTAAAACCCGTGCACAGTGCCACATTTGGCCAATCTAGCACGACAAAAATCAAAAAAAAAAAAAAGTTCCCCGATTTTAATGATATGTTTGTATGTATTATAGAACATTCCTAATAGCACGGAAATAATCATATAAGATCGATAATTCTGTTCGTTACTAACAGGTGGGTGCATAAAGTTGCATCTTGTAAAATCCTGTAACTAGTGTACATTATTTCGCATAAATTAAGTCGAGTTTAAACTGTTGTAACTTTTGAACAAAAAGAGATATTTATCCACTCTTTTTTTGGTAATTTTAAAGGATATTTAAATGCTTTAAGTCATATCTTTTATTTTTTTTTAAAACAAAATTTTTCTATTTTTTTATTAAATTTTTAACAAAATACAAATTTTTGAAAAGAAAATTATATATTTATTTTTTTTGATGGAATAGAACTTTTGTGTTTGGTCCGTATTGGTGGCCGGACTTTTTCAGATATATTGAACAATATTCATAGTACTTATTTCAACGGCTAACTTTTGCGACCGTCTGCGACGCCGACTACAGTGGGGCGATATGTAAACCTAGTTTTTACATATTTTTTAAACATATTTTAAAAAAATGGGCGTGGCAGTTGTCTGACCGCCCCTTTTTTTGTGATATTATTTCTAAAGTCATTGAGAGAATATATACAAAATTTAAAGAAATTATAACCAAAATTACAAATTTTAAAAAACCGGCCTCCCACATTTTTCATAATGTTATTTTCGAAGTCAAAACGAACATTTATACCGAATTTCAAGTCAATATAATTAAAATTGGATTTTCGTCGTCCT